>CM054063.1:110525212-111084436 GCA_028641055.1 Alopecurus myosuroides | reverse complement strand
GCCAAATCCAAGAACTACTAGAAAAAGGTTTTATTCGCGAATCCCTTAGCCCTTGTGCCGTGCCGGTTATCCTTGTTCCAAAGCAAGATTCTACTTCCCGCGTGTGTATGGATTGTCGCCCTATCAATGCTATCCCCGTTAGATATAGACATCCTATTCCTAGGCTCGATGACATGCTTGATGAATTGAGTGGTGCTACTATCTTTTCCAAAATTCATCTTAAAAGTGGTTACCATCAAATTCGTATGAGTATAGGTGATGAATGGAAAACGGCTTTCAAAACAAAACTTGGTTTGTATGAATGGCTTGTTATGCCCTTTGGTCTTTCGAATGCCCCATCTACCTTCATGCGTCTCATGAATGAAGTTCTACGTCGTTTCATTGGCAAATTTGTTGTGGTTTACTTCGACGACATTCTCATTTATAGAAAATCTTTGGAAGATCACCTTGATCATGTTTCACAAGTATTGTTGGCTCTTCGCAACGCAAAACTTTTCGCCAATCTTTCCAAATGCAATTTTTGCACCAACAAGCTTGTTTTCTTGGGTTTTGTGATCTCTTCCAATGGTATTGAAGTAGATAACAAGAAGATTGAGGCAATTAGGAATTGGCCCAACCCTACCTCCGTGGGTGAGATAAGGCGCTTTCATGGTCTTGCCGGTTTCTATCGCCGCTTTGTCAAAGATTTTTCAACTATTGCTTGCCCTTTGAATGAACTTACCAAAAAGAATGTACCTTTTGTTTGGGGCAATGCGCAACAAAAAGCTTTCGACACACTTAAGAAATGCTTAACCGAAGCTCCTTTGCTTGTCTTACCGGATTTTGAGAAAACTTTTGAGATTGAATGTGATGCTAGTGGTATAGGAATTGGTGGCGTTCTCATGCAAAACAGACGCCCCGTTGCTTACCATAGTGAAAAACTTGATGGTGCTAAACTCAATTACCCCATCTGTGATAAGGAACTTTTTGCTTTGGTTAGAGTGCTCGAAGTTTGGCAACACTACCTTTGGCCAAAAGAATTTGTCATTCATTCCGATCACGAATCATTGAAATACTTGAAAAGCCAAACCAATTTGAACAAGAGGCATGCTCAGTGGGTAGAATTCATTGAATCTTTTCCTTATGTCATTAAGTACAAGAAAGGTAAAGAGAATGTGGTAGCCGATGCCTTGTCTAGGAAAGAGTGCCTTCTTACACGTCTTGACATCAATGTGATTGGTTTGGATGAGATCAAATACTTATATGCTTCCGATACTTTCTTTGGTCCTATATTTGAGAAATGCTTGCCTAACCGAGGTTTTGATGATTACTATCTTCACAAAGGGTTCTTGTTTAAGGCTAACAAATTGTGTATCCCCGAGTCCTCTCTTCGTTTGTTGTTATTGAAGGAATCACATGAAGGAGGTCTCATGGGACACTTTGGACGCGACAAGACCTATGCCATGCTCTCCACCAACTACTATTGGCCCAAGATGAAGCATCAAGTTGAGAGACACGTCAAGAGATGTTCTACATGCCTCCGAGCTAAGTCCACTTCCAACCCCCATGGTCTTTACATGCCATTACCTATCCCACATGCACCTTGGAGTGATATTAGCATGGACTTTGTGTTAGGCCTCCCACGAACTAAAACCAACATGGATTCAATCTTTGTAGTTGTGGATCGTTTCTCTAAGATGGTACATTTCATTCCTTGCAACCGAACCGACGATGCTTCACATGTTGCTACTTTGTTTTTCAGGGAAATTGTGCGTTTACATGGTGTACCTACTTCCATTGTCTCGGACCGCGACGTTGACGTTCACCTCCTACTTTTGGAAGACGTTGATGGCCAAGCTCGGCGTCAAGCTACTTTTCTCCACCGCCTACCACCCACAAACGGATGGACAAACCGAGGTCGTCAACCGCACACTCTCTTCAGTACTTCGAGCATTGATCAAGCCCAACTTGAAGAATTGGGAGGAATGCATCCCACACGCCGAGTTCGCCTACAACCGTGCTCTCCATCAAGCTACCAAGAAGAGTCCCTTCGAGATCGTCTACAGCTTCAACCCCAACACCGCCCTCGACATACTTCCTTTGCCTCTACGCGAGCGAGCAAACCTGGACATCGACAAGCGCACCAACTGCATCAAGAAGCTACACGATTCCACAAGAGCTACGCTTGAGAAGCATTCCGAGCATCGAGCCTCTATCATGAACAAGAACAAGAAACCCATGGTGTTCCAAGAAGGTGACCTCGTGTGGCTACACTTGCGCAAGGACCGTTTTCCCGAAGAGCGCAACTCCAAGCTCAAGCCAAGAGGCGATGGCCCCTTCAAGGTCATCAAACGCATCAACAACAACGCCTACAAGCTCGACTTACCGCAATCCAAGTACCTCGTCCACAACTCCTTCAATGTCAAGGACCTCTCTCCCTTCCATGGATACCCAAGTGATGAAGACGCCGCCGAGTCGAGGTCGACTCTTTTTCAAGGGGGGGAGATGATGTAGCCCACCCAACTCCACCAAGTGCACCGATGACAAGATCACGCGCAAAGGCCATCCAGGATAAGGTGAACTCGCTCCTCTCGTTCTATACTTTCGGTCATGTGGAGGATGGTGCGCTACCTCATGTTTCCACACTTTGCGTGCTCAGGTTCGAACCCACCACGGAGGCCCCGGAAAGAACCCAAAACGATGCGCAAGAAGATACGAAGGAGTGCGGAAGAAACGGCATCGCAATCGGAGTCCCGGCGGGGAAGATAGGGGGAAAAGAGCCCCTCCTGGCCTCGGGATCCGGCCAGGCCGGCCTCATCCCCCCCAGGCCAGACCCCCAACAGAAGCAGCCGGCCTAGAGGCCGGCCTGCCCCTTCCCCACCCCGGCCCCAGGCCGGGCACCCAACAGAAGCATCCGGCCAGGAGGCCGGCCTGCCTCCTCCCCAGCCCGGCCCCAGGCCGGCCTCCCCCTCCAGGCCGGCCCCTGCTCCCACCCTGGCCCCAGGCCGGCCCCCAGGCCGGGGTGGACCCGAAAATGCACGCAAATGACTCGTTTTCACCTCCGTTTTCACCTGCTTCGACGCCCGGCTATATAAGGACGACCCCGAGCTAGATCTAGGGTTGGAGAGTTGAATTTAGAACATTTGGAGCTCAGCTCTCTTGTATCCCTCTTTGAGGAACTACTCCTCCGGTGTGTACCGAGGAACGTATCAAGGCTACTCCTCCGACTTCGTCGAGGATCGTATCAAGGCACATCCCAACTACTTGTCCTCTCCCTATCGGGTTTCAGTCAAGAGTTGTCCAAACTTCCTCTCGTTATCTTGAGGTTCTATTGGTGTAGTGGTACCGGCTACGGGTGTGAGACGGTTTGTATCAAGGTGATTTCAGTTGGATCGATTGTTCCGTAGGCGGCCCTCGGGGCTTAGTTGACGGGAAGTTGGATCTTTCGGTTCTTGCGATTTATCCCGATTTGTGTGTTGCCCCGCGTTCCCCCACGTTTCCCCCTCGATTCCCCATCTCGTGTTCTTCGTTTGTTCTTCGTCGATTCGTGAAGATCGGGCCAATCTAGGAGTCCAACTCCATATCACCAAATCTATGGATACTTATTACAAGGAGATGGAATTGATCCTTCAAAGGGCTCGGGTTAGAGAAGAACCAGACCAAACTATGCAAAGATTCTTGTCAGGATTGCAATTCAAAATTAAAAGCATTGTGAGTCATGTTCAATATAACAATATGAGTGAATTGTTGCATCAAGCAAGGGAAGCTGAGAAGAGGCTAAATGAGGAGGTTCAAGTGAGTGCTAGGAGGAGTTTCTCATCTCAAAATCTGTTTTCACACCACCTACACCTCCAATTGCTGCAACACGAGGGAATACAAGTGTTAAACCCGAGGCAAACACCTCAAGTGCAAGGAAAACAACAACACCAGCTACGGGTTCTAGTAGTGCTACACCTCCCACACGAAATAGAGACAGGACTTGCCATACATGTGGAGGAAAAGGGAACTTTAAGAGAGATTGCCCCAACAAGAAAATCATGATTATCAATGCCGATGATGAGTATGAGACTGGAGATGATGCTGATCCTAATGAGGAGGATACATATGATGAGGATGGTCATGTTGATGCTTATGCTTCAAATTATCCAACCATTGTTTGCACACAAGCTTTGAGTATTGTTCCTAGTGATGAGAGCCAAAGATGCAATCTATTTCAAACAAAGGCAATTGTTGGTCCTCAAATGGCTTGCAAGGTGATCATTGATGGAGGGAGTTGCAGAAATTTAGCAAGCAAGGAGTTATGTGCAAAGCTAAGATTTAGATATATTCCACACCCACACCTATATTATATTCGGTGGTTGAATGACAAAGAAGAAATCAGGGTATGCCAAATTATGAGAATGGAATTTCAGATTGGACCATACAAACATACAATTGAGTTTGATGTGGTTCCCATGTCAGTTTGTCACCTATTACTTGGAAGGCCTTGGCAATTCGACAAGAAGGTTACACACAATGGGAGTGCAAACACATACCAATTGAATTGGAATAATAAGGATATTATCTTGAGTCATATGACACCACAACAGATTGTGAATGAGTATAGACAAAAAGTTGAAGCGAATCTAGAGAAAAAGAGTGGGAGAGATGAGAAGAGTGAAAACACAAATAGGGGGATATAGGACCACTTGTGATCTTTGATTACTTGTGCAAGAGTGTGTAGTTGAGAATATCCAAAGGGCTTGATTGTTGTTGCATCTGGCAATAGGGGTCATCCAAGTGAGAGGTCTCAGTGTAGCACTAGTTATCACAAAATCCAGAAAATCCACAAAAAGAGAGAGAAGCTCATTGAGAAGATTGGGCCACCCCAGATCAGATAGCATACACATTACAAAATGAAATATTCATAACAATAGCATCATTCTACAACGTAGATCCATTGGATAAGAAGTGAAATAGACTTACAAATGGCATAGTAAACATGGACTTGCCCAAAGACAGAGTTTCAAAGTAAAGACAACGGAAATAAAGCATCAATGAGCCTTGTTCATCTTCATGCGCCACAAGCAGAGCATGCTGGCGATAGACTCGAGATCCTAAACGAAATCCTCACATGTCTTCAGATTTATCTACACATTGGAATATGCAGCCCCCACGGGGGAGGAAGTCAGTACAAACTGAAGTGCTTGAAGAGGAAATTTAAAAACCTATGGAGCTTTATTTTCATGCTAGTAGAAATGTTATTAGTATGAATTCTTTGAACACCATTATTGCTAATGCTATGGAAAATTCTAAGCTTGGGGAAGCTAGTTTTGATGAATATGATATTTTTAGTCCCCCAAGTTTTGAGGAGGAAATTTTCTTTGATGATACTTTGCCTCCAATATATGATGATTATAATGATTGTGGTATTCTAGTTCCACCTGTTTACAATGGTGAATATGATATTTTCAGTCCACCTACTATTGGGGAAAAAACTAATTATGATTACAATATGCCTCCTATGTTTCATGATTATGGTCATGAGAATAATAATGATAGCTATTTTGTTGAATTTTCTCCCACTGCTATTAATAAGAATGACTATGCTTATGTGGAGAGTAATAATTCTTTTATGCATGTGGCTCATGATAAGAATGTTTTATGTGATAGTTATATTATTAATTTTATTTCTGATGCTACTAAAATTTATTATGAGAGAGGGAAACATGGTTTTATGCATCTCAACAATATTAAATTTCCCCTCTTTATGTTGAAATATTTGAAGTTGCACTTATTTTGTCTTCCTATGCTAGTCACTTTGTTCTTCGTTGACTTGTTTTTCTACAAGATTCATTTCCATAGGAAGTGGGTTAGACTTAAATGTGTTCTATATTTTCATCTTGATGCTATATTATTTTGCTTCAACTCTTATTCTTATGTGAGCATCTTTTAAAAATCATTATGCCTAGCTGAAAGGCGTTAAAGAAAAGCGCTACCGGGAGACAACCCGTTTTATTTCGCTGTTTTCAACCCATTTTCCTTTGTTTTCTTTTGTGTGCTTTGCACCTGGGTTTTGTCTATTCCCTTAGAAACCCCGCTGTATCTTTTCTTTTGAGTTTTTGTTGAGCCAAGTAAAGCCTCTAGTGGAAAGTTGAGGCTATATTTCGGATTTCCGCGTAGGTAACAGATTTATGCTGTCCACTGTTTATTCCGTATAAAATCACAGAAAATTCAAAATGAACTGAGTTTGTTTGTGCGTAATCCTGGGGTATATACGCAACTTTTCTTATTTGACCACTTTTTCGTTTGAGCAACAATTTTTTTTGAAAAAAATCATCTTTACCTGCTGTCCTGTTTTGAAAGATTTATGCCAATAATTGCATTTGCCTCTTAATCTCTTTCTTTTGGTGTTCTTTTGATAAAAAGAGTTTTAAAAGAAGTTGTGACAGTAGATAATGTGTTTATGAGTGTTAGGCTTGTGTTGAAACTGAACCATGTGAATTTATTATTTCGATTGCACTAACGTTGCTAATGAAGATTGTGAGAAGTTTGGTGTGAAGGAAGTTTTCAAGTTTCAAGAGAAGAGGATGATATGATGTGATCAAGAAGAGTGAAGAGCCTAAGCTTGGGGATGCCCCGGTGGTACATCCCAGCGAATTCCAAGAAGACTCAAGCATCTAAGCTTGGGGATGCCCAAGGCATCCCCTTCTTCATCGACAAATTATCAGGTCACTTCTAGTGAAACTATATTTTTATTCAGTCACATCTTATGTGCTTTACTTGGAGTGTCTTTTATTTTTGTTTTCAGTTTGTTTGGTTTTCTTTGCTGTAATAAATGGTTGGATCTTATCATACTTGTGTGGGAGAGAGACAGGCTCCATTTTCATTGCTTAGAACACTCTAGTTTTCATTCTTATTGTTCTGTGAGTGTTCACTTTTTGCTAGTACCGCGTTTAGCCTTTTTTCATGCATGTCTTATTCAGAGCTGTTAGTTTTAGTAGTGTTATGTGAGTACTCTCATGTTTGCTTGCTTTAGCATTTGTAGAGTTTTTGTTAAATCATGTTTTGTATGGTGCTTGGTGTAACATCCCAAGTATGAAAAACAACCTTTACAATGTTTGCTTTTTGTTAAATTATGTTTTGCATCATGTCATAATAAGCATTGCATTTGTTTTCCATTTGTTTTCAGTTGATTTCATTTGTTTGCACCTGTTTTTCCATATGAATTTCAAACCAAAAATTCAAATCTTTGTTTCATACTTGTTCTGTTACAATGTTTCAAATAAAACTTGCAATCAAACCAATCTTTTTTTCATAATAAACTTGAACTTAAACACTTTTAAGTTGCTTCTTTCAATTATTCAATTAATTCAAATTTCACCCAAATTCAATTGAATTTCCAAACAGCAACCAAAATTCAAATTTCTGAAAAACAGAAAGTTGCACAACTGTGCTTTTATAATAACTAACCTATAAAAATTATGCCCTAATTTTCTAAACCCAACAACCCATCCTTTTCTTCCCTTTTTCTTTTCAGCAAAAAAAAAAGTGAAACAGAAACAGAGAAAAAACAAAAAAAAACGCAGAGGGGAGAGGGCAGGCCAGTGGGCTGAGCCCAGCCCACCAGCCACGCCCTGGTACCCCCCCTCGTCCCTTACCTCTGTACGGCACGCCATCCGCGCTGCCCACGTCGACAGTGGCGTTGATGGGACGGCCACGAGCACCTACTCCCCTCCTTTTAAGCTCACCCCGAGCTCCCCCTCTGCCCTAGTTCCTCCTCCACCTCTCTCTCCCACCGCGCCGCCATTTTCCCCTCCTTCCACCTCCGCTCCTCTCTCTCTCTGTCTCTCTGCAACCTCCACCGCACCACCGCAACTGAACCTACGGCGATCGCCGTCGACATGGACCACCACCGCGCGGGTTATGGTCGGGAATCGATTCCCCGTGACGTCGTCTACCTCCTCGACACCGCAGCGAGGACGGGGAGGGCCTGCATCACCGCCGCCATCTTCTTCCCTGTCGCCGGCCACCTTCCACGACCGAACACCTCCCCTCTGATTCCTCCCGGTGAGCGCCATCTCTCTACCACCCCTTCCTCTCTCTCTCACCTCTGCACGCTCACGCACGCCTCCCTGCACACACACGGGCGCACAGCAGCAGCAGCGCTGCAGCTCGCCGCCGGCGACCACGATCCCCTCTGTCGGGTTCAGTTAACTGAAACTGCAAAGTTTCAGTAATAACCGCGGATCTGAACCTCAAAACGAAACACGCCTCTCTACTGTCAACAGACAGCAGCTCAGCGTAGTGGCAACGCCCCGTGCGCGCGCGCCCGCGGCCAGGGATCGATCCCTCGCCTCGCGGATTAATCCACCCCCTTTTTGACACTTTGCCACGCAGGCGTACAGGTCCCACCTGCCAGCGACCGCGGAGGCCACGCAGGCGCACACCCGCGCGCCACGCACGCCAACTGGGCACTGGCCCACAGGCCAGTGACCCAGGGGTCGTTCTGCTGGGTAGAAAAGGTCCACAGGGACCTATTCTGTAATTCTGCTTCGCACCTAGGCCCCTGTAACAAATTTAAAACTGTTTAATTCACACAATTGCCCCTCAAATTTCAAATTTGAATAACTTTTGTATTTCAAATCCAAATAAAATAAATAAATTATGTTTTCTGTACCAAATTCAATTCTCTACATGTTTAAAACATCTGTTTACTGTTTTGAACATTTCAAATCTTTTCAAAACTCAAATTCAAACAACTCATTTCAAATTTGGTTAATTTTATAACTAATTCAAATTTAATTCAAATGGCACTTATGAAATATGTTTTCCATGCAAAATTGAACCACCTTTTCAAATATAAACTTTATTTCCTGTTTTGAATAATTAAATTTGGTTAAATAATTTAAACCTTGTTTAAATCATTTAAAATTGCTAAATTCATAACTTGGTCAAATTAAATTCTTTTTGAACATATAAAATATGTTTTCAAACCAGAAAAGTATAAACTTTTCAAATATGAATTTCATTTAATGTTTTGAACAAATAAAGAATTCAAATAATTTCATAATTGAATTAAATTCATTTAAATCTTATTTAAACTTGTTTAATTCATAATTAATTCATCTTAAATCCTTTTTCAACAAATGAAACATGTATTCCACCTAAAATTTTGTGTTCTTTCCAAATATGAATCTTGTTATTTATTTTGAACAATTAAATTGGTGAAAACAATAAATGCTTGTGTAACTCCTTTAAGAAACCAAATTTCATAACTTAATAAATAAAATTCCAAAACTTGGTAAACACCTTTTCAAATTGAATCTATTGTTGTTTTCTCATTGTTTTCTTCATCCATGCATCATGCTAATCAACTTTAACATGATGGTTAATTGTATATCATTTAATCCAACCTTAATTCATGGGATTTCCATATGCCATCCAAATTGCATATGGGTCCATTTAATTGTTACCATGTCAACTAGCTCATTTTGATGCACCAATTAAATTGCCATGCATCATCCCATGTTTGTGCATTATGCCATGTTATTGATTGTTTGTCTCTCTGCGTTGTTTGTTTGCTTCTTCTCGAATAGACGACGACGTTGAGACAGACGAGGTTTACGACACTACTTCTGAGGAGTTAGCTCAGTACCAGGCTGCTGAGTTTGCAGGCAAGTATTCACTCACATGAACCATTGTGTCCTTTCCGCACTGGATATCGATACTTTCCGTTGTCTATTCTGCTAGCCTTAAGATTCGTTGCTTGTGTTCGATCCTATCACATGTTATCATGTAACCTTGATATAGCCTCACCTCCACACCTATAACCCCATTGCTTGTTGCCTGTGTCTTACTAGCATGCTTAGGGTTGTTTATGCTCGAGTCTGTTGTCCGTTATTTCTGTTACCTTATTTATTATGTTCTGGGGCCCGATGTTAAACAACAACCTGTTAATGTTTGAGGTAATGCTAATTTGATGATAAGGCACCGGCAGGAGGCCGGGTATGGTTTTGAGGCCTGCTAGTGTCGAACTCAGGAAAAGTTCTTGTCCTCTGGATCCATGTTGAGCGCGCTAACCGCATGTGGGAAGCGTGTATGGGCGCCCCCCGCAACTCTGATTCGATTCGCATCTCGTCCAAATCGCCACACTTAGTTCGGGCTTTCCATTTGATGCACGCATATGCAGGTACGAACCCGAGGCCAGGGTGGAACTTTTGTAGTCGGCATTTAGGGCGGCGCGGTCTTCCAGTGCTATGAGGGTCCCCCTTTTCTTCGTGGGGGCTCGATTAGCCGCGCACGCACAGCACGTGGTTCTTTGGGCTTGATGCGAAGAAGAGTTGGGTTGTGTTGAGTGCCTCGCTTGGTGGGTTTGCTCCCCGTCTGGCGGGGTATTCTTACGTGTACGGCCAAATTGGTGGATCCCTGCAGGGTTAAATCTTCTCGAGAAGCCGTGTTGTCCGCGGTTATGGATGACTTGGTGATAGGGCTGGCTAACAAGGATTAGACAACTTACACCTAATCAATAATAACTTGACTAGTAATAGACCTTATTGACACAATAACTTGACCCATCATTAATCCAACTGTGTGAGTTATCCTCGGATTGCTTCTTTGGATAAGGGGCGAGATCCAGGATGGGTTTGTTTGAGGTTAGTGGTAGTTGGTTACGATACGCTATCTTATCCCCTTTGTTTTAGCCGGAAGTTGTAGCATGTTTCTGTAGTTGGTTAGAGCAGCCTGCTGCCGCACTTTTGTATCATCTATTCTTCCGTTGAACCCAAAGCATCTGTACTTGGTGTTGCCGGGTACACTTTGGTATCTTGTGAGTCTTGCTTGCCAGTACTTGTCTGTACTGACCCCTTTGGGGCTGTGGTTTCCGCAGACTACGTTTCCGAGGATCCCCATGGTGGCTACTACGTGGATTATGACGAGGCTGCTGACGAGTAGATAGCGGACCCAGGCAGGATCCGAGACATCGTGGATGGGCTCCGTCTTTTCGTTTCCGGCCTCTTAGGCCTATTTGGATCTTGTCTGTACGCAGACATTTTGGATGCTTCCGCTGTGATGTAATGATGAATTGTTGGGGCATGTGTCCTCTGGATGATTGTATTTGCTATCTCTGCTCTAGTGAGAGCTATTTGCAACTTATTTCAATCTTTTGGTGTCTTAGAGATATGTTGTGATATCACTTGTTAAAATGCCGTTGACGTACCATGTGTGTATGTTATGAAGTACGTCAATGGAAGTAGTCGGATTTCTATGGGATGGTTTACGCAGACGATGGATAGTAGAGAATGGTTGTCACACGTTTACGTGTTGGCCTGCTCATATTGAGATGCGGGTGCCGGTATGCCCCGTAAGCCATTCGTTCTACTGTTTAGCGGACTGTGAGTATCCTCTAGAAGTCCGGGTGCGACAAATGGTATCAGAGCCTATCTGCCTGTAGGATCCCTTTTACTGGTCGCAGTTGAGTCTAGAAACTATTTTGTAGCTATATAGGAAAAATGAAACATGAGAGTAGGAATTATGTTCCTTTATTTCTTTCCCCACCCACCCTCCCTTTTTCTGGTAAGGAAGTGCAACGTTGTTTTCCCTTCTCATCTAAACTTTCAAGTTAGGGTTTCACGTATCCTGGTTTCTCTAGGATAGTTATATCTACTAGACCATAGGAATGGAGGTGGTTGTGACATGATTTATCAGGTTGCCTACTCACGATTGAGAACGGAGGCGTGTAAGCCCCGGAAGCCGATCCTCTATTCCTTAAGCAGTAGATATTGATCCTTTAGAAGCCCGGATGGGTTTTCCGTAGTACCTCAGGAGTGTTTTGGTCTCGTGTTTCCCGATGTTGCTTCGATATCTTGTTCTTCTCAACATCCTTTTCGTCCGTTGAAACCTTGTTGTTGCTTGCCACTCCAGTTCTTCTACCGGCATCTAATCAAAACTTCCCCATCATCTGCAGATGGATCTCAGGTTCTACCCGCAGGTGGTTCGTATGACTCGTTGCGAGAGCACTGCCGGTTATCCGGAGATGCTGAGAGACATGGTCACTTTTCTGGGGTTCCGTTGGGCACCAGAGTACCAGGTCTACGAGCAGCAGCGAGAGTTTGACCAGACCTACTACCAGGCTATCGTCTACATTCTGTCAGATGATGGCATGAGCGTAGTCCACCGCTACGAGGCAGTAGGTTCCACAGTGGATATGGCTGTGCAGCAGGCAGCTTACGTGAGTCTCACCGTCCTTCGTGCTGACTACCTGGGATTTGACGATTCTATCTATCGCCACATCCCCCGTGGTTACATCACTTCGGAGGGAGCTCACTTCACTCTCTATGACAACTTGGATGTTTACGAGCATGATAACTCCAGGCTGCACACCACCGCTCAGTTTGTGAGGCACAGTGACGCAGTTGCCAGCACACTATCTCAGGAGTTGGCTTCAGTCAGAGAGCAGCTTTACCTTGCTTTGACTCGTCTGGCGACTTACACCACAGACTTTGTTGGAGATGAGCGCTTTGCACGTTTCGATCAGCCAGTTGGTCGTCGTCTGCCAGATGCTGGAGGTTACGAGCCGATCAGAGGTCCACTCCTTAACCTTGGTGCTGGTTACACTGGGATTCCACGCTTTGGAGCACAGGGAGTCGACGCTATGTACTTCACCACACCTAGAGTAGCTCTCAGACCACGTCAGATCTACGTGGATCGTCGTTCTACCTACTTTCGTGGGCGTGCTCCTCACCGTACCTCTCGCCGTACTCCTAGCCGCCGTCCTGCGTGATGAGCATGGGAGTACCGATGTATCCATTCTTAGCTATGTTTAGTTATCCTTTGGCATTCGAACCATTTATGGTGTGTTGGATATTCTGATGTATTTGAACATGTGATGATGTACCTGTTGGTTATCTATTCATGCGTCGGAATAATCTCTCTTTCGGTTTCCAAGTCTATCCTTTTCTATTGTTGTGCTAAAATGCAGTTCCATTCAGGATGCCGCCAACAAGGAACAACCCGCCTGAGCCACCGCCAATCACAGAACTGTTGACTCAGATGACCCAAGTCATGGCACAGATGGCCCAGTTTCAGACTAATCAGCACAACAACCACCAGACGGCTCCACGAGTCAGCATCAAGGATGTGACGCCCCGAGATCGGGCACTATGCAGATTTTTAGCATTCCCGCCAAAATCCACATAATAACCGATTCCAGGTTGCCACTTATGATAACATTACAACAGTTCACGAATATTCCACAATTACAACAGAAACAGATAGATACAAGATGACTCAAACGAGCCAGGGTTACAACTGATACATTACAAAGATCCAAATAACAGCGGAAGAAACAACATAGCGTCCGGCTACGGACAAGATCCAAATTGGACTAAGAGTCCTGAAGATAACCGAGAGCGTCCAATCCCTGCCCAGGCCAAGCCGGAGGGATTCCCAAGCTAACGTCGTCAGACTTCAAACCTGTTGACTGCAATATTGAATATGCAGCCACGAAAGAGATTCGTGGGTCAGTACGGTTAAGTACTGGCAAGTGGATAAACCATACTCACAAGATACCGGCGTAGCCAGTCATCACAAGATACAAATACTTTAGGATCAACGGAAAGGAAGGGGTTAATGCAAATAGGCGACAGCAGGCTGCACTAACCAACTACAGAGAGATACTACAACTTCCGGCTAGCAGAAAGAAGATAAGATCGAGTATTGTAACCAACTGAAAGATAACTTCAAACAAACCCATCCTGGATCTCGCCCCTTATCCGAAGAAGCAATCCGAGGATAACTCACACAGTTGGATTAATGATGGTTCAGATTATTGTGTCAATAAGCCTATTACTAGTCAAGTTGTTAATCATTGGGTGTAAGATTGTTAATCATTAGGTTTAAGTTGTCCTGAGTACTTGTTAGCCAGTACTTTCACCAAGTAATCCATAACCGCGGAAAACACGGCTTCTCGAGAAGATTATCCCTGCAGGGTTGCACCAATTTGGCCGTACACGCAAGAATATCCCGCCAGACGGGAATCAAACCCACCAAGCGAGGTACTCTACACAACTCAACTCTTCTTCGCATCAAGCCCAAAGCACCTTGGGCGCACGGCTAATCGAGCCCAGAAGAAAATGGACCCTCATAGCACTCTAAGAACGTGTCCCCCTATATGCCGACTACGAAAGTTCCACCCGGGTACCAAGGGCTCGCAAGATCATGCATGCAGCAAATGGAAAACCCGAACTAAATGAGGCGATTTGGACGAGATGCGAATCGAGTCAAATTGAGGGGGGCGCCCATACTCGCTTCCCACATGCGGGTAGTGCGCTCATCATGGATCAGTAGACAAGACCCTTTTCCTATTAGGGTCGACACTAGCAGGCCTCAAAACCACAAGGGCCTCCTGCCGGTGCCTTATCATCAAATTATTATTTAACAATAACAGTAACATGATTGATTGATTAACCATCGAGCCCCCAGAACATAATGGAGTAGTAACGGAAAGTAACGGGTAACAGACTCGAGCAAAACAACCCTAAGCATGATAGTAAGACACGGGCAACAAACAATGGTTATGGGTATGGAGGTGAGGCAATATCAAGGTTAAGGGAGTCATGTGATGGGTTCGTAACAGAAACAACTACTACTAAGGCTAGCAGAAAAGAACAATGGAAAGCATCGGTAACAAGTGATGAAAGGCAGCCATATGGCAGCAAGTGAGTATACTTGCCTGAGATCCCGCGAGGTAGCAGATCTTGTCGTTGCTCACATCATCTCAACGTCCTATCCGGAAAGAAGCAACGAACCTCGAACAAACACCGGATGCAACAATTACTACTACGGCAAAAGATCCAGCATGATCACGATATGGATGCATGACAGGTTAAAGATGCATCAGAATAAACTAGTTGGCATGATAAACAAATTTAAATGGACCCATATGCAATTTGAGTTGCACATGAAAAGGCCCATGAATTATGGTTAGATTATTTGTTTTCCAACTAATCAACAGATGAAGGTGGATTAGCATGATGCATGGATGAGGAAAACAACAAAATAACAACAATAAAATCAATTGGAAATAAGGTTTACCAATTTTAGAAATTTATTTATTAAGTTAGAAAATTTTGGTTCCTTAAGGGTGTCACACAAACAATTGTTGTTTTCATCAAGTTAAAGTGTTCAAAACAAATAATAAAGTTTATATTTGAAAAGTACATCAAATTTTAGTTGGATTACATGTTTCAAATATTGAAATTGGAATTAGGGTAATTTAATTATGAATTAAACAATATTAAACAAGTTTTAATTGAATTTAATTCAAGTGGGAAATATTATTTGAATTTTATTTGTTCAAAGCATAAATTCAAATTCACATTTGAAAAGTTCACACTTTGATGGTTTGAAAACATATTTTGCATGTTCAAAATTATTTTATTTTGAGCAAGTTATGATTTTATCAAATTTAGATGAATTAAACAAGTACTAAATTATTTAGGCAATTTAAATTATTCAAACAATGAAACAAATTTTATATTTGAATAGAATATTCAAATTGGTATGAAAAACATATTTTATTTGTCTTATTTGGAATTAGTATGAATTATTTATGAATTATTGCAAATTACATTTGAATTATGCAAATTTGAATTTTAAATGCAATTTTGAAATTTCAAAACAGGAAACAAAAGTTATATTTGAAAAGGTTATTTGAAATGGCATGGAAAACATATTTTATTTGCATTTATTGGATTAATAATGAATTAGTTATTGATTTTAGAAATTTGCAATTGATTTGTTTGAATTCAAATTTAAATTGCATTTTGGAATTTCAAAACAGTGAACAAATGTTACCAAAAGATAGAGAATTTAATTTAGACCAGTGTGCATATTTTATTTTCAATTATTGGAGTTATAAAACTAATTTTATTGCCAAAATACTTTCAGGGACTAATCTGTTAAAAATAAGGACTAGTTTTTGATTATAGAAACGTTCAAAATCGTTTTATACCCACTGGAACAGCTACACAGGCACTGCCAGGGGGGCCCCGTGGCTCACTGTGCCTGCGTGGCACACGAGGGGCTTACAGGTGGGCCTGCTCCTGAGCGCGCAATAGAGAAAAAAGGTGGGGTTTTTATCCCTCAGCGGGGATCGAACCCAGGAGCTCGCCCACGCGCGGACGGAACGGAACCAGTGCGGTGCTTCTAAATCGTTGTCAGGTAAGGGGGATTGACGAAGGAAGTACTGAACTTGGCGATTTAACTGAACTTTGATACGCTAACTGAAACCGCCGGGAACAGCAGCAACGCGGCGGTGATCACCGCGGTGTGGCCCGATGGCTCGCACCCAGAGCAAGGCAGGGGAGGAAAGGAGCGGCTGGCTGGAGGTGTGGCTCACCTCGAGGTGCTCGTCGTCGTACAACAGCTGGAGCGGAACCGGAGGGGGGGTTGGCTGCAGGCGTCGGGGATGCTGTCGAAGCAGCAGACGGTGGCGGAGGGGAAGGTCGACGCCGCGGCCTCCCTGGGGGTTTCCATCGCCCGGCGAGGAAGCGCGGGGGTGGAAGGAACCACCACGGTTCCATCCCCGTGGGTGGCTCGGCCTGAGGAGGACGGTGGTGGCTGTGGCGCCGTTTCTCTGACGGCGGAGGTTCAGTGGGTGGCGGGTTCAGAGAAAAAACGTCGCCGGTGATGTGGGGGTTCAGAGGCGGAGAATTGCGCCGGTGGGGAGGAGAGATCGGCGGCGGCGCGAGGGTAGAGGGGAGTAGGGGCCTAGACCTAGGGTTTGAGGGGATCGGGGTAGATATAGTCGCTCGGGGAGCAGGTGGAGCTCGGGTGATGTCGTGCGATGACATCACCTGTACGGAGCTAGAAGAAATGGCTGGCAGGCCGTGCGGGTGTGAGCGTGCTGGGGGGCGGGCTGGGCTTAGCCCAGTCTGCTTCTCCCCCCCAGCCGTTCTATTTATTAATTGTTCTGATTTATTTATTTTTGCAGAAAAGGATTTGGAAGAAAAGGAGATATTTTAGGTTAGAAAAAATTGTAGGAAAATTAGGTTAAGCTAATTAGATTAAAAGAAAACACTGCCAAGTTTTGTTTTACAGAAAGTTTGAAAAATAAATTGCTGTTTGGGATTTAAACCAAAATTTAAATGAATTTTTATATTAGGTAAACATTATGAAAACAAATCCTTTTAATAGGGTGGCCCTATGGTTAAGGTGATTAAAGTGAGTTTGATTGGTTTGGAGATTTGTTATAAACTCAAGTTGATTGATGTTTTGAAGATTTGATTTGAACTTAAAATGATTTGGAAGTTATTGATTGAATTAATTGTTTGATTAAAACCAACAAGTTAATGAGTGATTTGATTTAAATTTTGAGTTAGCCATTAGGGTTTTAATAAAAGGGAAAAAAAATTATTAACAGGCAATTTGATTAAAACAAATTCAAATTATTGAAAAACAAATGAGTGATTTAGTTTGCAAGTTTGAAATTGGAAATTTTGAGCAGGGGGTGAAAGTTTAAATTGTTTTGAATTTTGATTTGTTTTGAAAAACAGAATGCAATGCTCATGGGATGCATATGATGCAAACAAAAAGAAAACAAACACTCTCTATCAAAGGTAACACCCTAGGTGTTACAGACGACACCACTAACAAGGGACTGCGCCCTCGCAATCCACCTGCTAACCCGGGAGGGGAAAGAAGTTCGACTATCGATTCTTCGTGCTTCCGGTTGATCTCCTCGACACCACTAACAAGGGATTCTTGCTCGGAGTGACGACGATGTTCTTCCACCAGGAATCTTCCGATGATCGAACCTATTAGGTTAAGGGCTCAGAAAACGTCCACCCACGTAGGATCCTAACACTTTGAAAGATAGACAAGAGGGGGAGACTCCAAAACAAATAAGATGGGAGGGGAATAGAATAGAGATAAGGAGAAAAACAAGAATCCTGTTGAGAGGTTTTCCAAAATAGTTTAGCAGAAATAGTTTTCGACACTCTAGCAAACAACGACCGTTAGTGAGGTTATCCTACAGGCTTTGCGGACCCGTTGCTTTGATAACCATTCGTATCGAAACAATCTCGGGAATCGGAACCAAGGCTCTGATACCATTTGTGACGCCCCGAGATCGGGCACTATGCAGATTTTCAGCATTCCCGCCAAAATCCACATAATAACCGATTCTAGGTTGCCACTTATGATAACATTACAACAGTTCACGAATATTCCACAATTACAACAGAAACAAATAGATACGAGATGACTCAAACGAGCCAGGGTTACAACTGATACATTACAAAGATCCAAATAACAGCGGAAGAAACAACATAGCGTCCGGCTACGGACAAGATCCAAATTGGACTAAGAGTCCTGAAGATAACCGAGAGCGTCCAATCCCTGCCCAGGCCAAGCCGGAGGGATTCCCAAGCTAACATCGTCAGACTTCAAACCTGTTGACTGCAATATTGAATATGCAGCCACGAAAGAGATTCGTGGGTCAGTACGGTTAAGTACTGGCAAGTGGATAAACCATACTCACAAGATACCGGCGTAGCCAGTCATCACAAGATACAAATACTTTAGGATCAACGGAAAGGAAGGGGTTAATGCAAATAGGCGACAGCAGGCTGCACTAACCAACTACAGAGAGATACTACAACTTCCGGCTAGCAGAAAGAAGATAAGATCGAGTATTGTAACCAACTGAAAGATAACTTCAAACAAACCCATCCTGGATCTCGCCCCTTATCCGAAGAAGCAATCCGAGGATAACTCACACAGTTGGATTAATGATGGTTCAGATTATTGTGTCAATAAGCCTATTACTAGTCAAGTTGTTAATCATTGGGTGTAAGATTGTTAATCATTAGGTTTAAGTTGTCCTGAGTACTTGTTAGCCAGTACTTTCACCAAGTAATCCATAACCGCGGAAAACACGGCTTCTCGAGAAGATTATCCCTGCAGGGTTGCACCAATTTGGCCGTACACGCAAGAATATCCCGCCAGACGGGAATCAAACCCACCAAGCGAGGTACTCTACACAACTCAACTCTTCTTCGCATCAAGCCCAAAGCACCTTGGGCGCACGGCTAATCGAGCCCAGAAGAAAATGGTCCCTCATAGCACTCTAAGAACGTGTCCCCCTATATGCCGACTACGAAAGTTCCACCCGGGTACCAAGGGCTCGCAAGATCATGCATGCAGCAAATGGAAAACCCGAACTAAATGAGGCGATTTGGACGAGATGCGAATCGAGTCAAATTGAGGGGGGCGCCCATACTCGCTTCCCACATGCGGGTAGTGCGCTCATCATGGATCAGTAGACAAGACCCTTTTCCTATTAGGGTCGACACTAGCAGGCCTCAAAACCACAAGGGCCTCCTGCCGGTGCCTTATCATCAAATTATTATTTAACAATAATAGTAACATGATTGATTGATTAACCATCGAGCCCCCAGAACATAATGGAGTAGTAACGGAAAGTAACGGGTAACAGACTCGAGCAAAACAACCCTAAGCATGATAGTAAGACACGGGCAACAAACAATGGTTATGGGTATGGAGGTGAGGCAATATCAAGGTTAAGGGAGTCATGTGATGGGTTCGTAACTGTCACATCCCAATTTTGGAATACCTGTTAACACAATTGTTTTGCTAATTGATTGACAATTAAAATTTGTTTGTGACAATTAAACTTTGGTTATGTTTGTTTGAGTGCAACTAAACAAACTTATTATATAATCTTACATGGCTAAGAAATTGAAAACAAACTTAATAAGATAGCAAAGCAGTAAACTAAAAATATTCAACATATTGTTCCAATGACTTTGGCAATATTTTCTAAAGTAAATATTGATCAAAGAGTTTTCCAAAAACATCTTATGAATCTCATACTTGTTGAATATTATTCCTAGACCTAAATTAAGAAAGAGGAAACACTTAATAAATTTCCCTAAAAAGATTATCAGAAAAGGAGGCATTCTTAAATGCTTCACCAAAATATTATCAAATGTTTTTCCAACCTTGCAAGATTAAAAACAAAGGTATTGGAGAGCATTGACTTGCTATCTCTAGTCACATAAATATTTTGGCAAAGCATTGCTAAAGAAAAGCCAAGAGCCTTATTAAATAGAAATTCCAATATTTCTAGAAACAGAAAACTCAAACTAGTTACTATTGGAAACTTGATTCAAATGATCTGAAATTGATACCATTGCTTCCTTATATCAAATAAGGAACACACACAAGAGGAGACCAAAAATTGATTCCATTAAAGCCCTGAAAACATGAATTTTCTCCACAGCAACATTTGGGATTTTGAACAAGTTTGTTCTACAAACATTTTCCAAAAGCCATGAAATAAATACCACATGATCTATATCCTAAATAAGGATGAAAACCAAAAGGGCACAAGTTTTTGAATTGATTAAGTTGCCAAAAACCCCTGTTTTCTTGACAGCACCTTTTTGAAATTGGAACAAGTTTGTTCTATGAATTAACTCAAAATGACTTGAATTTTATACCACATAAGTAACACATCAAATAAGGAATGTGTGCCAAAAATTATCATTTTTGGAAGCTCCTAAGTAGCCTAATAAATTCAATGTCCATTTATGTAAGAATTTGAATTTGAACAACTTTGTATTATCAAGTTTATCTAATGGAGCCAATTTTCATATATGTTGTGCAACTCAACTAATTAGAATTTTGGGCAAAAGGATTTAAAATTTAAACTTTGTTTGATTGGTGAAAACATCCTTTTTAAGAGGAGAGAAGGACCTAGTTGTAAATACCCAGGGACCTAAATGAAATCCGAGTCATCTTCAACCTCTAGCTCCCTGTAGAGAACAGCACCCCTACCCATTGCTTCGATTGGAAGGCATCAAGGTGGATAAAGAGGCCCCCCATGTGCTCTTGTCCCCCTCAAGCTCTCTCTCCCCCCTCCCACTCGAGCTCTCTCTCTCTCTGTGCTAGATTGCTCAAAACCGAAACCCTAGCGGAAGGTCACCGTCGATTCGGCCCGTGGTGAGCTCGCCGCCGGCCGCCGTGTTGCTCATTGTATCCGCCGTGTCGTGGTGGTCCTCCCTGCCAATGGAATCAAGCCAAAATGCCGTGTGGTGGCCGCGCCATCCACCTCTCTTCTCCGAGACCGGCGACTCCGTCGAGGGATTCCGGCCGCCTCGAGCTTCCTCCGCCCTAGCAGATCCTTCCATCACGATCATGGTAAGCGTGGGAGTCCCCCGGTACCCTTTCCCCTCTCCCTCTCGCCCTAAATCGTGTCCGTGTCGTCCTTGTGTCCGGCCGCCGCCGTGCCCTCGTCGCCGGCCGCACTCCACTGCATCCCAGGAAACGAGTCTGGCCCTATTAGCTTCCCCTTGTCATCAGCAACGCGTAGGTGCAGATTAATCGCGAAACGAGGCTCTCTGTCGCTCGATTGCAGCTCGCCGGAGCAGTTCCCGCCGGCAATGACGTCGTGACTGCGTCACGCTCGCGTCAGCGCCCTTGACCGCGCGCAGGAGACCGTTGAACCTGCAGGTGGGGCTTGGCCTTGCTTGCGTGGCTGCCTGCGTGGCCTCTGGCCCGCCAGTCAGCGGCTCGGGCTAGATCCCGCCGCGGTACAAATCGTTCTGGCCGGCCCGTGGCAGATCTGGCCCAATAATGTGTTGTTTCCCTTTTATTTTTTTCCAGAAACATCCATGTTTACTTTTGGCTCTAAATAAATAACCTAAAAGATGTTTTTGAGCAATACAAAATTTACAGTGGTACCTCAACTAAATCTAAACCACCTCCACTTTGTAGATCTACATTTGGGTGAATAGATTTGAAATGAAAAATGTTTTGGTAACAGCTACCAGAAACACCAAAATGAGCACCATTTTATATCCACAACTCAGAATGAAGTGAGGCAAATTGCATTGGAAAGCCCTTGAAATTTACTAACAGGAGCATTTAACCTTGTGTCCAAATTCCTAATATTTTTCAAATGGCATGCAATTTGGTAAAACACCAGAGAGCACTTTGGTGATTTTTATAAAATAATTTAAAATGATTTTTGATGCAAAATCAATTGGATGGTCTTGTATGTGTTTAGGACTATCCAAACCTAGAAGGGTTTAATTTTTGGAGCATCCTAGAAAATTTGGTGGACATATCTTTGTTTTGCATGTTTCTGCCATTTTGGCATTTTAGCTATTTAAATTATGTGATTATATTTTTGTGTTACAATATTGTTTTCTAGCATGTATAAGTTGTGTGAACTTGTGTTATGAGTGTTACTTAACTATTTTAGCATGTTAGATTGTGTGGACTTGAGTGGAGAAGAAATATGATATTTGTTAGTAGCATATGTTTATCTCTAGTGTATAGTTGCATATAATTTTTGAGTGATAAATTCATGTGCAAAGCACTTGGATTTTTTGAGTGTGTCCAGTGCCATGTTAGTACTTATTTTGTGTTTTTATCACCTCTGCTATCTTGCATTTGAGTTGGTAGAAAAGCATGAGTAGCTTTGTGATGGCTATGAAATTGTTATGGAAAAATTCCCTCATGTGTGGAATTTTTGACATAAGTTTTTGTGGTTGTGTAGCCACATATTTTTGTATTGTGTTCATAGGACCAGTAGCATTTTGATAAGTTTGTTATGAGTACTTGACCCCTAAAGTTTTCACTTGTGTGAAAATAATAGCATGAGTAGCATTGCCTTGCTTATTTAAGCACCCTATTATTTTCTGCTAGTATGGTTATTGCACTAGAAGCTAGTTTAGCATTTTGCTAATTTTTGTCAAGTATGACCAGAGGCATTGTGACCTCTTAATGCTTTGTTATGCTAGTGGAACACCCACTGGTTTCATTCCATTTTTGGTGGAAACATTATTTCCCCCACACTAGATGTGTTTCTTTTATATAGTTTCATAACTAATGAGTGCCTAGTATTTTTGCTTTGGGAATTTTTGTGCTAAAAAAAAATGGGTATGCTTCTGTTTGTAAGTGGTTGTAATCATGTGTGGCTTGCTAGGAAAAATACATTCTTGAAGTGTTGTTTGATTCCTCTAGTAATGCCCTTTTTATTACTACTAGTATGTAGGAGTTGCCCTGCAAAATGATACCTTGTTTTATCCAATGGGATATTTTTGTTATAGCAAGTATAGATGTTTTTCACTCCTGTTTTTATGACATGGACCCTCTGGTTGTATTTCAATTATTTGATTGAAATGCATCCATTGATTCTTCATGTTTGAGTAGTACTAGATTCCTTAGCAGTTTTGTATTGAATTATTTTTCCTGCCAACTTGTGTTTGGTGGATATTTGTGTATCCTTGCATGAGGACATGTTTTCATTCCCATATTGATAACATGGTACCTTGTTTGCATTTTAGAACTTTACATGTTATGCATGCTTGCATAGCAAACTTTTAGTAGAAACATGTCTACAGGATTCCTCCTTTTTAGTCATTTTGTTTCTATTGTTCTCACTATGAGAAATTATGTGTTTTGTGATGAGTCTATTACTTTGTTACATTTGTGTAGGCTCACTGATTTGTAAAAGTAACTTTTACAAATCATGTGTTTCATTTATTCTTGATGTCAATTTAGACTTAATAGATTGGCTATCTTGTTCTTTTTGTGGTGTGGTTGATAGAACCATTGCCATGATTAATGTGGTGCATGTTTTATATACTCTTAGTAGTATCACCCTTGTGATACTAAGTGTATTTTGGGTTTATTAATATCTTGGTATGAGAGTGGCACACCCACTGAATCCATGATATTGAGGTTGTGAGATATGTTCCTCCAACCTTGAGCTGTCTTATTAAATGGCATTTCTGCCAAGTATGTTTGTTAGTTTGTTTGCCTAAATTAATAATTGTGTGATTGGTTATTATTAGATTTCCTTGCTGTATGTATTGTTACATATGGTTGCTTGCCTTGATTGGTTCTGAATGTGTGTCCTTTATTCCTTTTACGACGTTAGAAAACGAAGAGGAAGGGAGTGTCGTGAAGCTCTGTTTCAAGTTCCAGTCACTCCAGAACCAGGGACACAAGGAGATACCAGGCAAGCCATCCTGATGCTTGCTGATACAATACTTACCATTATCTATCATGCATGTTTTACTTCTGAAGTTTTACAAAAGCTTGATTATCAAAACTATTTTTGATGTGGAATTTACTACTATACAATATTATAGGTTACTATCATGCCAATAGTTAAACTTGGTAATACCAAGCCCATAAGCCACCACATGGTATTTATTACCATCAAATATACTAGTCCCTAAGTGGACACCCTAAAATTGTGATTCTACAAAACAAAGGCTTTACGGAAAAACCCGGAGAAAAGGCGGATCCTTGTTCTCCGGAGGAATGTGGAAGTGGTCATTTTTGAGAAAGTGGTGTTTTCAAAAATGACACATAACCTAGTCTTCGCCGGACAACCTTTACCGTACTGCCACCCTACCCCAACATGGGCAAGGGGCTTAACTTGAAGTTTGTTCTTATTAGTGTGTGCTATCTCAATGTGCTATAGGGGATGCGATCCTCTGAACCGAATGTCGTGGAGACATATAAAGTGTGGGATTAATTTTCCCTCCGGATGCATCAGTTGAGGCATCCTGGCTTGGCGGGGATTAGCTCGGTGTCGGGGATGTGGTAAAACTCAACTGAGAGATAGGCATATTCTAGCTTGAACATAGTGGATGGTTATGATCAGATACCTGATGTTTACATACTGTTGTTACAGTCCGTGGTTGTTTCACGGGAGGTGTACTGGATCTGGTGGATGTGTACACCTCTGCAGAGTACAACTTTTTCGAAGAAGCCGCGTCCTCGGATATGGACAGTTGAATGGCCATGTAGCTAGCATTGTGTCAATGTTTTCAAAAAGGAAGTTTTTGAAAAGGAAATTTTGGAAAGGAAGTGTTGAACTTGTGAAGTTCGGAAAGGAATGGAAACTTATACCGTGGAGGTATCGTCGATGATGAAAAGCCAGATGATGTTATACAAAACAAAATGTTTTGCAAAGAAAACCTTTTCTACTCTAAGCAAGAATTCTGGAAAAACTGATTCCAAGAAGTTTTGCAAAGAGAAAATATTCTTTAAACAAAACTTTACAAAACCTCTTGTACATGTGATATCTACAAGAGAAATAAAACTATATATTATTTTTCTTCTGAAGTATCTTCTTCAACGAAGATACAGATAAACCTGACTGCAACTGTGGTGTCATCATATATGAACACCATTGGTAGTGAACCCTATTTATAGCCTACCTATTCCACCATATAAGCATATTTGCATGTTTGGTAAGTCACATGATGGATGTCTTGCTGAGTACATTCAAATGTACTCATTATGGTTTCGCCCCTGGTATCTACTTATCAGATTTGGAGAAGGAGCCTCCGAAGGATATCTATGAAGAGAAGTACGGAGTTGACGGCTTTGCGAACTAGGATCGTCTCCGGGTCAGCAGCCTGTAGGTTAAGGCGTGACTTGGGCTCAACTACGTTGTGTTTTATTTGTCTTCCGCTGTGTTTGTTAAGTTGCCTGCCTTTGTGGCAGTTGCGTTAAACTTGATCATGTGATCATTTTTGTAATACCTTTATGTATTCGTGTAATGGATGATGTATTTCTGTGTGCCAACTGTGTATGTTGTTCACGACTGATCTTTCTGGGATCGTGAATGTATGCATACGTAGGGTTTCAGACTGCCGGTCTGGGGTCCTTACAGAGTTGGTATCAGAGCCATCCTGACCTTAGGAGACCTTAGTTAGCATGGACGTCAGATAGGAAAGAAAAGTATTTTTGAGTAAAAACCTATTTACTATCTGCATTATTTTTATCTAAGGGAATTTTAGTATATTTTCCCTCCTTCTGATCTTTTCAAAAGATTCTAAATGCATATCAAGGGCGTCCTTGAACAGTGGTTCGAAGGGCGGGCCTTACAAAGTTAGTATCTCTCCCGGTTAAGAGTTTATTTCTTACTTGTTTGCAACTGCTCCGCTCTGTTTTTGAAACATCTCTCGTATTTGAAGTTTTCTGTCCAGAAAATAGTTGGGGTTTCAAAAACAGATTGTTGCATAGTTTTACCTCTCTCAATTAAAAGTTTTATCAAACTTTACTTCTATTATGTTGTTTCCATACAAAAACTTTTATACTTGCCGATGTCCCGAGAAGACCAAAATAATTGCCTAGCTCTACAGTGATGATGGTCAGGAGTAGATATAGTTCTTCAGCCACTTCTAGGATTTTGGATCATCCCCCGACGTAGCTCCAATGGAGCCTTGTTTGTGTGTTTTGGCTTGCTTATGTGTGTCCGTAGGACTTTGTGCTATTGTGTGGTGTAGAATTTGGTTCATCTAGGCTTCTATATGTTTGTGGGGTGCTCAAAATTTGAAGATTTGTGATTGCCCCGCTCTTGTTTTTGAATCGCCTCGTGTTTAATTTTTGCAAGCAAAAATGTTAGTATAGTATTCAAAAACAAGAATTTGTTGCTTAGACTTATACTTGTTTTCGCTTCATAATGCGACCCGTCGTGAACCACCACCATCTCCCCCACAATTAATGAAAGCACCGTTGTGCCTAATAATAGAGGACCATCAAGCCACTCGAGCTGATAGCGTTGCTACCAGTGATGCACTCCAACAGATAAAGTTCCAACAACGACAACCCTCAAAGAAGAAAAGGCGTGAAGAAAACCAACCACTACTGACCAAAACTTCTATGTTTGTCTGTTTGCAAAAGACTCTTTTTACCCTGTTGGCTAAATGTCGCACTTTTTTTATGTTCCCTTTTAAAAGACCAAACAAGAGAAATACCCTTTTAAAAGTTATATACCTCCCTCCTCTGGAGAAAAATGCAAAAGAAGTTTTCACATGCCATGATGCGCAACCCCCTAAAAAGCCAATCAAAAGAGCACAATTCAATATTCGACGTACGATGACGCTAGTCGTATCTTGTCGGATAAACATTATTTAATAGAAAGCTAACAAGACTAACATGCTTTGTATAATCTTAGGTTGACACCTAACCAAAGCATGAGAACTACTGACAGCTCTTTCTAAACCAAAGAATTAAATGACTTACGACACCTTTTAATCTAGTTGGTAAAAAGGAGAAGTCACAAAAAAATTAAGATGATGATCTATTCGTTTAATAGTCAATAAGATATCAGGTGTATCTACTTTGGAAACCAAATCTTAATAGACATTGTAGGTACTATGAAATTCGGGGTTTAGAAATTAAGTGAACGATGAAATGATTATGATAGACCTAGAAAACAACAGTTTTCCTGTTTTTGTTTCTTTGTGTGCTCTTGATTGAAATAAATTTGTGTTTTATTCAATCTTGCTTCCTAACTTATATGGAGTTGTTAGGACTTGTGATTATGTTGTTTTCTTACAAGAAATCTACCCTAGAAAGTGTGTGCATGATTGAAAACTCGAATAAAAATGAATAGCATTTGTTACCTTCTAGTTTATTATTTGGATTGTTGAGTGGGCAAATCCTTATAGATTTGTTGTACCTAGATTTTTGTTATGGTTATGATAGATCCAGTACCATTTTGGTACTGTTATTTATATGCTGTTATCTTCATTAACTTGCATGTGATCTTATAGCAAAGCATGAGTAACATTTGCTATTTTTCCAGTTTTTATTATTTGGAATTATTGTGAAAGCTAGATCCTTGTGTGAATGATTTGATAAATTTTGTGCTATGTTTTCTTTGAGTCCAGTACCATTTAGGTACTGTTATTTTGATGCTTGTACCTATGTTAGCTTGCATGTCTCTTAATAGTAAAGCGTATGTAAGCATTACTATCAGTATGCACTAGTATTGCTTCACTAAATTAAATAGCCTTATATTTTTATCTTGTATGCAAAGATTTTTATGAGTAACCAGAGGCTTAGTACCTATTTTTGCCTTGGTATTAGTAGGCCATAGCCCACTGGTCCCATTGCCTTTTGGCTTGAGGATGAAAATCCCCAACCATACACCTGTGTGAAAATAGCATGTTTCACTATGTGATTGATTTCTATTTTCCACCATGGAAAATAAAATTGTTTCTTTTCACTTATGCAAATGAGAAGTTTATTTCTTATTAGTAAATACTAATATGTTTAGGTGTGATCCTTTTGTTAGCATAATACTCCTTAGGGGTATCATGTTAAGAAATGTTTCACTATCGTGTGCTGAAATTAAATTGTTCGCAAATAAAATAAATTCCTCTTGATTGGTAGATTGTTTGTGAATAATTTTAAATTGAGTGTATGGATTTTTGAAAAGTTGTAGATAACTTTTCATTAAATTGCATAGCTACTAGTTTTGTGAGTTATACCTTGCTTGTTTGCTAGTAATTGGTTAAAGAAAACAGAAATTGCTAGAAGAAATTTCTGCATGTTTAATAGTTGTATCATGGGATTGTTTTGATGTTTGTGCTTACTAACATGAGTAAGTTTTGTGTACTGTTATTAGGTACACTTATATTCATGACTTGCTTGTTTAGTTTTTAAACATCATGACAGCATTGTTTGCTTCTCTAGAGTGAAACTAGTTCCACCACTAGAAAATGGTGATTTTTGCTCTAGTATTACCCTCTTTTTATTTTATGGGTATATGTGTTGATATAGCATGTTTAGGAAGTTATTACTTCTGTTATCATACCATGAATTATTTAGTTTCATGTTCTATGGTTATAGGATATGATTATCTCTTATAGCATGTTGGTGTAGTTTTTTTCATACTAGTGTGTTATTTGTGCAGTCTTGTTTCTATGCCTGTGTAATAGAAGTTTTATCTTGTGTAAAGATGGTGTTTTAGAGTATCTTTATTATTTAATTCATTAGTTTTTAGCTATTGGTTGTTTGCTAATTGTTCATGATTGATGGATTCCAAAACCTCTAATAAACAATAACCTAGTGAATAAATAGTCTATTCATCTGTGGTGTTGTTTGCTTGCTTTTTGGATGTTGTAAATGTTTTACCTTAGCATGAGTTTATACTTGTGTTATGATTGTGCTTAAGAGTATCTTATGAAACTAAAACATCCAACTAAAACCATGAACACTTTAAGTGATAGTTGCTTGTGGTGAGTAATAACCACTGCCATGAGTATTGTTCTGTCTGTTTGTTTTACCTTAGCAACCTAACCTTTGCACCACAAGCTATGTTTTTAGCTTCTTATATACCTTATTATGAGAGTGGTAGACCACTCCATATGGGTTATGTAAGATGTGGGATATAGCTAGAACTCATGTAATAATTGACGGTATTTTTCCAGGTAGTTCTGCACTAACCTTAATTTTTGTTCAAACTAGGAAACAAAAGTTTTGGACCTAAAACAAGTACTGGTGTACTTCTTTTAATAGTGAATTTGCTAATTTAGGGAAGTACCCCACCTCCCAAGAAAAGTCAAAGGGGGGAAGCACCTGCACTCCAACACTAACATTGTGTTTGTTGGCCCTCCCTTAGTCCTCGCTTGCGAATCTCGGGGACGAGATTCTTTTTAAGGGGGGAAGACTTGTCACATCCCAATTTTGGAATACCTGTTAACACAATTGTTTTGCTAATTGATTGACAATTAAACTTTGTTTGTGACAATTAAACTTTGGTTATGTTTGTTTGAGTGCAACTAAACAAACTTATTATATAATCTTACATGGCTAAGAAATTGAAAACAAACTTAATAAGATAGCAAAGCAGTAAACTAAAAATATTCAACATATTGTTCCAATGACTTTGGCAATATTTTCTAAAGTAAATATTGATCAAAGAGTTTTCCAAAAACATCTTATGAATCTCATACTTGTTGAATATTATTCCTAGACCTAAATTAAGAAAGAGGAAACACTTAATAAATTTCCCTAAAAAGATTATCAGAAAAGGAGGCATTCTTAAATGCTTCACCAAAATATTATCAAATGTTTTTCCAACCTTGCAAGATTAAAAACAAAGGTATTGGAGAGCATTGACTTGCTATCTCTAGTCACATAAATATTTTGGCAAAGCATTGCTAAAGAAAAGCCAAGAGCCTTATTAAATAGAAATTCCAATATTTCTAGAAACAGAAAACTCAAACTAGTTACTATTGGAAACTTGATTCAAATGATCTGAAATTGATACCATTGCTTCCTTATATCAAATAAGGAACACACACAAGAGGAGACCAAAAATTGATTCCATTAAAGCCCTGAAAACATGAATTTTCTCCACAGCAACATTTGGGATTTTGAACAAGTTTGTTCTACAAACATTTTCCAAAAGCCATGAAATAAATACCACATGATCTATATCCTAAATAAGGATGAAAACCAAAAGGGCACAAGTTTTTGAATTGATTAAGTTGCCAAAAACCCCTGTTTTCTTGATAGCACCTTTTTGAAATTGGAACAAGTTTGTTCTATGAATTAACTCAAAATGACTTGAATTTTATACCACATAAGTAACACATCAAATAAGGAATGTGTGCCAAAAATTATCATTTTTGGAAGCTCCTAAGTAGCCTAATAAATTCAATGTCCATTTATGTAAGAATTTGAATTTGAACAACTTTGTATTATCAAGTTTATCTAATGGAGCCAATTTTCATATATGTTGTGCAACTCAACTAATTAGAATTTTGGGCAAAAGGATTTAAAATTTAAACTTTGTTTGATTGGTGAAAACATCCTTTTTAAGAGGAGAGAAGGACCTAGTTGTAAATACCCAGGGACCTAAATGAAATCCGAGTCATCTTCAACCTCTAGCTCCCTGTAGAGAACAGCACCCCTACCCATTGCTTCGATTGGAAGGCATCAAGGTGGATAAAGAGGCCCCCCATGTGCTCTTGTCCCCCTCAAGCTCTCTCTCCCCCCTCCCACTCGAGCTCTCTCTCTCTCTGTGCTAGATTGCTCAAAACCGAAACCCTAGCGGAAGGTCACCGTCGATTCGGCCCGTGGTGAGCTCGCCGCCGGCCGCCGTGTTGCTCATTGTATCCGCCGTGTCGTGGTGGTCCTCCCTGCCAATGGAATCAAGCCAAAATGCCGTGTGGTGGCCGCGCCATCCACCTCTCTTCTCCGAGACCGGCGACTCCGTCGAGGGATTCCGGCCGCCTCGAGCTTCCTCCGCCCTAGCAGATCCTTCCATCACGATCATGGTAAGCGTGGGAGTCCCCCGGTACCCTTTCCCCTCTCCCTCTCGCCCTAAATCGTGTCCGTGTCGTCCTTGTGTCCGGCCGCCGCCGTGCCCTCGTCGCCGGCCGCACTCCACTGCATCCCAGGAAACGAGTCTGGCCCTATTAGCTTCCCCTTGTCATCAGCAACGCGTAGGTGCAGATTAATCGCGAAACGAGGCTCTCTGTCGCTCGATTGCAGCTCGCCGGAGCAGTTCCCGCCGGCAATGACGTCGTGACTGCGTCACGCTCGCGTCAGCGCCCTTGACCGCGCGCAGGAGACCGTTGAACCTGCAGGTGGGGCTTGGCCTTGCTTGCGTGGCTGCCTGCGTGGCCTCTGGCCCGCCAGTCAGCGGCTCGGGCTAGATCCCGCCGCGGTACAAATCGTTCTGGCCGGCCCGTGGCAGATCTGGCCCAATAATGTGTTGTTTCCCTTTTATTTTTTTTCCAGAAACATCCATGTTTACTTTTGGCTCTAAATAAATAACCTAAAAGATGTTTTTGAGCAATACAAAATTTACAGTGGTACCTCAACTAAATCTAAACCACCTCCACTTTGTAGATCTACATTTGGGTGAATAGATTTGAAATGAAAAATGTTTTGGTAACAGCTACCAGAAACACCAAAATGAGCACCATTTTATATCCACAACTCAGAATGAAGTGAGGCAAATTGCATTGGAAAGCCCTTGAAAGTTACTAACAGGAGCATTTAACCTTGTTTCCAAATTCCTAATATTTTTCAAATGGCATGCAATTTGGTAAAACACCATAGAGCACTTTGGTGATTTTTATAAAATAATTTAAAATTATTTTTGATGCAAAATCAATTGGATGGTCTTGTATGTGTTTAGGACTATCCAAACCTAGAAGGGTTTAATTTTTGGAGCATCCTAGAATATTTGGTGGACATATCTTTGTTTTGCATGTTTCTGCCATTTTGGCATTTTAGCTATTTAAATTATGTGATTATATTTTTGTGTTACAATATTGTTTTCTAGCATGTATAAGTTGTGTGAACTTGTGTTATGAGTGTTACTTAACTATTTTAGCATGTTAGATTGTGTGGACTTGAGTGGAGAAGAAATATGATATTTGTTAGTAGCATATGTTTATCTCTAGTGTATAGTTGCATATAATTTTTGAGTGATAAATTCATGTGCAAAGCACTTGGATTTTTTGAGTGTGTCCAGTGCCATGTTAGTACTTATTTTGTGTTTTTATCACCTCTGCTATCTTGCATTTGAGTTGGTAGAAAAGCATGAGTAGCTTTGTGATGGCTATGAAATTGTTATGGAAAAATTCCCTCATGTGTGGAATTTTTGACATAAGTTTTTGTGGTTGTGTAGCCACATATTTTTGTATTGTGTTCATAGGACCAGTAGCATTTTGATAAGTTTGTTATGAGTACTTGACCCCTAAAGTTTTCACTTGTGTGAAAATAATAGCATGAGTAGCATTGCCTTGCTTATTTAAGCACCCTATTATTTTCTGCTAGTATGGTTATTGCACTAGAAGCTAGTTTAGCATTTTGCTAATTTTTGTCAAGTATGACCAGAGGCATTGTGACCTCTTAATGCTTTGTTATGCTAGTGGAACACCCACTGGTTTCATTCCATTTTTGGTGGAAACATTATTTCCCCCACACTAGATGTGTTTCTTTTATATAGTTTCATAACTAATGAGTGCGTAGTATTTTTGCTTTGGGAATTTTTGTGCTAAACAAAAATGGGTATGCTTCTGTTTGTAAGTGGTTGTAATCATGTGTGGCTTGCTAGGAAAAATACATTCTTGAAGTGTTGTTTGATTCCTCTAGTAATGCCCTTTTTATTACTACTAGTATGTAGGAGTTGCCCTGCAAAATGATACCTTGTTTTATCCAATGGGATATTTTTGTTATAGCAAGTATAGATGTTTTTCACTCCTGTTTTTATGACATGGACCCTCTGGTTGTATTTCAATTATTTGATTGAAATGCATCCATTGATTCTTCATGTTTGAGTAGTACTAGATTCCTTAGCAGTTTTTGTATTGAATTATTTTTCCTGCCAACTTGTGTTTGGTGGATATTTGTGTATCCTTGCATGAGGACATGTTTTCATTCCCATATTGATAACATGGTACCTTGTTTGCATTTTAGAACTTTACATGTTATGCATGCTTGCATAGCAAACTTTTAGTAGAAACATGTCTACAGGATTCCTCCTTTTTAGTCATTTTGTTTCTATTGTTCTCACTATGAGAAATTATGTGTTTTGTGATGAGTCTATTACTTTGTTACATTTGTGTAGGCTCACTGATTTGTAAAAGTAACTTTTACAAATCATGTGTTTCATTTATTCTTGATGTCAATTTAGACTTAATAGATTGGCTATCTTGTTCTTTTTGTGGTGTGGTTGATAGAACCATTGCCATGATTAATGTGGTGCATGTTTTATATACTCTTAGTAGTATCACCCTTGTGATACTAAGTGTATTTTGGGTTTATTAATATCTTGGTATGAGAGTGGCACACCCACTGAATCCATGATATTGAGGTTGTGAGATATGTTCCTCCAACCTTGAGCTGTCTTATTAAATGGCATTTCTGCCAAGTATGTTTGTTAGTTTGTTTGCCTAAATTAATAATTGTGTGATTGGTTATTATTAGATTTCCTTGCTGTATGTATTGTTACATATGGTTGCTTGCCTTGATTGGTTCTGAATGTGTGTCCTTTATTCCTTTTACGACGTTAGAAAACGAAGAGGAAGGGAGTGTCGTGAAGCTCTGTTTCAAGTTCCAGTCACTCCAGAACCAGGGACACAAGGAGATACCAGGCAAGCCATCCTGATGCTTGCTGATACAATACTTACCATTATCTATCATGCATGTTTTACTTCTGAAGTTTTACAAAAGCTTGATTATCAAAACTATTTTTGATGTGGAATTTACTACTATACTATATTATAGGTTACTATCATGCCAATAGTTAAACTTGGTAATACCAAGCCCATAAGCCACCACATGGTATTTATTACCATCAAATATACTAGTCCCTAAGTGGACACCCTAAAATTGTGATTCTACAAAACAAAGGCTTTACGGAAAAACCCGGAGAAAAGGCGGATCCTTGTTCTCCGGAGGAATGTGGAAGTGGTCATTTTTGAGAAAGTGGTGTTTTCAAAAATGACACATAACCTAGTCTTCGCCGGACAACCTTTACCGTACTGCCACCCTACCCCAACATGGGCAAGGGGCTTAACTTGAAGTTTGTTCTTATTAGTGTGTGCTATCTCAATGTGCTATAGGGGATGCGATCCTCTGAACCGAATGTCGTGGAGACATATAAAGTGTGGGATTAATTTTCCCTCCGGATGCATCAGTTGAGGCATCCTGGCTTGGCGGGGATTAGCTCGGTGCCGGGGATGTGGTAAAACTCAACTGAGAGATAGGCATATTCTAGCTTGAACATAGTGGATGGTTATGATCAGATACCTGATGTTTACATACTGTTGTTACAGTCCGTGGTTGTTTCACGGGAGGTGTACTGGATCTGGTGGATGTGTACACCTCTGCAGAGTACAACTTTTTCGAAGAAGCCGCGTCCTCGGATATGGACAGTTGAATGGCCATGTAGCTAGCATTGTGTCAATGTTTTCAAAAAGGAAGTTTTTGAAAAGGAAATTTTGGAAAGGAAGTGTTGAACTTGTGAAGTTCGGAAAGGAATGGAAACTTATACCGTGGAGGTATCGTCGATGATGAAAAGCCAGATGATGTTATACAAAACAAAATGTTTTGCAAAGAAAACCTTTTCTACTCTAAGCAAGAATTCTGGAAAAACTGATTCCAAGAAGTTTTGCAAAGAGAAAATATTCTTTAAACAAAACTTTACAAAACCTCTTGTACATGTGATATCTACAAGAGAAATAAAACTATATATTATTTTTCTTCTGAAGTATCTTCTTCAACGAAGATACAGATAAACCTGACTGCAACTGTGGTGTCATCATATATGAACACCATTGGTAGTGAACCCTATTTATAGCCTACCTATTCCACCATATAAGCATATTTGCATGTTTGGTAAGTCACATGATGGATGTCTTGCTGAGTACATTCAAATGTACTCATTATGGTTTCGCCCCTGGTATCTACTTATCAGATTTGGAGAAGGAGCCTCCGAAGGATATCTATGAAGAGAAGTACGGAGTTGACGGCTTTGCGAACTAGGATCGTCTCCGGGTCAGCAGCCTGTAGGTTAAGGCGTGACTTGGGCTCAACTACGTTGTGTTTTATTTGTCTTCCGCTGTGTTTGTTAAGTTGCCTGCCTTTGTGGCAGTTGCGTTAAACTTGATCATGTGATCATTTTTGTAATACCTTTATGTATTCGTGTAATGGATGATGTATTTCTGTGTGCCAACTGTGTATGTTGTTCACGACTGATCTTTCTGGGATCGTGAATGTATGCATACGTAGGGTTTCAGACTGCCGGTCTGGGGTCCTTACAGTAACAGGAACAACTACTACTAAGGCTAGCAGAAAAGAACAACGGAAAGCATCGGTAACAAGTGATGAAAGGCAGCCATATGGCAGCAAGTGAGTATACTTGCCTGATATCCCGCAAGGTAGCAGATCTTGTCGTTGCTCACATCATCTCAACGTCCTATCCGGAAAGAAGCAACGAACCTCGAACAAACACCGGATGCAACAATTACTACTACGGCAAAAGATCCAGCATGATCACGATATGGATGCATGACAGGTTAAAGATGCATCAGAATAAACTAGTTGGCATGATAAACAAATTTAAACGGACCCATATGCAATTTGAGTTGCACATGAAAAGGCCCATGAATTATGGTTAGATTATTTGTTTTCCAACTAATCAACAGATGAAGGTGGATTAGCATGATGCATCGATGAGGAAAACAACAAAATAACAACAATAGAATCAATTGGAAATAAGGTTTACCAATTTTAGAAATTTATTTATTAAGTTAGAAAATTTTGGTTCCTTAAGGGTGTCACACAAACAATTGTTGTTTTCATCAAGTTAAAGTGTTCAAAACAAATAATAAAGTTTATATTTGAAAAGTACATCAAATTTTAGTTGGATTACATGTTTCAAATATTGAAATTGGAATTAGGGTAATTTAATTATGAATTAAACAATATTAAACAAGTTTTAATTGAATTTAATTCAAGTGGGAAATATTATTTGAATTTTATTTGTTCAAAGCATAAATTCAAATTCACATTTGAAAAGTTCACACTTTGATGGTTTGAAAACATATTTTGCATGTTCAAAATTATTTTATTTTGAGCAAGTTATGATTTTATCAAATTTAGATGAATTAAACAAGTACTAAATTATTTAGGCAATTTAAATTATTCAAACAATGAAACAAATTTTATATTTGAATAGAATATTCAAATTGGTATGAAAAACATATTTTATTTGTCTTATTTGGAATTAGTATGAATTATTTATGAATTATTGCAAATTACATTTGAATTATTCAAATTTGAATTTTAAATGCAATTTTGAAATTTCAAAACAGGAAACAAAAGTTATATTTGAAAAGGTTATTTGAAATGGCATGGAAAACATATTTTATTTGCATTTATTGGATTAATAATGAATTAGTTATTGATTTTAGAAATTTGCAATTGATTTGTTTGAATTCAAATTTAAATTGCATTTTGGAATTTCAAAACAGTGAACAAATGTTACCAAAAGATAGAGAATTTAATTTAGACCAGTGTGCATATTTTATTTTCATTTATTGGAGTTATAAAACTAATTTTATTGCCAAAATACTTTCAGGGACTAATCTGTTAAAAATAAGGACTAGTTTTTTATTACAGAAACGTTCAAAATCGTTTTATACCCACTGGAACAGCTACACAGGCACTGCCAGGGGGGCCCCGTGGCTCACTGTGCCCGCGTGGCACACGAGGGGCTTACAGGTGGGCCTGCTCCTGAGCGCGCAATAGAGAAAAAAGGTGGGGTTTTTATCCCTCAGCGGGGATCGAACCCAGGAGCTCGCCCACGCGCGGACGGAACGGAACCAGTGCGGTGCTTCTGAATCGTTGTCAGGTAAGGGGGATTGACGAAGGAAGTACTGAACTTGGCGATTTAACTGAACTTTGATACGCTAACTGAAACCGCCGGGAACAGCAGCGACGCGGCAGTGATCACCGCGTTGTGGCCCGATGGCTCGCACCCAGAGCAAGGCAGGGGAGGAAAGGAGCGGCTGGCTGGAGGTGTGGCTCACCTCGAGGTGCTCGTCGTCGTACAGCAGCTGGAGCGGAACCGGAGGGGGGGTTGGCTGCAGGCGTCGGGGATGCTGTCGAGGCAGCAGACGGTGGCGGAGGGGAAGGTCGACGCCGCGGCCTCCCTGGGGGTTTCCATCGCCCGGCGAGGAAGCGCGGGGGTGGAAGGAACCACCACGGTTCCATCCCCGTGTGTGGCTCGGCCTGAGGAGGACGGTGGTGGCCGTGGCGCCGTTTCTCTGACGGCGGAGGTTCAGTGGGTGGCGGGTTCAGAGAAAAAACGTCGCCGGTGATGTGGGGGTTCAGAGGCGGAGAATTGCGCCGGTGGGGAGGAGAGATCGGCGGCGGCGCGAGGGTAGAGGGGAGTAGGGGCCTAGACCTAGGGTTTGAGGGGATCGGGGTAGATATAGTCGCTCGGGGAGCAGGTGGAGCTCGGGTGATGTCGTGCGATGACATCACCTGTACGGAGCTAGAAGAAATGGCTGGCAGGCCGTGCGGGTGTGAGCGCTGGGGGGCGGGCTGGGCTTGGCCCAGTCTGCTTCTCCCCCCCAGCCGTTCTTTTTATTAATTGTTCTGATTTATTTTTTTTTGCAGAAAAGGATTTGGAAGAAAAGGAGATATTTTAGGTTAGTAAAAATTGTAGGAAAATTAGGTTAAGCTAATTAGATTAAAAGAAAACACTGCCAAGTTTTGTTTTACAGAAAGTTTGAAAAATAAATTGTTGTTTGGGATTTAAACCAAAATTTAAATGAATTTTTATATTAGGTAAACATTATGAAAACAAATCCTTTTAATAGGGTGGCCCTATGGTTAAGGTGATTAAAGTGAGTTTGATTGGTTTGGAGATTTGTTATAAACTCAAGTTGATTGATGTTTTGAAGATTTGATTTGAACTTAAAATGATTTGGAAGTTATTGATTGAATTAATTGTTTGATTAAAACCAACAAGTTAATGAGTGATTTGATTTAAATTTTGAGTTAGCCATTAGGGTTTTAATAAAAGGGAAAAAAATTTATTAACAGGCAATTTGATTAAAACAAATTCAAATTATTGAAAAACAAATGAGTGATTTAGTTTGCAAGTTTGAAATTGGAAATTTTGAGCAGGGGGTGAAAGTTTAAATTGTTTTGAATTTTGATTTGTTTTGAAAAATAGAATGCAATGCTCATGGGATGCATATGATGCAAACAAAAAGAAAACAAACACTCTCTATCAAAGGTAACACCCCAGGTGTTACAAAGGAGTTCCTCAGTCTGGGTCCGAGAGCTTTCGTGGCCACACGCGAGCCTCTGGACGCTGATGACTGGATCCGTGAGATAGCTAAGGCTCTGGAGATTGCTCATGTAGCTGAAGAAGACAAGGTCAAGTATGCCTCCTATCTGCTGAAGGGTCAGGCAGCTACTTGGTGGGAGAACTTCCAGGCCATGAGAACTGGCATACCAGTCACATGGAATTGTTTCAAGGAAGCCTTCCTGAAGCACCACATTCCAGATGGTCTCATGGAAAGGATGCGTGAAGAATTTTGCTCACTCAAGCAGGGCAAGTTGGACGTCATCGGCTATCAGAGTGAGTTCAATCGCCTCGCTCGTTACGCTGGTGATGAGGTGTCCACTGAAGCTAAGAAGATGGCAAGGTTCCGCAGAGGTTTTAACCCGGAACTCAAGTATGCCCTCACCAACGTCAAGGCCAACAACTTCGAGGATCTCGTTAACACCGCGCTCAATGAAGAAAATGGGCGCAAGGCGTTCGAGGAGTCTCGCAAGCACTCGCGTGAGGGTGGTTCCTCCTCCAACATGACCACCCCTCCGCAGAAGCGCCGCATCTGGGTGCCAAATGGTGCTGTCACTCGGGCTCCTTATGCCCAAGCTTCTCCAGGCTTCGCTCCCCGCCCACCCAACCCTGCCCAGATGCATGATCAGAGGGCTTCGACGGGGCAGCCAAGGCCAGGGCCTCCTCGTGTCGTCACTTGCTACAAGTGCAAGCAGACGGGGCACTACGCTAACAGGTGCACGCAGAGGCAGCTACCTCCACCACCAACTCGTCCTAACACCAACCAGGCAATGGTGCGCGCTCCCCCGCGTAAAGCCTTCAACTCCAACAATAGGCCTGTCGGGAGGACCGCAAGGGTGAATCATGTCAAGATCGAAAAAGTTGAGGAAGCTCCTGACGTCGTTCTCGGTACATTTCCCGTAAACTCTAATCCAGCTAAAGTGTTGTTTGATACCGGGGCATCACATTCTTTCGTGTCAAAGATCTTTGCGACAGCAATTAAACTCCCTTTTGTTGGTTTGGGTTCCCCTCTAGTGGTAAACTCCCCTGGAGCAACTATGCAAACGTCCAAGATCAGTCACATAAATCAAATTCTAATTGGAGGCCACATATTTCTTGCTTCTCTCATACTGCTTGGAAATTCTGACATTGATGTCATTCTTGGTATGGATTGGCTGAAAGCTAATAAAGCAAGGATTGCCTGTGCTCAAAAGTCAATAACTCTATCCCACCCTTCTGGCCAGATAATCTATTCTCCACATGAATCAAGTTCCTTTCAGCTATGCACCCTCGATGCAAAACCTCTACCTTCACTTGAAAATGTTCCGGTGGTTTGTGAATTCCCGGACGTCTTTCCAGAAGAGTTGCCAGGGATGCCTCCGGACAGAGCTGTCGAGTTCGTGATCGAACTTGAACCAGGTACTGCTCCAATCTCTAAGCATCCTTACAAGATAGGAACTCCCGAGCTGAAGTTGTTAAAGGAACAAATTGATATGTACATGGAAAAAGGTTACATTCAACCTAGTTCCTCGGCTTGGGGTTGCCCAACTCTGTTCGTTGCGAAGAAGGATCACACAAAGAGACACGTTGTTGACTATCGTCCTCTTAACGAGAAAACCATCAAAAAAAGTATCCAATTCCTCGTATCGATGATCTTTTTGATCAACTTGCTGGAGCCTCAATATTCTCCAAGTTGGACTTGAGAATGGGTTACCATCAAATAAAGATCAGAAAAGAGGATATTCCAAAGACAGCTTTCACCACTCGCTACGGTCTATATGAATTCACCGTCATGTCCTTTGGTCTCACCAATGCACCGGCGACATTCTCTTGACTCATGAATTCTGTCTTCCATGAATACCTCGACAAGTTCGTTGTGGTATATCTTGATGACATTCTTGTCTACTCAAAGTCCGAGGAAGAGCATCAAGAACATCTTCGTCTCACTCTCATGAAACTTCGCGAGCATCGTCTATATGCCAAGTTCTCCAAATGTGAATTCTGGATTTCAGAAGTTACTTACCTTGGTCATGTCATCTCAGCCAAGGGCATAGCCATTGATCCAGAAAAGGTTAAAGCAATTGTTGATTGGAAACCTCCAAAGACGGTGAAGCAAGTAAGAAGTTTTCTTGGCTTGGCTAGCTATTGTCGTCGCTTCATCCAAAACTTTTCCAAGATTGCCAAAGCTCTCACTAATCTCACAAAGAAGGACAAGAGGTTCGTCTGGTCTCCACAATGTGATGAAAGTTTCAATCTCCTCAAGACTAAACTCACTTCTAAACCAGTTCTAGTTGGCCCAGATCCTACCAAACCTTTCCAAATATTCTGTGACGCTTCTCTCCAAGGTCTAGGTGCAGTTCTTATGCAAGAACGTCAAGTTGTGGCTTATGCTTCACGTCAGTTGAACGCACATGAGCTCAATTATCCAACTCATGACCTAGAACTTGCAGCAGTTGTGTTTGCCCTCAAGAAATGGAGATAATACTTGTTGGGTAATCGCACTGAAATCTTTTCCGATCATAAGAGTCTGAAATACATCTTCACTCAACCAGATCTAAACCTCAGGCAAAGGAGATGGATTGAAAAGATTAAAGACTTTGATCTTACCATTTCTTACACTCCAGGCAAGGCTAATGTTATGGCCGATGCTCTCAGTCGCAAGTCGTATTGCGATAATCTCATGATCATGGAAAGCCAACCTCCTCTTCATGAAGAATTCCAGAAGCTGAACCTTGGTCTTGTTCCTCAAGGCTATCTTGCAAACTTGACAGCCAGTCCAACTCTCGAGGACAAGATTCGTTCTGAACAACTTCGTGATGCTGAAATCAAGAAGATGGTAGAACACATCAAAGAAGGCAAGGAGAAATTTAAGTCCTTCTCAATTGATGACAAGGGAACTGTGTTCTTCGAAGGACGCATTGCAGTTCCTCAAGTTCAAAGTCTCAAAGATGTCATTCTCAAGGAGACTCATGAAACTCCTCTCTCCATACACCCTGGAAGTACAAAGATGTACCAGGATCTCAAGACACTGTATTGGTGGCCTGGCATGAAACGTGAAATTGCTCAATACGTTTCTGAATGCGACGTTTGTCAACGTGTTAAGGCAGTTCATCAGAAAACAACCGGTCTTCTCCAACCTCTGAAAATCCCTGAGTGGAAGTGGGACATGATTGAAATGGACTTCGTCACTGGTTTTCCAAAGTCCAAGAAGGGCAACGATGCAATCTTCGTTGTCATTGATCGTCTCACTAAAGTAGCTCACTTCTTTGATGTCAAAGAAACAATCTCAGCTAGCCAGTTAGCAGAGCTCTACACAGCAAAGATTGTTCCTCTTCATGGTGTTCCATTGGAAATAAGCTTAGACCGTGGAAGCATATTCACTTCTCATTTCTGGAAAAGCTTTCAAGAAGCATTGGGCACCAAACTTCTGTTCAGCACAGCTTATCACCCTCAGTCTCAAGGGCAAGTCGAAAGAGTCAATCAGATTCTCGAGGATATGCTCCGAGCATGTGGTCTCTCTTTTGGCATGAAATGGGAGGAATGTTGACAGGGGGATGCTAACCCGGTATGCCAGGCTCCGGGGAATAACCCGGCCCGAAGGATGGTATACAGGATCCGGCTGTGGTAAAGATGTTCGTTGAGGCCCAGGCTCGTGGGCCTAATGGCCCGGATTATGGATATTGTAAAGGAAAATTAGGGTTAGCACGCCGTGTATGGGTAGGACCCGGGTGTGCCTTGTAAAGTAAGTTAGGGGGTACGGGTACTATATAAACCGACCCCCGGGTATAGATTTAGAGAGAGATCTAAGAACCCTAGCAATATCGTGTGGTATCGAGTATCCAGTGTAAACCCTAATCGAGTTACTGTATCGAGAATAGAGATCCGGCGACTTCGATTGCCGGCTGTCAGATCAAGTTGTACCATGTCTTCCCTCGAGCTAAACCCTCTCCCGAACGCCTGTGTCGACTTGCCCCAAGATCAGTTACCCCTGGTAACATCTGCCGTGATTATCCCACGACAGTTGGCGCCCACCGTGGGGCCTGCGTCCAAAGGTGTCTACATCACGGGAGAAGCTCGGAAGGGCATGGAGAATCTTGTCATCGGCGAGATCTACATCGACCACGAAGGAGAAAAGGTGGTGGACGATTCCGGCTGGGGGCCGGAGTCGGATCACCTCGAAACCGGATCCGTCGTAACAATCGGCCGGATCAACGTCTTCATCGGCATGGTATGTGCTTCCAATTCGGTCCCTGACAACGTTGGATCTGATTCTATGCCAGGAAAAGCCACGTCTATCCGATCAGATGATGAAGAATCAACGGGAACGACATATCCGGCAGAAGAACCCATCGCGGAGTGGGAACAGCCGGAGGAGCCGGCATGGACCCCACGCGACCGGGTCCAAGGAGAAGATGACACCGGGTCTATCCTGGATCTACTGGAAAACCGGTATGAGGAGAACGGTGAGGAGGAACAGCCTGAATTTACACCGGATATCGCGCGCCGAGTTGCAGTCTATGCAGCCCCCGCGGCCAACCAAGGAAACACAGCCGCGGCACCAGTCGGGGCGGCTCAGGCGGTGGCCCAGCAACAGGGTGCGGTTAACGGAGACCCGGTCTTGACCCGGGTCGATGGAGAGTCAGCATCGGTCACCAGTCGCGCAGCAGATGAGGAGCAACACGCCAACATGTTCGGGTTCCAAGCCAATCGGACACCAGGGGCGGGTCCCTCGAATCCGCGTCACCCGGCCCTGTTCGATAATAATTTGATTTTGGATCCTACAGTCCTCGCCACTGTTATCACCCCAGAAAACGCGGCAGAGCGTGTTAGAGATCTGGACGTGGCTCGTCGTGCATTGGAACAGCAAAGAAGGCAAGTGGAAGCAGATAGACAGGGGATGGCTACCCGACGGCGCGAGCTAGACGCGTTGGAAACCCGGCTTCGAGAGGAAACGTCCAGGATACATCAAAGGCACCACACCAGGTTGCCAGCAACGGGCGGGGTTATTAATCCGGCTAATTTGTTCATCACGCCTCAGGACCAACCGATACCAGTGGTGAACCAGGAAACCGCACCCCAACAGACAACAGCAGCGACACATCCGGCGAATGAACGGACCGGGTTACCCCCACCGCAAACTAGAGTCACAACCGGCAACGATCTACTGCCGCCGCCACCATCACGATTCCGCACGCCAGCCGGCCACTACAACAATCCTATGGACAACGTATATGCGGCGACACTCGCATTGAATCAAATACCTGTGGGAGAGTCGCCCCATGCAGAGAAGACTCGGCAAGCCATCGAGCTGTTGCACACTGCAGTGGCACAGCAAGCCAATTACCCGGATCACAGAAGCGGAATGCACGGGACGCCATATGTCAGCCAGCAGCAAGGGAATTTACAAACGAGTTCGGCGCGGCGGAGGGAAGAGCAGCAGCAAATGCCGCCTCCTCCCCGCGCTCAGGCAGTATCAGCAGCACAGGCCGTCGTGGACAGTTCTAGGGCTCGGAGGGCCGCGGCCGGGTCTGCAGCGCATGGACCTCCCGCAGCACAGCGCCCAGACGCGCCCCCCGCGGCATCACACGTTTCCAGGGCAAGGCCGGCTTCAATCATTCTTGCGGGGCCCAAGTGTCTCTCGGACAATATTAGAGCTGAACCTTACCCGGAAAAGTTCAAAGAGCCAGGGAAAGTAGTGAATTATGAGCCAACCATGGATCCCGAAACATGGCTAAGCAGTTACGAGATGGCAATGTCAATCCGCAACGCGTCCGAGAACCTCCAAGCCAAATTCATGTATCTGATGATGTCTGAAGGAGCAGCAAAATTGTGGTTCACCAATCTACCAGAGGGATCGATCAAGTCTTGGGAGGAATTGAAGACCGCGTTTATCAAGCACTTTCACGGGACCTGCAGGAAATTATTCACCATTGATGATCTAGAGCGATGCGTCCAAAAGAAGGGAGAATCGGCGCGCAGTTGGGTGCGCCGGGTTATGGAGATACTTCACTCATCCACAGACATCCAGCCCAAGGATGCACTACAAGCCATGGCAAAAACATGCAAGTATATACCTTTAGTGCAAAAGCTAACTCGCATGAAGTCCAGTCGAAATGCGTCAGAAGTCACAATGGGAGAATTGATGGATGCGTGCAACAAACACGCTGCGACAGATACCACAGAAGAAGAAGCTGATGACAAGAAGACAAAAACAAACACAAGCGGTAATGGAAGAACCGGCAACGGAACAACGTCAGGAAACAATGGAAATAGTCAGAACAAGCGTCCCTTCGAAGGAGGCTCCGAGTTTGTCGCTAACACCGAAGCCGGGTCTTCAAGGCCAAGAGCAGAAGGAAATTTCAACGGAGGTAACCACCATGGAGGAAACTATCAAGGTCCACCAAGGCCGGGTAACAATTGGGACATATTCAGAATGGCATGTCCGAAGCACAGCAGGAATGGCAGGCCAGCTAACCACTCCCTAGAACAATGCGCCGATTTGCAAAGATGGAAAAATGAGGAAGTGCACAGAGCTATGCGAGGTGCAGGGCGGGGAGGAGGACCGGGTCCGGGGGCAAACCCGGGCAACGGCCCACCCCCAGCTGGTAACCCGGCGGCTGGAAATCAAGGTAATAACCAAGGGGGGGCAGGAGGTTTCCAGGCTAACCCCAAACAATTGGGTCAATATCATGTGCATACCACAGGAGGATCTAACAAGGACAAAAAGATACTGAAGCAAGCAGTCAACTCAGTTTCGTTAGCCGTTCCGAGATACTTGAGATGGTCAGAACAGGAGGTAACATGGAGCAGAAGAGATCACCCAGAAAGAGTGGAACACCCAGGAGTCTTGGCACTAGTAGTCGCACCGCAAGTTAATGGGTACGAACTAAAGAAGGTTTTAATGGATGGTGGAAGCAGCATCAATATACTGTATTGGGAAACCTTCCTACGCATGGGTCTCAAGGAATCTCAACTGCAAAAAAGCTCAACAGTTTTTCATGGAATAGTGCCGGGTCATTCAGCATGCCCCGAGGGAAAAATCGCATTGGAGGTAGCTTTCGGAGAATCAAAGGATAACTATCGAATTGAGTGGCTCACCTTTGAGGTAGTGAAATTACGCAGCCCCTATCACGCGCTGTTTGGAAGGCCGGCTTATGCCAAATTCATGGCTAGGCCGTGTTACGTATATCTACAGCTAAAAATCCCGGGTCCCAAGAAGACCATTACCATACATGGAAATCGAGATATAGCAGCTGAATGTGACGAAGGAGACGCAGCAATGGCCGAGCAGGTCTGTAGAAAAGAAGAACTCAAGCACTACCGATCTCAAGCAGACCCGGAGGATATAGCCACATCAAAAAGGCCGAGTACTGAAGGCGAAAGAACAAAATTCAAGGCAACGCAAGATTCTAAAATGGTGGCCTTAATCGAGGATGATTCCCCCAAGCGGCTTGCTGTAAAGAAAGAAGCCACACGGCCGCTTACAACCAGCCAGGTCATTGGAACACCCCACCCGGGTTGGCTAGCAAACCCGGTACTCATCAGGAAAAGATCCAACGTATGGAGAATGTGCATTGGTCAAGCCAGACCGGGACCAGCGCTTATAAGGAACTAAACAATGTAACGGGCAGCAGGTTTCAGACGCGCTCTTTTCCTACCCAGGGTACCTAAGGGGACTGGAAGGTTTTTAATGAGGCGGCCTGCTGATCCAAAATTTCTGGTATCAATACAGAGATGGTTATCAAGTCCTATGTCTTTTCGCCTTTATCACAAGTAAGTAGTATCCATACGACATCAGTAATTCAGTATCATCATCAAAAGCATCGAGTGCATGTAGGTCTTGGGGGGTTGGTTGCCCAAGTAACCAGCCGCTAACCCAAATGACCCGGCATCGGTGTCTATAAGTTGTAAGGGCTGACTACTCGCAAACGGGTACGGCTGCAATCTTATGACTGGGCAGAGGAGCCAACTTTTCTTGACTTTTCTTACTTAAGCTCGATGTGACTCGCACTAAAAGTGGCATGATTCGTTCGCTTATGATTACAATCAGCCGTGAAGCCCAATGGGACTCGCCTGACTCTGTTTTCATACAGATGTAACAACATGGTATCCACGCGAAAGCCGGCTTATAGTATAAGATAGTCAAAAGGGTCATCTAAACCACAAGTTTATGCAGAGTACAAGGCTGATAAGCCGGAAACTCAGTGATTATCAAGCATAACTTCAGTATTTACATGAGATGGTTTTAGGGTTTTGCCTTGGTAGGGAATGATTTGTCCTCTGAGAAAGGCCACACCCCCATGACTCGTCCTTTGGGTCATGGGGACTGGGGACTTCGCAACAGAAACAAACCACTTTGATACCAAGGTTCAAAACGGCCCTATCATCCGAGTCTTGGGAACTTCAAGAGAATTTCACTTATCAAAGCCCCTGGTCTCGAAAAAAACGAGTCTTATGAAGGGAGCTAAAAAGAGAGATGGGTATCAAGAACAAGTTCAGAAGAACAGCAAAAAGTACGATTATCAAAAGGCTGGGAAAGCCGCGAAAATATGTCACCAAATAGAAGTATATTACAAGTTTTTGCATCGGTATCAGAAGTGCACAGGCGCACCATTAACAGAATAAAGTAGCTCAAACAAAAAGGTCCCACGTGACTAAGGTATTATGACATCCTTACTCTACTCGGCCTCCTGAGCGCGATCTTCCGGGTCTTGCTCCTGGACCTGCTTCTTAGCTTTTTTGGCAGAGCCACCCGGACTCACCGCGCCAGGGCGGATAGGAGGAAGGACGGACGGTGTAGAGGCGGACGGCCCTGATTTTAAGTCGGCCTCCCTCTTCGCAGTTGCCTCCTTCTTCTTAGCTGAGTAATCAGCCCACTTCTCCAAGAGGTCAAAGGGCGGGGGTGCTTCCTCTGTGATAATCTTGTCATCAGCGTCATACGCAGTCATTAGTGTATTAAGGTTCAAGCTATCGGCTAGAGTGGTGGCAGAGGGGCGCACTGCCGACTGAATGGCCTTGAAATCCTTAGGCGTAAATTTGGCGCCATCCGCCTTGAACTCAGGAAACCCGGAGATTATCTTCGCCGGGTCAAGCTTCGGAAAGTAGGCTTTGGCCAAGGTTAAAGCCCGCACTATACCAGTACGGCAGGACGAACGCTTCCAGAGTTCAATCCAGCCGGGTACAGTGGAGCAGGCTTGGACAAGGTTCTCTTCACCCGGATAGGCTTCCGTGGGCCAATTAATGGCATTCAATATAAATTTTGTGCCGGCAAAGAAAGTCCGGAGCATAGTCTTCAGGGTCCTAACCTTGACAATAGCATCTTCCTCTGGAGCTGCAAGGTTCGCACCTATAGTGGAAACAGAAGCAAGAACGTATCAGTAGCAGCCGGGTATGAAATTAGTCGGCAGGCAAAAATTAGGCGGCAGGTAAAAACTTAGTCGGCAGGCAAACACTTACTAAGTAAGATCTGATAAGTATCGGAGACTTGATCCGATAACTTCTTCAAATCGGCCTGAGCGGCGAGGCACTTCTCCTTGTATTTGGAGACATCCTTCTTCAAAGTTTTCATATTATCCTCAAGGATTTCTCGGCGTTTTATCTCGGCAAGAAGGAGCTGTTCAGTCTTCAGCAAGGTTTCATCAGACCGAGTTACCTGTGCCTGTAAGTGTAAAAGGGTGCAAGAACCAGCTGAGTGTTATGGCAAGAAAAATATGGTGAGAAGTACCAAGCATAACTTTTGCAAGTTATACTCGGAACTTGGGGACTAGATAGGAAATATAAGATAACAAGCGCTCTTACCTGGTGCTCTGCAGCCATGCGCTCTAAAGTCTCGCTCTCCGAAGCCTTCATGGTGAGAAGCTTGTCCATCAATTGTTCGAAAGTATCTTTATTCGTGTCAGAAGACCCGGGTCCTTGGAATTTCCTAGAAGAGGTTTTCTTCTTAGAAGGAGGTGGAACACGGGTCATTTGCACGTTGGAATCCGACACTCCTTCTGCACCTAAGGCGGTGGTCTTTCTCTTCCTGGCATGAGAAGCAATTGGATATTCGGTTTCCTGCTGGTCCGGTTTGGTCGGCGATGTTTGTTCTTCATCGCCAGACGCGGTTGCAGTTTTATCAGCCGGGTTCCCCTTACCCGGGCCCTTATCTTCCGAATCCTCTTGATCGCTGACAACGACCGTGGCCCTGTAGATGTTATCACAAAGCAGCTAAATATGCAGTCAGGAAAAGATGACGAAGTACCGGAAAGTATCTGGAAGGGGATTTTACCCGGCATTCACCGCAAAGTCACAAGGAAATCCATCGTCAGACCCGGGGGAGGCTGGAAAATGTCAAGTTAAATATTATGCGAGAATGCTTCGAGGAAACCGTGCTAACCAAGAAAAGATAGAGCAAGTACCAGCTTGCCGAGTGGGGAGCGGTGAAGAACCCGGGTTAAGGGCGTCGTTACCCGGGTGATTTCGAGTCGACCTGCGCTTAGGCGTGGGCGACCCCTTCAAGATTGACCAGTGGAATAACGTCAAGAAAGGTTCAAGAATATCATTACGATAATACAAATTGAATGTGTGAAGGGGGTATGAAACCTTGGAGGTGGCTCCTTGAGCTTTTCTTTTAGATCCGGCTTTGGTTGCCGGCTCCGGTTCTTCCTCATCACTGGCGGATTCTACCTTGCCGACCGAATCTTCTTCCTCGTCATCTTCTTGTTCTGAATGTCATCAAGATTACGGTTGGAAATAAAGGGGTTACGGTGAGTTCAAACGAATCAAGTAAAACTCAAAGAGTACCTTCGTCTGAGTGAACAGCTTCTTGCTCCTCTGGACCTTCGGAGCTAGGGGGGTATTGGTGTTCCAAAAGTCGTCATCATCCTGAAAGGCGTTAAAGTACGGGTTATCAGTTATATCAAGTGGAAAGAGCGAAAGTAAAGGCGTCAGAGTCGGGTTTTTACCTGGGGGGCCGGGTTTTCAAGTGTGAAGGGCTCTAACCCGGATATGTTCCGGATTACCTCGAGCTTTTCCGTAAGAAAACCCTTGATGGTCTTGAGAGTGTCGCCGACTGCGAAGATGTTGTCAGAGTATCGTAGTGGATCAGAAGGTTCCCCAGAATACTCGCACATCAGCTTTGTGCGGATGGAGTTGGGTTGAATTCTGAAGTCGACCCAGGTCTTCACTAGGTTGAGCCCAATGAGGCCCTGGGCTCTAAGAGTGGCGAGTTTGGCTAGCAGAGGTTGGATTGCCTCCCTATCTGAGTCAGGGGCAAAGGCACTAAATTTATCAGAGATGTCAAGAAGACCATCAGAATAACCCGGCAGTTTCTTTTGGCCGGATGGGGAAGTGTCCTGGCAGTAGAAATAAGAAAGCTGCCAGTGTTTGACATGAGAATTAAGGGTGAGGGATGGCATCGGAGAGTTCTTGCGGCGCTGGATCGAAACCCCGCCGCAAGTGAGAAGCGCCCCATCACCGCTTTCGCGGCATGGTTTGCATTGATAAAGCTCGATAAAAAGAGCTAGGTTTGGTGGAGTGCATAAATAGGATTCAGAAAGGACAATAAAGTGGGTAATGTTTAGCACGGAATTGGGCCCGATGTCGAAGACGCGAAGGCCATAGTGACTAAGAATGTCACGGAAAAAAGGATGACCGGGTGGGCGAAAACCCCGGGTCACATGTTCCACGAAGCAGATTACCTCGTCTTTTGTAGGGGTGGGCCGGGTCTCCTTACCCGGCACCCTCCATTGGATATTCTCCTGAGGAGGGAGAACTCCCAGCTCCACTAGCTCCTCCAACTTGGCCTTCGTGACCATAGACCGCCCCCAGTTGGCGGAAATGGTGTTGGTGGCTTTAGCCTTGGTTGGGGTTTTCACCTGTTTCTTGGGAGCCATGTGGTTGACCTGCAAGGCACCAAATAAGAAGAAGATTAAGACATGGAAGTTACGAAACGGTCAAGTATCAGCCGGATGGTATTGAGGTATGGCAGGAGATCCGGGTGTTAGCCCGTAGAATCAAGTTCGGAAGTTCCGGGTATCGTGTATTATGGAGAAATTTATGGGGTCTAAATGGTAAAGAAGCTTTTTGAAAACAATGGGCAGTGGCTTAAGCGCCAAACGTGAATAAAGGGGATTAAAAAGAAGCAGTCCAGCCGAGTGATTGATGCAGAGGCGGAAATCTTGGGCAGTACGAGCCTAGATTGGAAGTTTTATTTTCAAATTTGTGGCGAGGGTAATGATTGTGGGCAGTAGGCGAGTTGGTTGGAGTATGCGCTTTATCCTTTGTGCGAACTAAAAGAGACTATGGGTAGCCTAATCCGGTCTAGCCAAGAAATCTGAGGCGGACGGATCTAGATCTAATCTGAGGAAAAAAATCAGAGGTTGCGAGGGAAAGTTGATGAACGCAAAAGGCTTACCGGAGGAGATCCGAGGGAGGCCTTGCGGAGGCAGATGGCGCAGGCCTGGTGTCCTTTCGCGGTTCTTGGTGGGCCGGATGAGAATTCGTCGGCGGATCTTGGCGGCGGCGCGGAGTGACCGGTGGCGGAGCGTAGCCTTCGGGCAATGGGTTCCGGTGACGTGCGTGGAAGGTCCGTGGTGGCGTTCAGGAAGAAAGAGAGCTCAAGGGGAGAAAGGAATGGAGTGGGGGAAATGAGCCGTTAGGGTTCGAGTCACTCCTAAGGAGCTTTTTTATAGTGCGACTGGATAAGCCCGGTTCGGTGAGTGGAGGCCGGGAATTGTGGGGGTAAAACGGCTATTTATTTAAAGTTCCTGCGAGATATGCGCCCAGTATTGAGTAAAGCATCCGGATAAAGAAAGAAGGGGATTCGTCCCGCGATGATGGGATTAACTGTCAAGCATAGGATCTTGGCGTTGCTACTATGATTTGGACCCAGAAGTTTGAACCAAGGTGTTTGGAGGGAAAAACCTGAACTATCGCATGGCCACCAAGGAGCAAGGCCTAGCTGAATGTTGAAACATCTTAACCCGGTTTCCATGTACCCGTGTGATTGATATCTTTTCAGGAATAGCAAGCGCTTCAAGGAGATCCGTGAAGCCCAGGCTATTCTGGGGACTACTGACAGGGGGATGCTAACCCGGTATGCCAGGCTCCGGGGAATAACCCGGCCCGAAGGATGGTATACAGGATCCGGCTGTGGTAAAGATGTTCGTTGAGGCCCAGGCTCGTGGGCCTAATGGCCCGGATTATGGATATTGTAAAGGAAAATTAGGGTTAGCACGCCGTGTATGGGTAGGACCCGGGTGTGCCTTGTAAAGTAAGTTAGGGGGTACGGGTACTATATAAACCGACCCCCGGGTATAGATTTAGAGAGAGATCTAAGAACCCTAGCAATATCGTGTGGTATCGAGTATCCAGTGTAAACCCTAATCGAGTTACTGTATCGAGAATAGAGATCCGGCGACTTCGATTGCCGGCTGTCAGATCAAGTTGTACCATGTCTTCCCTCGAGCTAAACCCTCTCCCGAACGCCTGTGTCGACTTGCCCCAAGATCAGTTACCCCTGGTAACATCTGCCGTGATTATCCCACGACAAATGTCTTCCATATGCTGAATTCTCCTACAACAACAGCTTCCAGGCAAGCCTAGGCATGGCACCATTTGAGGCTCTCTATGGCCGCAGATGCAGGAGTCCAATCAATTGGTCTGGAGCTGGTGAACGTTCACTCTTAGGCCCTGACATTGTTAAGGAAGCCGAAGAGAAAGTTCGCATCATTCGTGACAATCTCAAGATTGCTCAGTCTCGTCAGAAAAGCTACTATGACAGCAAGCACAGGGATATGATCTATGCACCTGGTGACAAAGCATATCTCCGTGTAACTCCCCTCAGAGGCACTCATCGTTTTGGTGTCAAAGGAAAGCTTGCACGAAGATATATTGGTCCCTTCAACATTCTCTCAAGGCGTGCAGAAAATGCCTATCGTCTTGAACTTCCAGAAAAGCTATCCAAGGTGCACGATGTGTTTCACGTGTCACAGCTCAAGAGGTGCTTCAAAGATCCAGATCGTGCAGTTGATCATGATTCCATTGAACTGCAAGAAGATCTCTCTTATGAGGAGCACCCTGTTCGAATTCTCGATGAGACCGAGTGTAAAACTCGCAACAAGAGCACCAAGTTCTTAAAAGTGCAGTGGTCTCATCATTCCGATAAAGAGGCAACGTGGGAGACCGAAGAGGATCTTCACAAGAAGTATCCGGACCTTTTCTCTTCTCAGTAGGAATCTCGGGGCGCGATTCCTTCAAGGGGGGCGTTTTGTAACATCCCAAGTATGAAAAACAACCTTTACAATGTTTGCTTTTTGTTAAATTATGTTTTGTATCATGTCATCATAAGCATTGCATTTGTTTTCCATTTGTTTTCAGTTGATTTCATTTGTTTTCACCTGTTTTTCCATATGAATTTCAAACCAAAAATTCAAATCTTTGTTTCATACTTGTTCTGTTACAATGTTTCAAATAAAACTTGCAATCAAACCAATCTTTTGTTCATAATAAACTTGAACTTAAACACTTTTAAGTTGCTTCTTTCAATTATTCAATTAATTCAAATTTCACCCAAATTCAATTGAATTTCCAAACAGCAACCAAAATTCAAATTTTTGAAAAACAGAAAGTTGCACAACTGTGCTTTTATAATAACTAACCTATAAAAATTATGCCCTAATTTTCTAACCCCAAAAACCCATCCTTTTCTTCCCTTTTTCTTTTCAGCAAAAAAAAAGTGAAACAGAAACAGAGAAAAAACAAAAAAAAACGCAGAGGGAGAGGGCAGGCCAGTGGGCTGAGCCCAGCCCACCAGCCACGGCCTGGTACCCCCCCTCGTCCCTTACCTCTGTACGGCACACCATCCGCGCTGCCCACGTCGACAGTGGCGTTGATGGGACGGCCACGAGCACCTCCTCCCCTCCTTTTAAGCTCACCCCGAGCTCCCCCTCTGCCCTAGTTCCTCCTCCACCTCTCTCTCCCACCGCGCCGCCATTTTCCCCTCCTTCCACCTCCGCTCCTCTCTCTCTGTCTCTCTGCAACCTCCACCGCACCACCGCAACTGAACCTCCGGCGATCGCCGTCGACATGGACCACCACCGTGCGGGTTAGGGTCGGGAATCGATTCCCCGTGACGTCGTCTACCTCCTCGACACCGCAGGGAGGACGGGGAGGGCCTGCATCACCGCCGCCATCTTCTTCCCTGTCGCCGGCCACCTTCCACCACCGAACACCTCCCCTCTGATTCCTCCCGGTGAGCGCCATCTCTCTACCACCCCTTCCTCTCTCTCTCACCTCTGCACGCTCACGCACGCCTCCCTGCACACACACGGGCGCACAGCAGCAGCAGCGCTGCAGCTCGCCGCCGGCAACCACGATCCCCTCTGTCGGGTTCAGTTAACTGAAACTGCAAAGTTTCAGTAATAGCCGAGGATCTGAACCTCAAAACGAAACGCGCCTCTCTACTGTCAGCAGACAGCAGCTCAGCGCAGTGGCAACGCCCCGTGCGCGCGCGCCCGCGGCCAGGGATTGATCCCTCGCCTCGCGGATTAATCCACCCCCTTTTTGGCACTTTGCCACGCAGGCGTACAGGTCCCACCTGCCAGCGACCGCGGAGGCCACGCAGGCGCACACCCGTGCGCCACGCAGCGCCAACTGGGCACTGGCCCACAGGCCAGTGACCCAGGGGTCGTTCTGCTGGGTAGAAAAGGTCCCCAGGGACCTATTCTGTAATTTTGCTTCGCACCTAGGCCCCTGTAACAAATTTAAAACTGTTTAATTCACACAATAGCCCCTCAAATTTCAAATTTGAATAACTTTTGTATTTCAAATCCAAATAAAATAAATAAAATATGTTTTCTGTACCAAATTCAATTCTCTACATGTTTAAAACATCTGTTTACTGTTTTGAACATTTCAAATGTTTTCAAAACTCAAATTCAAACAACTCATTTCAAATTTGGTTAATTTCATAACCTATTCAAATTTAATTCAAATGGCACTTATGAAATATGTTTTCCATGCAAAATTGAACCACCTTTTCAAATATAAACTTTATTTCCTGTTTTGAATAATTAAATTTGGTTAAATAATTTAAACCTTGTTTAAATCATTTAAAATTGCTAAATTCATAACTTGGTCAAATTAAATTCTTTTTGAACATATAAAATATGTTTTCAAACCAGAAAAGTATAAACTTTTCAAATATGAATTTCATTTAATGTTTTGAACAAATAAAGAATTCAAATAATTTCATAATTGAATTAAATTCATTTAAATCTTATTTAAACTTGTTTAATTCATAATTAATTCATCTTAAATCCTTTTTCAACAAATGAAACATCTATTCCACCGAAAATTTTGTGTTCTTTCCAAATATGAATCTTGTTATTTATCTTGAACAATTAAATTGGTGAAAACAACAAATGCTTGTGTAACTCCTTTAAGAAACCAAATTTCATAACTTAATAAATAAAATTCCAAAACTTGGTAAACACCTTTTCAAATTGAATCTATTGTTGTTTTCTCATTGTTTTCTTCATCCATGCATCATGCTAATCAACTTTCACATGATGGTTAGTTGTATATCATTTAATCCAACCTTAATTCATGGGCTTTCCATATGCCATCCAAATTGCATATGGGTCCATTTAATTGTTACCATGTCAACTAGCTCATTTTGATGCACCAATTAAATTGCCATGCATCATCCCATGTTTGTGCATTATGCCATGTTATTGATTGTTTGTCTCTCTGCGTTGTTTGTTTGCTTCTCCTCGAATAGACGACGACGTCGAGACAGACGAGGTTTACGACACTACTTCTGAGGAGTTAGCTCAGTACCAGGCTGCTGAGTTTGCAGGCAAGTATTCACTCACATGAACCATTGTGTCCTTTCCACACTGGATATCGATACTTTCCGTTGTCTATTCTGCTAGCCTTAAGATTCGTTGCTTGTGTTCGATCCTATCACATGTTATCATGTAACCCTGATATAGCCTCACCTCCACACCTATAACCCCATTGCTTGTTGCATGTGTCTTACTAGCATGCTTAGGGTTGTTTATGCTCGAGTCTGTTGTCCATTATTTCTGTTACCTTATTTATTATGTTCTGGGCCCGATGTTAAACAACAACCTGTTAATGTTTGAGGTAATGCTAATTTGATGATAAGGCACCGGCAGGAGGCCGGGTATGGTTTTGAGGCCTGCTAGTGTCGAACTCAGGAAAAGTTCTTGTCCTCTGGATCCATGTTGAGCGCGCTAACCGCATGTGGGAAGCGTGTATGGGCGCCCCCCGCAACTCTGATTCGATTCGCATCTCGTCCAAATCGCCACACTTAGTTCGGGCTTTCCATTTGATGCACGCATATGTAGGTACGAACCCGAGGCCAGGGTGGAACTTTTGTAGTCGGCATTTAGGGCGGCGTGGTCTTCCAGTGCTATGAGGGTCCCCCTTTTCTTCGTGGGGGATCGATTAGCCGCGCACGCACAGCACGTGGTTCTTTGGGCTTGATGCGAAGAAGAGTTGGGTTGTGTTGAGTGCCTCGCTTGGTGGGTTTGCTCCCCGTCTGGCGGGGTATTCTTACGTGTACGGCCAAATTGGTGCATCCCTGCAGGGTTAAATCTTCTCGAGAAGCTGTGTTGTCCGCGGTTATGGATGACTTGGTGATAGGGCTGGCTAACAAGGATTAGACAACTTACACCTAATCAATAATAACTTGACTAGTAATAGACCTTATTGACACAATAACTTGACCCATCATTAATCCAACTGTGTGAGTTATCCTCGGATTGCTTCTTTGGATAAGGGGCGAGATCCAGGATGGGTTTGTTTGAGGTTAGTGGTAGTTGGTTACGATACGCTATCTTATCCCCTTTCTTTTAGCCGGAAGTTGTAGCATGTTTCTGTAGTTGGTTAGAGCAGCCTGCTGCCGCACTTTTGTATCATCTATTCTTCCGTTGAACCCAAAGCATCTGTACTTGGTGTTGCCGGGTACACTTTGGTATCTTGTGAGTCTTGCTTGCCAGTACTTGTCTGTACTGACCCCTTTGGGGCTGTGGTTTCTGCAGACTACGTTTCCGAGGATCCCCATGGTGGCTACTACGTGGAGTATGACGAGGCTGCTGACGAGTAGATAGCGGACCCGGGCAGGATCCGAGACATCATGGATGGGCTCCGTCTTTTCGTTTCCGGCCTCTTAGGCCTATTTGGATCTTGTCTGTACCCAGACATTTTGGATACTTCCGCTGTGATGTAATGATGAATTGTTGGGGCATGTGTCCTCTGGATGATTGTATTTGCTATCTCTGCTCTAGTGAGAGCTATTTGCAACTTATTTCAATCTTTTGGTGTCTTAGAGATATGTTGTGATATCACTTGTTAAAATGCCGTTGACGTACCATGTGTGTATGTTATGAAGTACGTCAATGGAAGTAGTCGGATTTCTATGGGATGGTTTATGCAGACGATGGATAGTAGAGAATGGTTGTCACACGTTTACGTGTTGGCCTGCTCATATTGAGATGCGGGTGCCGGTATGCCCCGTAAGCCATTCGTTCTACTGTTTAGCGGACTGTGAGTATCCTCTAGAAGTCCGGGTGCGACACTTGGTTGGGAATAGAAATGCTTATGTGGTAGTTGGTATAGTGGAAAAATTCACATGGTCTTGTAGATCACTAGACTGCTTCACTTGAATCACTGCTATTGTTTTGAGATATTAATTTTCTTAATGGACAAACGGGAAGGACTAGTAAGTATAAACTTTTAATGGTTGGTCTAAGAAACTTGAAGTTCTGCCACACTTAAATTACCAGCTGATAGAAACAATGGTATATGATTGCTACGAGTGATACATTTCTAATAGGCCTTTTGTTACGCGCTACGGTCGGGGTAGCTAATAGTGACTTGTCACTGCCACAGACCCTCTTGGAGTGATTTGAACCTTGCCTTGTAAGTTGATTTTCTTGCTGCAATCTTTTAACTTGTGATTCTATGTTGCGGTTCCTGGCACTTCCACCATCCATATTTGCTAGCCTCTTTGGTATTTTGCATTGCTCTTTCTCGCATTGAGAGTTGGTGCAAACTTCGCCAGTGCATCCAAATCCCGTGGAGGACTTTTTTCTCCTACACATAAGCCCATATATTCTTCCTCAAAACATCCACCATAACTACCTATCACCGCATTCCCATAGCCATTCCGAGATATATTGTTGCACAACATCCACCTCCATTATGTTACTTGATGACGAGCTTCATGGTTATTTATGCATACTGCTACACTGGCAGGAGCATGCAGTTGGATACATTAGAGATATTCCATTATGAGTTATGAGTACTAAAAGTGTGATGATTCATTTTAATGTAGGATGTTTCCCCTACCGGTGAGGATATATAAAAAATAAAAAAATAAAAAAATAAAAAAATGAATAAACCCAAAAAGAAAAATAAAAAAAGAAAGGTCCAAAGAGAGAATAAAGAGAGAGGGGGCGCATCACTATACTTTATACCACATTTGTGCTTCATGTTTAGCACCAATACTTCAGTTTGGAGAGAGTTTTCATATTGTCATTCATTCATAACTATGTGGGGAACTTTATATTATAGAACTTTGCTTGTATATTCCCATGATGAGCCTCCTCAAATGAGCTCTAGGTCTTTGTGAGCAAGCAAGTTGGATGCACCCCCACTAGTTCCATTGGAGATCTTTCATACACTTATAGCTCTATGTGCATCCGTTGTGTGGTAATCCCTACTCCTTGCATAGCTTCGGTTGTAAGACTTTTTCTTGTCTAATGACCACTTTCAGCTTTGTGAGCCTTTCTTCCATTGACCTTCAAAACCCCCCATAATGTTCTCTTAGCCATAACATCCCGGTGCCAGGGACCAACGCAGAAAACTTTCTTATTTTTAGTGTGCAAATAGTTTAAGATTCAAGCATTGCATCACGTGGAAAGCTTGACTTGATCCTAACAGGGGTTGTGAAGATCGTTTGACGTGCATGATATTGTTGTTCTTGAAAGCTTAAATGATATCTAATAAACTTTGCACGACTGATAGTCTTTTAGTATTGATTCATTAAAACTTTTGCTTCTTTCTTCTTATTTGTTTATGCATTACTTGTTGATATCAAATATAGATCACAACTTTAGTTCATTTGATCCTAGTTTACATGCTCTACTTTACATATTATGATCAAGATTGTGTGGTAGCATGTCACCTCAGAAATTATTTTGTTTTATCGTTTACCTACTCGAGGATGAGTAGGAACTAAGCTTGGGGATGCTTGATACGTCTCCAACGTATCTATAATTTCTGATGTTCCATGTTGATATTATGCCAATTGCTTCATGTTTTCTCCCTTCTTTATAGCATTGTTACATGTTTTCCAGGACTAACCTATTAACAATATGCCAAGTGCCAGTTCCCTGTTTTCTGCTGTTTTTAGTTTCAAAAAAGTTGTTCCAGAAATATTATCTGAATTGGAAAATTTGAAAGCCAGAAGTCTTAGAAGTCCCGGAAGCTTCTAGAATTCCCGAAGAGACCCGGAGGGGGGCCACACCATGGGGTGGCGCTGGTCCCCCGGGCCATGCCACCTAGGGGTGTGAGCCCCCTGGCCAACCCCCCCCCCCCCCGGTATCGCCCTTTTGACCATATATACTCCCCGAGGCATAAACCCTAGAAGAATCGACCTTTTCCACAAAATACATCTGTAGCTCCGCCGCTGCCGCCGACAAGTTTTGGGGGACATATCTCTGTTCTGGCACCCTACCGGGACGGGGAAGTGCCTCCGGAAGCCATCTCCATCGACTCCACCGCCATCTCCATCGTCGTTGCTGTCTCTTATGATGAGGAGGGAGTAGTTCTCCCCCGAGGCTGAGGGCTCTACCTATAGCTATGTGGTTCATCTCTCTCTCCCATGGTGTGATCTATATGTGATCATGAGCTTTGTAATCTATTTGAGTTCCTAGATGTTACTGATAAGGGGTGGCCCAATCTTCTCAGTGAACTCACAGATAACTTCTGTATGATAACTAGTGCGCCACTAAGAATTCTCCCGGCTGATCCCTGATGCCAATGCAAAAGATAGCAACCCCAAGGATATTCTCAACTCCACACTCTTACACAAGTAATCCACCGACTACACGTGGTCCTGTACCGTCTTATTCCCAGTGGAACAGCAGGTATCACGTAAAGTTTGCAGATGAACTTCCAGATGAAAGGCTGACAAGCAGTTTCAATCTAGAGGTCTAGGGTTTTTGGGTTTAACGTAGTCTAGCCCTCCAACTCGCAGGAAGGTGGATATATGAGAGGGGAGGGGTGCGGCCACAAGTGCCCTTGCGCAAGCAAACCCTCTCCAACTCGAATTGGACTCCTATACCTAACACAAATAGATACAAACCGACCCAAACAAGTGGGATTCGGCCAAATTGGTATACAAACCAATCCTAACACAACTAGGACTTGTATATGGCGCATAGATGCTTCCTTGTGGGCGCCCTCCTCTTGCCTTGTCCATCCATGAGTGTGGAATAACACAATAGCATTGTTTCCCACACTTAGTGCATTTGACCTTGTCGAGGCACCATCCTCTTGTCATCATAACATTTGTTATTTGTTGTTTTCATCATGTTATTGCTTGTTCTCTATCTCCTCTTGTAATCCATGCTCATCCTTGTGTATCTTCTCTCCATGATCTCCATTCATGTTTGTGTTATCAACAAAACTAAGAATTAATACACAAATTCAAGGATTTAGGTAGTATAAAGCTCTCACAATTATAAATAGTATATTCAAGTAGGAGTGAATTCACTTGTTGTTGTAATAGCTTAGTTCTTGCTCTTGTCATTGGTCCAATCCTTACTTCATTAGATTGTATGGGAGCATCCTCATGTGTAACAATAGGTTAAGAGCTAGGGATGTCCTCATCATCCTCCCCCTCTTGAAAAGGCATCGACCTCGATGCTCAATCATCTCCATGATAAGGTGTCAAATCAGCCACATTAACAGAATTACTAACACCAAACTCATCAATTGGGAGGTCAATCTTGTATGCATTATCATTGATCCTTGAAATAACTTTATAAGGACCAGCTCCTCTAGGCATCAACTTTGATTTTCTCAATGTGGGAAATCTATCTTTTCTAAAGTGTACCCACACCATATCTCCTGGCCGAAAAACCACTTCTTTCCTCTTCTTGTTCACCCTCTCGGCCACATGCTTTCCTCTCTTCTCTATAGCCTCTTTTGTTTTCTCATGTATCCTCTTAACAAAATCAGCCCTCTTTGATGCCTCCATATTAATTCTCTCATGTAAAGGAAGTGGTAATAAATCAAGAGGAGTAATAGGCTTGAAACCATAAAGCACCTCAAAAGGACATAATTGAGTAGTTGAATGCACAACTCTATTATATGCAAAATTCACATGGGGCAAACATTCCTCCCACTCCTTCAAATTTTTCTTGATCATGCCTCTCAACAATATGGACAATGTTCTATTAACCACCTCGGCTTGTCCATCAGTTTGGGGGTGGCAAGTAGTAGAAAACAATAGCTTAGTGCCAAGCTTACCCCAAAGTGTCTTCCAAAAGTAACTCATGAACTTGACATTTCTATCTGAAACAATAGTTCTTGGCACTCCATGTAATCTCACAATTTCTCTAAAGAATAAATTTGCAATGTGAGAAGCATCATCACTCTTCTGGCAAGCAATGAAGTGAGCCATCTTTGAAAATCTGTCCACAACCACAAAGATAGAGTCATGTCCTCTTTTTGTCCTTGTCAAGCCCAAAACAAAATCCATACTTATATCCTCCCATGGTGTACTAGGTGATGGCAATGGGGTGTACAACCCGTGGGGTTTGAGCTTTGATTTAGACTTGTTGCAAGTAATGCATCTTTGCGCCAATCTATACACATCTCTCCTCATATGTGCCCAATAGAAATTTTCAGCCAACATAAGCAATGTATTCTCTCTTCCAAAGTGTCCCATCAAACCTCCACTATGAGATTCCTGTATTAAGAACAAACGCAAAGAACACTCTGGAATACATAATTTGTTAGCTCTAAACAGGTACCCATCATGTATATGAAATTTTTCCCATGCCTTAACATTAGTACACTTATTAAATGGCATAGAAAACTCATTATCTTCATCATATAAATATCTAATACCCTCCAAACCCGAAACCTTAATTTCTAAATTTGAGAGTAACATGTTCTTTCTTAACAAAGCATCAGCAACTACATTATCCAATCCCTTTTTATGTTTAATGATGTATGGAAAAGATTCAATAAATTCAACCCATTAAGCATGTCTCTTATTCAAATTGGATTGCACTTTAAAAATTTCAATGCTTCATGATCACTATGTATAATAAATTCTTTAGGCCACAAATAATGTTTCCACACCTCTAAAACTCTCACAAGTGCAAATAATTCCTTGTGATAAACAGAATAATTCAATTGTGCACCATTCAATTTTTCAGAAAAATAGGCAATAGGTTGTTTATTTTGCATGAGCACACCTCCAATACCTATACCACTAGCATCGCACTCAATTTCAAATTGTTTATCAAAATTTGGAAGCATAAGAAGTGGAGCCGAAATCAATTTTTCTTTCAATGTATCAAAAGCAATATCTTGAGCAACACCCCATTCGAAATTAACACTTTTTTTAGTTAGATCATTTAAAGGGGCAGCAATTGTACTAAAATTAGGCACAAATCTTCTGTAGAAACTAGCAAGCCCATTAAAACTTCTAACTTGACTCACATTAATTGGAATTGGCCAATTTCGAATAGCTTCAATTTTTGATGTATCAACTTCAATACCATGCTTAGAAACAACATAACCAAGAAATATGACCTTATCTTTGCAAAAAAGTGCACTTCTCAAGATTACCATACAATTTATTTTCTCTTAGCACTTGCAAAACTTGTCTAATATGATCAATGTGTTCATGTTCATTGTAGATATATATGAGAATATCATCAAAATAAACTACTACAATTCCACAAATCTACCAATAAAGTCTCTCAAAATATGGTTCATTAATCTCATGAAAGTACTAGGTGCATTAGTTAAACCAAAAGGCATCACTAACAACTCATATAAACCAAATTTTGTCTTAAAAGCAGTTTTCCATTCATCTCCCTCTTTCATTCTTATTTGACGGTATCCACTACGCAAATCAATTTTAGAGAAAAGAGTAGCTGTAAGGACCCCAGACCGGCAGTCTGAAACCCTACGTATGCATACATTCACGATCCCAGAAAGATCAGTCGTGAACAACATACACAGTTGGCACACAGAAATACATCATCCATTACACGAATACATAAAGGTATTACATAAAAGATCACATGATCAAGTCTAGCACAACTGCCAAAAGGGCAGGCACTTAACAAACACAGCGGAAGACAAATAAAACACAACGTAGTTGAGCCCAAGTCACGCCTTAACCTACAGGCTGCTGACCCGGAGACGATCCTAGTTCGCAAAGCCGTCAACTCCGTACTTCTCTTCATAGATATCCTTTGGAGGCTCCTTCTCCAAATCTGATAAGTAGATACCAGGGGCGAAACCATAATGAGTACATTTGAATGTACTCAGCAAGACATCCATCATGTCACTTACCAACATGCAAATATGCTTATATGGTGGAATAGGTAGGCTATAAATAGGGTTCACTATCAATGGTGTTCATATATGATGACACCACAGTTGCAGTCAGGTTAATCTGTATCTTCGTTGAAGAAGATACTTCAGAATAAAATAATATAGTTTTATTTCTCTTGTAGATATCATATGTACAAGAGGTTTGGTAAAGTTTTGTTTAAAGAATATTTTCTCTTTGCAAAACTTCTTGGAATCAGTTTCCAGAATTCTTGCGTAGAGTAGAAAAGGTTTTGTTTGCAAAACATTTTGTTTTGTATAACATCATCTGGCTTTTCATCATCGACGATACCTCCACGGTATAAGTTTCCATTCCTTTCCGAACTTCACAAGTTCAACACTTCCTTTCCAAAATTTCCCTTTCAAAACTCCTTTTTGAAAACATTGACACAATGCTAGCTACATGGCCATTCAACTGTCCATATCCGAGGACGCGGCTTCTTCGAAAAAGTTATACTCTGCAGAGGTGTACACATCCACCAGATCCAGTACACCTCCCGTGAAACACCACGGACTGTAACAACAGTATGTAAACATCAGGTATCTGATCATAACCATCCACTATGTTCAAGCTAGTATATGCCTATCTCTCGATTGAGGTTGTTCTCCCCGGCATCAAGTCCCACCCTGCCTAGCCAGGAGCCTCAATGAATGCATCCGGAGGGAAAATTAATCCCACACTTTATATGCCTCAACATTGGGAGTTTTGACGACATTCGGTTCGAGGGTACGACGCCCCTTATAGCAAGTGAGATAGCACACACTAATAAGAACAAACTTCAAGTTAAGCCCCGTGCCCATGTTAGGGTAGGGTGGCAGTACGGTAAAGGTTGTCCGGCGAAGACTAGGTTATGTGTCATTTTTGAAAACACCACCTTCTCAAAAATGACCACTTCCACATTCCTCCGGAGAACAAGGATCCGCCTTTTCTCCGGGTTTTTCCGTAAAGCCTTTGTTTTGTAGAATCACAATTTTAGGGTGTCCACTTAGGGACTAGTATATTTGATGGTAATAAATACCATAGGGTGGCTTATGGGCTTGGTATTACCAAGTTTAACTACTGGCATGATAGTAACCTATATAATAGTATAGTAGTAATTTCCACCTCAAAAATAGTTTTGATAATCAAGTTTTTGGTAAAACTTCAGAGGTAAAGCATGCATGATAGATAATGATAAGTATTGTATCAGCAAGCAATCAGGATGCTTGCCTGGTAACTCTTGTGTCCCTGGTTGTTGGAGTGACTGGAACTTGAAACAGAGCTTCCCGACACTTCCTTCCTCTTCGTTTTTCTAACGTCGTAAAAAGAGAATAAAGGACACACATTCAGAACCAAACAAGACAAACAAGGCTACAAGTAATACATACAACAAGCAATCAAGAAGTACCACCCAAGTTCTCAATTTTTCCCTTAAGAAAAATTGGCATAAAAACTATAGTTGAAAAGTCTGCTTTTTTCCTAGTGTTTATGTGTGGCCAATTCAATGATTTTTAGTTAAGAACACCATGGACCAGTGGGGTAAAGCACATGTTACTAGACAGTAGGGTGTCACATAAAACACATTTTGATGTCTAAAAATTCCCACAACAATCTCTATGGCTAGCACACATAATTTGCTAAATTACTCAAGTGGTGAAATAAGCTCATGACAACAAGTCAAACCTATTTTTCCACCATGAGGCAAACATACCAGTGGGTGTTCCACTAGCAAATATGCTCACCAAGAGGTTAATAAGCCTCTGGTCACTTTTATAAAAGTGCTCAAAACAAACAATCTAGCATCAAAAACTCCTACTCATACTAGTAGAAAATTTAGGAAAAATACTAGACTAGTTTAGGCTACACTAGTTAATTTTATGCACAAGTGTGCAAGCTAGCAGAGGAAAAATACTCCTCTAACCAGTACCATAAATGCTACTGGATTCCACAAAATAACATAAAAAGCATAGCTAGGAAACAAGGAAAAACTATGCTTAAAATGCTACACCTGTGAGGAGGTTAATTCCTAGTCATCCAAGTGTTACTCATGCTTTTATGCTACTTAAGAGGAAACCTATCAGAGGTGAAAACCCTAAGATAATAATACCACAAGGACATTCCATCCTCTGGTTTCCATACCAAAGATTCATATTTTTCCCTAGGGGAAAACAAGACAAAAAGCATACATGAATATCCTAGTATGAAATTTAGGCTTTAAGCATTTCTATTTAAATCTATTTCAAACACAAGCACCAAGTATCTAGAGGTTCTATAACCAACATAACAGTACCTAAATGGTACTGGTTTCATGAGAATTAATCTAGCAATAAGCCTAAAAAGCATTTAAAGATCTACTCAAAACATATATAAAAGAAACACATCTAGTGTGGGGAAATAATGTTTCCACCAAAAATGCAATGAAACCAGTGGGTGTTCCACTAGCATATCAAAGCATTAAGAGGTCACAATGCCTCTGGTCCACTTGCTAAAAATTTAACAAAAGACTAAACAAGCTTCTAGTGCAATAACAATACTAGCAGAAAATAACAGGGTGCTAAAATAAGCAAGGTAATGATACTCATGCTATTGTTTTCACACATGTGAAAACTTTAGGTGTCAAGTACTCATAACAACCTTATCAAAAAGCTACTGGACCTATGGATACAACCCAAAAATATGTGGTCACAAAACCACAAATGATTATGTCAAAATTCCACACATGAGGGACTTTTTCCATAACCATTCTCATAGTCATGACAAAGCTAATAATGCTTTTCTACCAATTCCAATGCAAAATAGCAGAGGTGATAACAACACAAACTAAGTACCAACATGGTACTGGATACACTCAAAAAATCCAAGTGCTTTGCACATGAATTCATCACTCAAAAATGCTATGCAAATATTAACTAGAGAATAAAACATATGTTAATAACAAAAGTTCTATTTCTTCTCCACTCAAGTCCACACATTCTAACATGCTAAAATAGTTAAGTAACACTTATAAAACAAGTTCACACAACTTATACATGCTAGAAAATAATATTGCAACACAAAAATATCATAACACAAATTAATTACTTAAAATGCCAAAATGGCAGAAACATGCAAAACCAAGATCTGTCCACCAAATTTTATAGGATGCTCTAAAAATTAAACCCTTCTAGGTTTAGATAGTCCTAAACATATACAAGACCATCCAATTTGTTTTGCATCAAAATTCATCTTTAATTAATTTATAAAAATCACCAAAGTGCTCACTGGTGTTTTACCAAATTGCATGCCATTTCAAAAATACAATGAATTTGGAAGCAAGGTTAACTTCTTCAGTTAGGAAATTTCAAGGGCTTTCCAATGCAATTGGCCTCACTTCATTTTGAGTTGTGAAATTAAAATGGTGCTCATTTTGGTGTTTCTGGTACCTGTTGCCAAATCATTTTTCATTTCAAATCTATCCATCCAAATGTAGATCTACAACTTGGAGATGGTTTAGAATTAGTTGAGGTACCACTGTAAATTTTAGTTTGGTCAAATTCATATTTTAAGTTGCCTTTTTGAGCCAAAAGCAAACAGGTAACATTCTGTGAAATTAAAATGGAAAACAAACACTTGTTGGGCCAGATCCAGTAAACGGGCCGGCCAGGATCTAACTCACCGCGGCAGATCTACCCACTGACGCTGACGAGCGGGCCAGCAAGCCACGCGGGCGGCCACGCGGGCAGATGGCGGACCCACTGGCAGGTTTGACCTCTCCGCGCGGGGTCAGGGGAGGGTGATGTGAGCATGACGTCGAGACGACGTCACCCGCCGGCGGACTAACTCCGGCGAGCTCCAATCGATGCGAAAACGTTTACCATTTTTTGAATCAAATACATACACGGGTTCCACTCGACGTGGGCTACCAAGTAGGGCCAACGTCGCTTCCAGGGAAGCGACCGGAGCGCGGCGGCGACGGCAACGCGGCGGCGGCCGGACACACGCACGGGACGGCGGCGATTTAGGGGGTTAGGGAAGGGGGAAAAGCGACGGGGAGCTTCCCTTGCTCACCACGAATGTCGTGGAGGACACGGAGAAGGCGGAGGAGGCTTGAGGGCGCGGCGATCCCTCGCCGGAGTTCGGCGAGCTTCGGAGAGGAACGAGGATGGCGCGGCCACCCTGCCGCGCCTCGGCTCGATTACCTTCGCACCAAGCACCACAACGACGAGGCGGAGGCGATGGTGCGAACGGCGACCGGCGGCGTGGTCTGCATAGGCCGGAACGACGGCGACCTCACACGGGCTAGGGTTTGGTTTGGAGTTTTTTTCTTTTTTTCAGAGAGAGAGAGGGTAGCTCGAGGGAGAGAGAGGTAGAGGGGCAGGTAGAGCACATGGGAGGGGTTTTAAACACCTAGATGTCTTCTAGTCGAAGGCAAGCAAGCATGGGCAGCCATGGCCCTCTACTGCGTCATCTACAGGAAGAAGATGACCCTGTGACTCAGCTTACAACTAAGTCCCTGGAAAATTACAAGTAGGTCCCTGTACTCTCAGAAACTGGATGTTTTCCCTAGGCAAACAAAGTTTAAATTTTAATTCCTTTTGCCCAAAATTCTAATTAGTTAAGATACACAACATATGTGAAAATTGGCTCCATTTGATAAACTTTATAATTCAAAGTTGTTCAAATTTGAATTCTTACAAAAATGGACATTGAATTTATTAGACTACTTAGGAGCTTCCAAAAATTATGATTTTTGGCACACATTCCTTATTTGATGTGTTCCTTATGTGGTAGAAAATTCAAGTCATTTAGAGTTACTTCATAGAACAAACTTGTTCAAATTTCAAAAAGGTGCTGTCAAGAAAACAGGGGTTTTTGGCAACTTAAATTATTCAAAAACTTGTGCCCTTTTGGTTTTCATCCTCATTTATGAAATAGAGCATGTGGTATTTATTTCATGGCATTTGGAAAAAGTTTGTAGAACAAACTTGTTCAAAATCCCAAATGTTGCTGTGGAGAAAATTCATGTTTTCAGGGCTTTAATGGATTCAATTCTTGGTCTCCTCTGGTGTGTGTTCCTTATTTGATATAAGGAAGCAATGGTATGAATTTCAAATCATTTGAGGAAAGTTTCCAATAGTAACTTGTTTCAGTTTTCTGTTTCTAGAAATATTGGAATTTCTATTTAATAAGACACTTGGCTTTTCTTTAACAATGCTTTGCCAAAATATTTATGTGACTAGAGATAGCAAGTCAATGCTCTCCAATACCTTTGTTTTTAAGCTTGCAAGGTTGGAAAAACATTTGATAATATTTTGGTGAAGCATTTAAGAATGCCTCTTTTTCTGATAATCCTTTTTGGAAATTTATTAAGTGTTTCATCTTTCTTAATTTAGGCCTTGTAATAATATTCAACAAGTATTGGATTCATAAGATAGTTTTGTAAAACTCTTTGATCAATATTTACTCTAGAAAATATTGCCAAGGTCATTGGAACAATATGTTGAATATTTTTATCCCTGGAACAATATGTTGAATATTTTTAGTTCACTGCTTTGCTATCCTTTTAAGTTTGCAAGTTTATATAATTAGTTTGTTTGGTTGCACTTAAACCACCACAAACAAACACAACCAAGGTTTATTAGTCAAGCAATTAGCAAAACAACTATGTTAACATGTATTCCAAAATTGGGATGTGACAGGTCTTCCCCCCTTAAAAAGAATCTCGTCCCCGAGATTCACAAGCGAGGACTAAGGGAGGGCCAACAAACACAATGTTAGTGTTGGAGTGCCGGTGCTTCCCCCCTTTGACTTTTCTTGGGAGGAGGGGTACTTCCCTAAATTATCAAATTCACTTTAAAAAGTACACCAGTACTGTTTTAGGTCCAAAACTTTTGTTTCCTGGTTTGAACAAAAATTAAGGTTAGTGCAGAACTACCTGGAAATGTACCGTCAATTATTACATGTGTTCCTAGCTATAACCCACATCTTACATAACACATATGGAGTGGGGTACCACTCTCATACAAAGGTATATAAGAATCTAAAAATATAGCTTGTGGGTGCAAAGGTTAGGTTGCTAAGGTAAAAATAAACAGACAGAATAATACCCATGGCAGTGGGTATTACTCACCACCAGCAACTATCACTTAAAGTGTTCATGATTTTAGTTGGATGTTTTAGATTCTTAAGATACTCTTAAGCACAATCATAACACAAGTATAACTCATGCTAAGATAAAACATTTAACAAAATCCAATAAGCCAGCAAACAACACCACAGATGAATAGACTATTTATTCACTAGGTTATTGTTTATTAGAGGTTTTGGAATCCATCAATCATGAAAAATTAGCAAACAACCAGTAGCTAAAAACCAATTAATTCAATCATAAAGATACTCAAAAAAAACCATCTTTACACAAGATGAAACTCCTATTTCACAGGCATAAAAAGGTCTGCACAGATAACACACTAGTATGAAAAATCTACACCAGCATGCTATACGAGATAATCATATCCTATAACCATAGAACATGTAACTAAATAATTCATGGCATGATAAAAGAAGTAATAACTTCCTAAACCTGCTATATCAACACATATACCCATAAAATAAAAAGAGGGTAATACTAGAGCAAAAATCACCATTTTCTAGTGGTGGAACTAGTTTCACTCTAGAGAAACAAACAATGTTAATATGATGTTTAAACTTAAACAAGCAAGTCATGAATATAAGTGTACCTAATAACAGTACACAAAACTTACTCATGTTAGTCAGCACAAACATCAAAACAATCCCATGAAACAACTATTAAACATGCATAAATTAATTCTAGCAATTTATGTTTTTCTTTAACCAATTGCTAGCAAACAAGCAAGGTATAATTCACACAACCAGTAGCTATGCAATTAATGAAAATTGATCTAAACCTTTTCAAAAATCCATACACTCAATTTAAAATTATTCACAAACAACCTACCAATCAAGAGGAATTTATCTTATTTGCGAACAATTTAATTTTTGCACACGATAGTGAAACATTTCTTAACATGATACCCCTAAGGAATATTATGCTAACAAAAGGATCACACCTAAACATATTAGTATTTACTAATAAGAAATAAACTTCTCACTTGCATAGGTGAGAACAAACAATTATATTTTCCATGGTGGAAAATAGAAATCAATCACATAGTGAAACATGCTATTTTCACACCTGTGTATGGTTGGGGATTTTCATCCTCAAGCCAAAATGCAATGGGACCAGTGGGCTATGGCCTACTAATACCAAGGCAAAAATAGGTACTAAACCTCTGGTTACTCATGAAAAACTTTGCATTCAAGATAAAAATATAAGGCTATTTAATCTAGTGAAGCAATACTAGTGCATACTGATAGTAATGCTTACATATGCTTTACTATTAAGAGACATGCAAGCTAACATAGGTACAAGCATAAAAATAACAGTACCTAAATGGTACTGGACTCAAGGAAAAACATAGCACAAAATTTATCAAAGCATTCACACAAAGGTCTATCTTTCACAATAATTCCAAATAATAAAAACTGGAAAAATAGCAAAGGTTACTCATGCTTTGCTATAAGATCACATGCAAGTTAATGAAGATAACATCATATAAATAACAGTACCAAAATGGTACTGGATCTATCATAACCATAACAAAAATCTAGGTATAACAAATTTACAAGGATTTGCCCACTCAACAATCCAATTAATAAAACTGGAAGGTAACAAATGCTATTCATTTTTATTCGAGTTTTCAATCATGCACACACTTTCTAGGGTAGATTTCTTGTAAGAAAACAACATAATCACGAGTCCTAACAACTCCATATAAGTTAGGAAGCAAGATTGAATAAAACACAAATTTATTTCAATCAAGAGCACACAAAGAAATAAACGGGAAAACTGATGTTTTCTAGATCTATCATAATCATTTCATCGTTCACTTAATTTCTAAACCCCGAATTTCATAGTACCTACAATGTCTATTAAGATTTGGTTTCCAAAGTAGATACACCCGATATCTTATTGACTATTAAACGAATAGATCATCATCTTAATTTTTTTGTGACTTCTCCTTTTTTACCAACTAGATTAAAAGGTGTCGTAAGTCATTTAATTCTTCGGTTTAGAAAGAGCTGTCAGTAGTTCTCATGCTTTGGTTAGGTGTCAACCTAAGATTATACAAAGCATGTTAGTCTTGTTAGCTTTCTATTAAATAATGTTTATCCGACAATATACGACTAGCGTCATCGTACGTCGAATATTGAATTGTGCTCTTTGGATTGGCTTTTGAGGGGGTTGCGCATCATGGCATGTGAAGACTTCTTTTGCAAATAGACAAACACAGAGGTTTTGGTCAGTATTGGTTGGTTTTCTTCACGCCTTTTCTTCTTTGAGGGTTGTCGTTGTTGGAGCTTTATCTGTGGGAGTGCATCACTGGTATCAACGCTATCAGTTCGTGTGGCTTGATGGTCCTCTATTATTAGGTCCAATGGTGCTTTCATTGATGGTGGGGGAGATGGTGGTGGTTCACGACGGGTCGCATTATGAAAACCAGTATATGTCTAAGCAACAAATTCTTGCTTTTGAATACTATACTAACATTTTTGCTTGCAAAAATTTAACACGAGGCGATTCAAAAACAAGAGCGGGGCAAGCACAAATCTGCAAATTTTGAGCACCCCACAAACATATAGAAGCCTAGATGAACCAAATTCTACACCACAAAACAGCACAAAGTCCTACGGACACACATAAGCAAGCCAAAACACACAAACAAGGCTCCACTGGAGCTACGACGGGGGAATGATCCAAAATCCTAGAAGTGGCTGAAGAACTATATCTACTTCTGACCATCATCACTGTAGAGCTAAGCAATTATTTTGGTCTTCTCGGGACATCGGCAAGTATACAAGTTTTTTTTTGTATATAAACAAGACAAATAGAAGTAAAGTTTTGATAAAACTTTATGCAACAATCTGTTTTTGAAACTCCAACTATTTTCTGGACAGAAAACTTCAAAGACGAGAGATTTTTCAAAAACAGAGCGGAGCAGTTGCAAACAAGTAAGAAATAACCTCTTAACCGAGAGAGATACTAACTCTATAAGGCCCGCCCTTCGAACCACTGTTCAAGGACGCCCTTGATATGCATTTAGAGTCTTTTGAAAAGATCAGAAGGAGGGGAAAATATACTAAAATTCCCTTGGATAAAAATAATGTAGATAGAAAATAGGTTTTTACTCAAAAATAATTTTCTTTCCTATCTGACGTCCATGCTAACTAAGGTCTCCTAAGGTCAGGATGGCTCTGATACCAACTCTGTAAGGACCCCAGACCGGCAGTCTGAAACCCTACGTATGCATACATTCACGATCCCAGAAAGATCAGTCGTGAACAACATACACAGTTGGCACACAGAAATACATCATCCATTACACGAATACATAAAGGTATTACATAAAAGATCACATGATCAAGTCTAGCACAACTGCCAAAAGGGCAGGCACTTAACAAACACAGCGGAAGACAAATAAAACACAACGTAGTTGAGCCCAAGTCACGCCTTAACCTACAGGCTGCTGACCCGGAGACGATCCTAGTTCGCAAAGCCGTCAACTCCGTACTTCTCTTCATAGATATCCTTTGGAGGCTCCTTCTCCAAATCTGATAAGTAGATACCAGGGGCGAAACCATAATGAGTACATTTGAATGTACTCAGCAAGACATCCATCATGTCACTTACCAACATGCAAATATGCTTATATGGTGGAATAGGTAGGCTATAAATAGGGTTCACTATCAATGGTGTTCATATATGATGACACCACAGTTGCAGTCAGGTTAATCTGTATCTTCGTTGAAGAAGATACTTCAGAATAAAATAATATAGTTTTATTTCTCTTGTAGATATCATATGTACAAGAGGTTTGGTAAAGTTTTGTTTAAAGAATATTTTCTCTTTGCAAAACTTCTTGGAATCAGTTTCCAGAATTCTTGCGTAGAGTAGAAAAGGTTTTGTTTGCAAAACATTTTGTTTTGTATAACATCATCTGGCTTTTCATCATCGACGATACCTCCACGGTATAAGTTTCCATTCCTTTCCGAACTTCACAAGTTCAACACTTCCTTTCCAAAATTTCCCTTTCAAAACTCCTTTTTGAAAACATTGACACAATGCTAGCTACATGGCCATTCAACTGTCCATATCCGAGGACGCGGCTTCTTCGAAAAAGTTATACTCTGCAGAGGTGTACACATCCACCAGATCCAGTACACCTCCCGTGAAACACCACGGACTGTAACAACAGTATGTAAACATCAGGTATCTGATCATAACCATCCACTATGTTCAAGCTAGTATATGCCTATCTCTCGATTGAGGTTGTTCTCCCCGGCATCAAGTCCCACCCTGCCTAGCCAGGAGCCTCAATGAATGCATCCGGAGGGAAAATTAATCCCACACTTTATATGCCTCAACATTGGGAGTTTTGACGACATTCGGTTCGAGGGTACGACGCCCCTTATAGCAAGTGAGATAGCACACACTAATAAGAACAAACTTCAAGTTAAGCCCCGTGCCCATGTTAGGGTAGGGTGGCAGTACGGTAAAGGTTGTCCGGCGAAGACTAGGTTATGTGTCATTTTTGAAAACACCACCTTCTCAAAAATGACCACTTCCACATTCCTCCGGAGAACAAGGATCCGCCTTTTCTCCGGGTTTTTCCGTAAAGCCTTTGTTTTGTAGAATCACAATTTTAGGGTGTCCACTTAGGGACTAGTATATTTGATGGTAATAAATACCATAGGGTGGCTTATGGGCTTGGTATTACCAAGTTTAACTACTGGCATGATAGTAACCTATATAATAGTATAGTAGTAATTTCCACCTCAAAAATAGTTTTGATAATCAAGTTTTTGGTAAAACTTCAGAGGTAAAGCATGCATGATAGATAATGATAAGTATTGTATCAGCAAGCAATCAGGATGCTTGCCTGGTAACTCTTGTGTCCCTGGTTGTTGGAGTGACTGGAACTTGAAACAGAGCTTCCCGACACTTCCTTCCTCTTCGTTTTTCTAACGTCGTAAAAAGAGAATAAAGGACACACATTCAGAACCAAACAAGACAAACAAGGCTACAAGTAATACATACAACAAGCAATCAAGAAGTACCACCCAAGTTCTCAATTTTTCCCTTAAGAAAAATTGGCATAAAAACTATAGTTGAAAAGTCTGCTTTTTTCCTAGTGTTTATGTGTGGCCAATTCAATGATTTTTAGTTAAGAACACCATGGACCAGTGGGGTAAAGCACATGTTACTAGACAGTAGGGTGTCACATAAAACACATTTTGATGTCTAAAAATTCCCACAACAATCTCTATGGCTAGCACACATAATTTGCTAAATTACTCAAGTGGTGAAATAAGCTCATGACAACAAGTCAAACCTATTTTTCCACCATGAGGCAAACATACCAGTGGGTGTTCCACTAGCAAATATGCTCACCAAGAGGTTAATAAGCCTCTGGTCACTTTTATAAAAGTGCTCAAAACAAACAATCTAGCATCAAAAACTCCTACTCATACTAGTAGAAAATTTAGGAAAAATACTAGACTAGTTTAGGCTACACTAGTTAATTTTATGCACAAGTGTGCAAGCTAGCAGAGGAAAAATACTCCTCTAACCAGTACCATAAATGCTACTGGATTCCACAAAATAACATAAAAAGCATAGCTAGGAAACAAGGAAAAACTATGCTTAAAATGCTACACCTGTGAGGAGGTTAATTCCTAGTCATCCAAGTGTTACTCATGCTTTTATGCTACTTAAGAGGAAACCTATCAGAGGTGAAAACCCTAAGATAATAATACCACAAGGACATTCCATCCTCTGGTTTCCATACCAAAGATTCATATTTTTCCCTAGGGGAAAACAAGACAAAAAGCATACATGAATATCCTAGTATGAAATTTAGGCTTTAAGCATTTCTATTTAAATCTATTTCAAACACAAGCACCAAGTATCTAGAGGTTCTATAACCAACATAACAGTACCTAAATGGTACTGGTTTCATGAGAATTAATCTAGCAATAAGCCTAAAAAGCATTTAAAGATCTACTCAAAACATATATAAAAGAAACACATCTAGTGTGGGGAAATAATGTTTCCACCAAAAATGCAATGAAACCAGTGGGTGTTCCACTAGCATATCAAAGCATTAAGAGGTCACAATGCCTCTGGTCCACTTGCTAAAAATTTAACAAAAGACTAAACAAGCTTCTAGTGCAATAACAATACTAGCAGAAAATAACAGGGTGCTAAAATAAGCAAGGTAATGATACTCATGCTATTGTTTTCACACATGTGAAAACTTTAGGTGTCAAGTACTCATAACAACCTTATCAAAAAGCTACTGGACCTATGGATACAACCCAAAAATATGTGGTCACAAAACCACAAATGATTATGTCAAAATTCCACACATGAGGGACTTTTTCCATAACCATTCTCATAGTCATGACAAAGCTAATAATGCTTTTCTACCAATTCCAATGCAAAATAGCAGAGGTGATAACAACACAAACTAAGTACCAACATGGTACTGGATACACTCAAAAAATCCAAGTGCTTTGCACATGAATTCATCACTCAAAAATGCTATGCAAATATTAACTAGAGAATAAAACATATGTTAATAACAAAAGTTCTATTTCTTCTCCACTCAAGTCCACACATTCTAACATGCTAAAATAGTTAAGTAACACTTATAAAACAAGTTCACACAACTTATACATGCTAGAAAATAATATTGCAACACAAAAATATCATAACACAAATTAATTACTTAAAATGCCAAAATGGCAGAAACATGCAAAACCAAGATCTGTCCACCAAATTTTATAGGATGCTCTAAAAATTAAACCCTTCTAGGTTTAGATAGTCCTAAACATATACAAGACCATCCAATTTGTTTTGCATCAAAATTCATCTTTAATTAATTTATAAAAATCACCAAAGTGCTCACTGGTGTTTTACCAAATTGCATGCCATTTCAAAAATACAATGAATTTGGAAGCAAGGTTAACTTCTTCAGTTAGGAAATATCAAGGGCTTTCCAATGCAATTGGCCTCACTTCATTTTGAGTTGTGAAATTAAAATGGTGCTCATTTTGGTGTTTCTGGTACCTGTTGCCAAATCATTTTTCATTTCAAATCTATCCATCCAAATGTAGATCTACAACTTGGAGATGGTTTAGAATTAGTTGAGGTACCACTGTAAATTTTAGTTTGGTCAAATTCATATTTTAAGTTGCCTTTTTGAGCCAAAAGCAAACAGGTAACATTCTGTGAAATTAAAATGGAAAACAAACACTTGTTGGGCCAGATCCAGTAAACGGGCCGGCCAGGATCTAACTCACCGCGGCAGATCTACCCACTGACGCTGACGAGCGGGCCAGCAAGCCACGCGGGCGGCCACGCGGGCAGATGGCGGACCCACTGGCAGGTTTGACCTCTCCGCGCGGGGTCAGGGGAGGGTGATGTGAGCATGACGTCGAGACGACGTCACCCGCCGGCGGACTAACTCCGGCGAGCTCCAATCGATGCGAAAACGTTTACCATTTTTTGAATCAAATACATACACGGGTTCCACTCGACGTGGGCTACCAAGTAGGGCCAACGTCGCTTCCAGGGAAGCGACCGGAGCGCGGCGGCGACGGCAACGCGGCGGCGGCCGGACACACGCACGGGACGGCGGCGATTTAGGGGGTTAGGGAAGGGGGAAAAGCGACGGGGAGCTTCCCTTGCTCACCACGAATGTCGTGGAGGACACGGAGAAGGCGGAGGAGGCTTGAGGGCGCGGCGATCCCTCGCCGGAGTTCGGCGAGCTTCGGAGAGGAACGAGGATGGCGCGGCCACCCTGCCGCGCCTCGGCTCGATTACCTTCGCACCAAGCACCACAACGACGAGGCGGAGGCGATGGTGCGAACGGCGACCGGCGGCGTGGTCTGCATAGGCCGGAACGACGGCGACCTCACACGGGCTAGGGTTTGGTTTGGAGTTTTTTTCTTTTTTTCAGAGAGAGAGAGGGTAGCTCGAGGGAGAGAGAGGTAGAGGGGCAGGTAGAGCACATGGGAGGGGTTTTAAACACCTAGATGTCTTCTAGTCGAAGGCAAGCAAGCATGGGCAGCCATGGCCCTCTACTGCGTCATCTACAGGAAGAAGATGACCCTGTGACTCAGCTTACAACTAAGTCCCTGGAAAATTACAAGTAGGTCCCTGTACTCTCAGAAACTGGATGTTTTCCCTAGGCAAACAAAGTTTAAATTTTAATTCCTTTTGCCCAAAATTCTAATTAGTTAAGATACACAACATATGTGAAAATTGGCTCCATTTGATAAACTTTATAATTCAAAGTTGTTCAAATTTGAATTCTTACAAAAATGGACATTGAATTTATTAGACTACTTAGGAGCTTCCAAAAATTATGATTTTTGGCACACATTCCTTATTTGATGTGTTCCTTATGTGGTAGAAAATTCAAGTCATTTAGAGTTACTTCATAGAACAAACTTGTTCAAATTTCAAAAAGGTGCTGTCAAGAAAACAGGGGTTTTTGGCAACTTAAATTATTCAAAAACTTGTGCCCTTTTGGTTTTCATCCTCATTTATGAAATAGAGCATGTGGTATTTATTTCATGGCATTTGGAAAAAGTTTGTAGAACAAACTTGTTCAAAATCCCAAATGTTGCTGTGGAGAAAATTCATGTTTTCAGGGCTTTAATGGATTCAATTCTTGGTCTCCTCTTGTGTGTGTTCCTTATTTGATATAAGGAAGCAATGGTATGAATTTCAAATCATTTGAGGAAAGTTTCCAATAGTAACTTGTTTCAGTTTTCTGTTTCTAGAAATATTGGAATTTCTATTTAATAAGACACTTGGCTTTTCTTTAACAATGCTTTGCCAAAATATTTATGTGACTAGAGATAGCAAGTCAATGCTCTCCAATACCTTTGTTTTTAAGCTTGCAAGGTTGGAAAAACATTTGATAATATTTTGGTGAAGCATTTAAGAATGCCTCTTTTTCTGATAATCCTTTTTGGAAATTTATTAAGTGTTTCATCTTTCTTAATTTAGGCCTTGTAATAATATTCAACAAGTATTGGATTCATAAGATAGTTTTGTAAAACTCTTTGATCAATATTTACTCTAGAAAATATTGCCAAGGTCATTGGAACAATATGTTGAATATTTTTATCCCTGGAACAATATGTTGAATATTTTTAGTTCACTGCTTTGCTATCCTTTTAAGTTTGCAAGTTTATATAATTAGTTTGTTTGGTTGCACTTAAACCACCACAAACAAACACAACCAAGGTTTATTAGTCAAGCAATTAGCAAAACAACTATGTTAACATGTATTCCAAAATTGGGATGTGACAGTAGCACCACTTAATTCATCTAACATGTCATCTAAACGTGGTATAGGATGACGATAACGAATAGTGATGTTATTAATTGCTCTACAATCTACACAAATGCGCCAAGTACCATCTTTCTTAGGAACCAAAATAACGGGGACAACACAAGGAGAAAGACTAACTCGAATATAATGTTTATCTAGTAGCTCTTGTACTTGCCTTTGTATCTCCTTTGTTTCTTGTGGATTGGTTCTATAAGGTGCTCGGTTTGGGAGAGATGCTCCAGGAATTAAATCAATTTGATGTTCTATCCCTCTCAATGGTGTCAATCCCGAGGGAATATCTTCTGGAAAAACATCCTCAAAATCCTGCAAAACATGAGAAACACCAAGAGGAATAGGGGTCATGTCATTAGAAACCAAAATCTCTCCCTTGTGAATAAGAACAATAGGGATTAGTGTAGGATCACCCCTAAATTCCCTCAAATCCTCTTTAGTGGCTAACATGCATAGTAGGTTCTCTCTCTTTTTACCACTCGAATTGGTTTTACTATCACTCCCCAAGGCTTGTGAATTTTTTGATCCCTCATCCCTCTCTCTTTCTTTTTCCACTTTTGTATCAATTTTGGATTGGGACTCATTTACAATTTGTTGTGGAGTCATAGGCCTCAAAATAATAGTCTTCCCATAGTGATGTAGCTCATAAGTATTAGCTCTTCCTTCATGCTTCACACTTCTATCAAATTGCCATGGTCTCCCCAATAATAGGTGGCAAACTGTCATAGGAACCACATCAAACTCAATAGTATCCTTGTAAGGTCCAATTTGAAACTCCACTCTCACCATATGAGATACCTTCATTTGTCCCGTGCTACTAAACCATTGTATATGATAAGGAGAAGGATGTGGCAAATATTTCAAATTGAGATTTGCACATAGATCTTTTCTAGCCAAATTACTGCACCTCCCTCCATCAATAATGACTTTGCAAGCCATATTAGGACCAATAATAGCCTTTGTTTGAAACAAATTGCACCTTTGATTTTCAGGACTAGGCACCACACTCAAAGAATTTTGTGTGCAAATAATAGTTGGCATGTTAGTAGCATATGCATCCAATGGAGTATCACTCAAATATCCATCATCATCATCAATATCATTAGGATCAACATCATCACCTGTCTCATACTCATTGTTCTCATTGATAATCATCACCTTTGTATTTGGACAATCCCTCTTGAAGTGCCCCTTTCCTCCACATGTATGGCATGTAATATCTCTATTCCTTGTAGTAGGAGCACTAGAACCCGTGGTACTCACAGCTGGTTGTGATGATTTCTTTGCAATAGAAGTGCTAGGCTCGGGTTTAGATGATGTAGCACCTCGAAAACTAGAGGATGGAGGTGGTGGAGTAGGTGCACTAGGCATAGAAGATGATCTCATGGGAAATCTAGCCCTTGTCCTTGTAGTAATTTTAGCCTCCTCCATAAGATGTGCTTCGGCCTCCCTTGCATGATGTAGCAACTCATGTATATCATTATATTGGTGATTCCTAACAATTCCCTTGATTTTGTAGTTCAAACCCGAAAGGAACCTTTGCATTGTTTGCTCCAATTGCTCTCTCACACGTGCCCTTTGCATGATTAGCTCCATCTCTTGATAATAAGCATCAACACTCATAGTACCTTGCCTCAATTGTTGCAATTGATCAAATTGTTGCCTTATGTAATTTGGTGGAACAAATCTATTCCTCATGACTCTCTTCATAGTGTTCCAAGTGACAATGGGTAACTCACCATCTTCTTGCCTCTTTCTCACAAGATTATCCCACCATCTAAGAGCATATCCATCAAACTCAGAAGATGCCAACTTGATTTTTCTATCCTCATTATACTCATGCATTCTCCATAGCTTCTCAATTTTTAACTCCCATAGCAAGTATTCTTCCACATCCATAGTATCAAAGCTGAAAGAAGGAATTGAGAATTTTGGCTTACTCAAACCATCCTCTCTCGGATTTTCTTGAATCACATTATTGGGCACTCTCCTTGGAGCAAAATTATGAGCTCGGCCATGATGTCCTTCATGGCCTCTCTCTCCTCTAGCACGGCCATGATTGTTATTCCTTGCACCAAAAGCTTCCAAACCATTATTAGCATCACTATGGATACTAGAATTGTCATCATCCACAAGAGGAAATCTTTCTTGAATCATGGTTTGAAGTCCAGCAAGGGTAGTAGTCATTTGAGCAATTGAATCATTGATTGATCTCACTTCCCCTGTATTTGTCTCGGCCAATTTATGAGTGGCCTCCATCTTGGTCTCCATAGCTTGGAGAGCCTCATATAAGGGATCACATGCATCTTGTACAAATTGCTCGAGTCCATTATGATTGTCCAATATTTCTTTTCCCAAAACATCCCTAAGAGCCTCGTACTCCCTCCAATTAACTCCCTCCTTATGGTCCTTCTTTTCCTGCACAAGATCACCACTAGAAAGATCCATTAGTAGGTTAGTGTAATAGAAACAAGTATAGGTTGTGGTGCTCTCTCACAACTCACTCAAAAATCTAGCAAGACAATAGGATATCTTACCCTTCCAAAGTGAATAGAGATACTTACCACAAGTAGACGCAATTAAAGTACTTTGGTGTGAAGAAGAGAATACCCAGGTTTTTAACTCTCACAAAAGCAAACAAGGTTATTTAGTGGGGCTTGGTATGGATACCTAACAATCACCAAAGTAACAATCCTATTTGCTGTCTTTGTGAAGATATAAAAATACCCAAGGAAACTCACACAATAATGGAGACAAATGTGGCAATGCAAATATATGGATGAGTTTTTGCAATGCACTAGAAAGTCACTAGCTAGGCTCTTAATTGACAGGCACAAGATTGCTCAAATGAAAAACCAAGTGTCACAATGGCAAGCTCAACTAGTAAAATATAGCAATGATATGGCCTCTTTGCACTTTTCTCCTTTTCTCTTTTCTCTTTTTTTTATACTTTTTCCTTTTCTATTTTTTTTTGTATTTTTCCGATGGCCTTACACTAAGCTAGGAGCAATATGAACCAATAAACAAGTGAACACAATGGTGGTGATGAAAATGAGCAACCTGTTAGAGCACAAAAATAGCTATACTTGTGGGCAAGTTCCTATTAAGATGATATAGAAAGGCTGTGGCTATGGTTCACAAGGTATGGAGATATTGGTCCTAAAGAAGAAAACAGGAAAAACAAGGGAAAACAGAAAAATCTAGGTGAAAATCTAGCTCTAGCACACTCACGGCAGCAAACACAGCTCACGGCAGCAAAACAGATGATTTCTGTACCACGGCAGCGCGCATGGCAGCAAAAACAACTGAAAATTGTACCGCGGTAGGATTAGTAGCTCACGGCAGCAAACATCGCACACGGCAGGGAAAACGCGAAAAATTCCTGTCACGGCAGCGCGCGCGCGTGCGAGACAGCGAATGGTAAGCGCGCTACGGTGGAAAACCTAACGCGCGCGCGGGCAACAACTAGCGGCAGCAGCGTACGGCGGCAGCGTTTTGCGCCAAAATTGTGTCGCGGCAGCATGCAAGCGATGGAGTGGTGTGGTGAGCTGCGTGCTCGGGGGGGGGGGGGTTGGAAGCGTGTTGTGGGGCGGAATCCGATAGCGACTAGAACGTGGCAGCGGTGGGGTGGGTTGCGGTGGGTTGCAATCCGAGAGCAACTAGGGAAGTGGGGCGGCAGGGTTTTGGTATTTTTTTGTGCCGCGGCAGGATAACTAGATGGAATCGGATTGGAGTGGTATATGGCAATAGGAAGCGAATTTTTTTGTGGATTTTGATAGGTTTCGACCAGGGGAAACAAGGAACCCTAACCCTAGCCGAAAATATGAAAACTAAAAAGATAAAAAGCAACACAAATCTAACACAAAAACAGCACTAGTAATTGAAAACTAAGGTGATATCTAGGCTATGACAAGAACTAAAACTATTTTTGTGGGGCAATTTTCTGGATAGGAAATAAAACACTCAAACTAAAGGGAAATTTGATAGCTCACCGAGGCAACCTGTAAATCTGATACCAAGATGATAAGGGGTGGCCCAATCTTCTCAGTGAACTCATAGATAACTTCTGTATGATAACTAGTGCGCCACTAAGAACTCTCCCGGCTGATCCCTGATGCCAATGCAAAAGATAGCAACCCCAAGGATATTCTCAACTCCACACTCTTGCACAAGTAATCCACCGACTACAAGTGGTCCTGTATTGTCTTATTCCCAGTGGAACAGCAGGTATCACGTAAAGTTTGCAGATGAACTTCCAGATGAAAGGCTGACAAGCAGTTTCAATCTAGAGGTCTAGGGTTTTTGGGTTTAACGTAGTCTAGCCCTCCAACTCGCTGGAAGGGGGATATATGAGAGGGGAGGGGTGCGGCCACAAGTGCCCTTGCGCAAGCAAACCCTCTCCAACTCGAATTGGACTCCTATACCTAACACAAATAGATACAAACCGACCCAAACAAGTGGGATTCGGCCAAATTGGTATACAAACCAATCCTAACACAACTAGGACTTGTATATGGCGCATAGATGCTTCCTTGTGGGCGCCCTCCTCTTGCGTTGTCCATCCATGAGTGTGGAATAACACAATAGCATTGTTTCCCACACTTAGTGCATTTGACCTTGTGGAGGCTACATCCCCTTGTCATCATAACATTTGTTATTTGTTGTTTTCATCATGTTATTGCTTGTTCTCCATCTCCTCTTGTAATCCATGCTCATACTTGTGTATCTTCTCTCCATGATCTCCATTCATGTTTGTGTTATCAACAAACCTAAGAATACACAAATGCAAGGATTTAGGTTGTATAAAGCTCTCACAATTATAAACATTATATTCAAGTAGGAGTGAATTCACCTGTTGTTGTAATAGCTTGGTTCTTGGTCTTGTCAATGGTCCAATCCTTACTTTATTAGCTTGTATGGGAGCATCCTCATGTGTAACAATAGGTGAAGAGCTAGGGATGTCCTCATCAGTTACTCTTCATCTTTTTCTACTCAAGTGCTTTATTAATATGAACTTTGGAGTCACCTTGTCCCGCGGTGTGAAGGTGACAGTGTGCATGCCGTGTGTTTCTCCTCTATGAAATTGTTGAGCTTGCTTAGTACCTTCTAGGGCGCTCATAGTGACAGCGTGGGGTTAACTAGACATGGGAATACAAATTTCAGGAGTGCTGTTACAACCCTACGCAATGATTAGTGTTCGTTATCCAACCGGAGAGGGTTAATAGTAGCATAGTGAAGAGAAGTTATCTAGTTATTCAATTATGTGATCATTGTTGATAGTGTCCACTAGTGAAAGTAGGATCCCTAGGCCTTATTTCCAAGCATTGAAACACCATTTTCCGCCTGTTCTGCTACATGTTTGGTTGCTGCCATTTTTATTTCAGATTGTTATTATCACTTATTATCATGCATATTACTTGCATTTTACTCTCTCTTCGCCGAACTAGTGCACCTATATACCTGACAAGTATATTGGGTGTGTTGGGGACACAAGATACTTCTTACATATTGATTGCAGGGTTGCTTGAGAGGGATATCTTTGACCTCTACCTCCCTGAGTTCGATAAACCTTGGGTGATACACTTAAGGGAAACTTACTGTTGTTCTACAAACCTCTGCACTTGAAGGCCCAACACTGTCTACAAGAATAGAAGCGTGCGGAGACATCACTTAGTAAAATTCCCTATCATGCATACTACTAAAAACTCTATGCCATGCATATAGAAAATAATAGGTGGTTGGATGGTGTGTTACTTGCCTTGTTGAAGTTGGTGAAGAAAACACACTCTCTTCACAAAAGATCGTTGCTCTCTGTACAAATAACAAAATAGACAAGCATCCTAGCAATCAAGCATTACAAGTAAAAATAACATACACAACAACAAACATAGAAAAAGGCATTTAACCAAGTTGGCAAGGACAAGGTCAAGGTTTGAGTTTGAAGGATTCAGCCTCTCTTGGTTCAATAGTTGTTAAAGAAGTTCCAGGGGTTGACTTGGGATGGACTAGGTTGAGTTTGTAGTGATCAAACTTTATTGAAAACATATTTATCCAGGACGTTCCAAGAGTCCGTTAAGGGTGATCACACCACTTATTAAACCAAAGGAACACATGACATTGTTTTAGCACTTAAATAATTTCTCAAAAGTATCAAAGTGCTTGGGATGGGTTTTCAATTTGGGTATGGTTGGAGAAAAGCAAGCTTAGTGAAAAATAACTTGAATAGGTGGTATGGTTTCTCCAAGGCCTCATATTGTTGGTCTTCTGGAGGATCATCTTCGGGCTCTTGTGTAGCTTTCTCCTCAATGTGTTGACTCCATTGCTTCTTGTAAAATTTCATAGTTTTGTCTTAGGTGTTTAGAAACAAACCAAGTTTACTAGAATATACTAAGAGGTTTTGGCTACTAGGTTTTCTTAACAAGTTCACACTATATATTATAAATTTTGGGAATGGTCTTGGGTTAGAGTCTTCCATATTATTCTCATTCTTCTAAATACTTCTTTAGTTCTTGATGATGTTGTTCACCATTCTTGCTTGATGAAGTAAGAATCCTTCTTCATTGGGTGACTTGATCTTGATGTATTCTTCAATCTTCATGTCATCTTGATTCTTGGCTTACTCTTCAACTCCATATACTACTAAGTTATTTGTCTAACATGCACTGAGTGTTGGTCTTGATCAAAATGATCACACCACAAATTTTAATATGTAAAATATAAAGAATAGAGAGAGATGTGGTTAGTATTCTTGAAGTTCCTCTTGATTTCTTCTAGTACTTCCACTTCCTTGAGTTTCTTCTGATTGTGCTGAAGTCTATATTATTCTCTAAGTGCTTCAATGATCTTCCATGTAGTGCTCTTTGATAAGTTGAAGAATTCATGGGAAGTGCGCTTTAGTACTTTAGGGACTTAGCACTAGTTAGTATAGTATGTGATTGACACACACTAAGGTCTTGGTCTTGGATCCAAAATAGCCACAACATCAAAGATAAAAAGATAAAAACAAAATCTAAGGCATGATCAAATGTGTGGTCCTCTATGATGGATTTTTGGCTAAACTCACATGGATATGGTTCAAGGGTGTCCAAAATGTTTAGGTACTCATGCATCTGCTTCAAGGTTGCTGAAGGAACCATTTTAAAATTATTTATGGAATGAATTTATGTCCAAAATACTCAAATGGACTACTTAAATCTAAATTCAAATTTAATTTGTTCCAAAATTATTTTGGGACAGACTATTCGAAAGTACAGATCCTAACGTTTGCAGAAATATTTTATTTGCAAATTTTGGATTTGTAGAATTTGAATTATGCCAAAATTCATCAAACAAGGATATTTAAATTTGAACTAATTTATGTTTTTCAAATTTAAATTTAGAATGTGCTAAAAGTTTCTAAAGGTCAATGGATTTTAAAAAGTCCAAGTTTACTAAATTTGGCTAAGTGGATCAAAAGATATGAGTTTTCTAAGTTGCGGGGGCCTTTCAGAAAAATCCACAGAAAGTCTTGGCACGTGGCTACCTATGATTGGTCAGAAGGGATGACTAGACTGCTGGTGTTTCGTGCTGACTAGGTGATGAGGTGGATAAGTGATTGTATCTAGGCCGCCACATCCAGATCCAACGGTACCGTACCGATTCGATAAGCTGATCTAATCCAACTCGTTGATCTAGATCCAACGGTGAGGAGTGGTTAGGGTTACCTCTGTCCGGAGTTGGTCACCGGCAATGTTGCAGACGGCAGCGCTATTCTCGGTCTTGGCCGATGGTGGGGTTCTGGAGGGTTCCCGGGTACAAGGAGGGTACGATGGGGGGACATGACTTGAGGAGGATGATGGTGAGATTTGCTGCGTGGTGCGCTTCCTCGATTGACGGTGCGGTGCGGAAGAAGATGGCACGGACTCCGGCGTCCTCGGGTGCAGCCGGTATGGCTGTTTGGCTGCGTCTAAAATCGAAAACAAATGGTCAGTGTGGTGCGCAAGGACTTGGGGATTGGAACAGGACCAAGAAGGGCAGCAGGGACTTACAGAAGTGGCCCAAGCCTAGTCCCTGTGTGTCGCCCTGCGCGGCAAATAGCAGATCTGAACCCAGCCCATCTCTCGATATATTTCCAATTAAAATTAGAATGTCTATTTTGGAGAAAAGTCCCTGAATCTTAGATCTATCATATCTTTTGATCCATAAGGCCAAATTTAGAAAACTTGGACTTTTTTAAATCAGAAAAACAGGTAGAAACTTTTGGCACTGACCAGATTTAAATTTGCCATATAAAATTTGTTCAAATTCAAATATGCTTGTTTGATGAATTTTGGCATAATTCAAATTCTACAAATCCAAAAATTGCAAATAAAATATTCTTGGAAACCTTAGGATGTGTACTTTCATATCCTCTGTCCCAGAATAATTTTTGAACAAGTTAAATTGGGATTTAGAATTAAGTGGTATAATTGAGTAATTTTGACATAGATTTAATTCTATAAATAATTTCAATATAGTTCCTTTTTCATAAATGCTCCATTTGGTAACCTTGAACCAAAGACATTAGTGCCTAACCATTTTGGACACCCTTGGACCATGACCATGCGTTTTTGACCAAAAACCCAACCTAGTGATTCATCCATCTTTACCATGTCTTAGAAATTGTTTTCACTGTTATTCTTGATGTTATGTCTATTTGGAGCCAAGACCAAGTCCCTAAAATGACCAAGTAGTGAACCTCAAACACTAGTAACATATTTTTCTATCTAGTTCTCCACTCCCCCATTCTTGCTTCAACAATTCACAACAATAAGAAAATTTCATTATCAACTTGGTGACAACATGAAGAGCTACAAAGAAGATCATTGAAGAAATTGAAGTAAGGGAATTGGACTTCACAACAACTAGAAGAAACTCAAATAAGTACAAGTTTGAAGAAATTCAGAAGAAAACATCTCCCTCTCTCTTTCTATCTTTCTTCTTATTTTCTTTCTGTTTGACTTAGTGGTATTTGTGCCCATCCCATACCTAAACCAAGTAGTGAAGTGAAGATCATGAAGGTTTATAAAGTACAAGAGAAGCTTCACAACAAGGAGGAAACTACAATAGAATCATGAAGATGAACTTCAAGAATACAAGCATGTGAAGACTTAGAGCCATCCACACAAGTTGAAGGATAACAAGTTGTTTTTTCCCCAACCATTGACCCAAATGGAAAATCCCAAGACTTTTATCTTTTTTTGTCTATTGTTAAGAAGTTAGTTGAGCCTAGACCTACCCTAAACCAAAATGGAAAGACTAACTTAGAGTACTCAATTTTTTTGAATGAAAACAACTAAGTGTTACACTTTATGATGTGATACTTTAGTTGAAATAGTGAGATCACCTTAGTGAACTCTTGGAACTTCCTCGACAAGTATGATTAAAACAAAGTTAGTCTTCTACAAACTCAACCTAGTCCATTGCAAGTAAAACCTTGGAAAATCCTTAGAATGTATTGAACCATTAGAGAATAAATCTTTTCAAAATCAAACTTGAACTTGTCCTAACCAACTTGGTTAAACCCCTTTTGATATGTTAGTTGCTCTGTATGTTTTCTACACTTGTATGTTTGTTTGCTAGCATGCTTGTTTATTTTGTTATTGTGTTTTCAATGAATAGATTGTACGGAGAGCAACGATCTTTTGTGAAGGGAGTGTGATATCTTCACCAACTTCAACAAGGAAAGTAACACATCATTCAACTACCCATTATTTTCTATATGCATTAGTTGATTTTGAGTAGTGTGCATGATAGGAAATTTTACGAAGTTATATTATGCTATGCTATATCCTAGTAGTGTGTAGCAATCCTTATACCTCGTTATTTTGAATCCTTGTTACTTAGTTGATGCTTAGCCTTGCTACAAATTTTTTTTTACTTGATGTCGTCGAAAAATTCTAAGTACCAACTTCAATGAACCACCTGGGTGGATTGGTAATGCGGGGTTGTTGACAGTTGAGTGTCTCCCTGAGGGGAGTTCACTTGAAGGAATGCCACCCAGGAACAAAGTGATTATGATGTTAGCCAAGTTTCGATTGCTTCTAGTGCAGCCTTTAGTCATATGGGCTCTGTCTTGATTAACTAAGTTGCAAGGATTCAGCCTGGGCTTGACAAGCAGATGTAGCATAATTATAGGTGGAACGGGTCTTGCCATTAGGTTGAATTCTTGCTTCTGAAAGATCTCGTCTCAATCTTCTCCTTTCCTTAATGCACTCAGAGTGTATAGGATGTTTGGGCTGATTTGAGTCTGAAGGTGAAAGTGCACAAACTCTGCAGAGTCAACAAACTAAGATCTTAGCCGTGTCCCCGGCTATGGACAACTATGAGCAGCTGGACAAGGATGGACGGAAGAATCACTTCACCATTTTCAATAAGTAAAATTTTGACCAAGTGAACAAGAGTTGTGGTTCTTGGATTCCAGTCCAATGATGCCACTCTTTGAAAAGAAAAGTTTGTTTTACAAAAGAGATACGAGAAAACTAGTTTTATGCAAATCTAGCCAAAACTCCACTCAGCCAAATAAGCATGTAGTATTAGTCTTGCCATTTATATCCACCATAGTGTTACTTGCCAATACATTAAATTGTATTGACCCCCTTTATGGCTGCATATTCCATCCTGCAGATGATTTTGAAGACGAGTGAGGATTTCGTTTAGGATCTCGAGACTATCGCCAACATGTTTTGCCTGTGGCACATGAAGACGATGGGCTCAATGTTGTACAATGTTTTCCGCTGTATTTCTTTGTTTTCTGCTAGTCTTCTAAGATATGCAAGTTGTAATATTATTTTGTTAAGACTGGATCATGCGATGTAATAGAATTTGATGCATTTGCATGATATTTCATCTTGTACTGTGGTGCTAGCAATTGATCCAGGGACTAGCACAATAACACATATGTTCTTACATTGTTTAAATGTGGGAACACTACAGAGAACATTGCGGTCGTCCTAACTGTAGATCAGAATAAAGCCGCGCTGCAGTTTTATGTCTAGGCAAAACACTCCCAGCCGCGCTTGAGGAACATGTGGCTAGTGATGTCCAACCACACATCAACGTCCACGTGGTGGTATGCCGATGGTCGACCTCAAGCAGCTTCAGTGCACGGGGTTTACGGTCCACCAGAAAGTCCGCGAACTTCTTAGGCAGCGGCTGCAACAAAGGATAGAGCAGTCCATGAACATCACTACACCTATTTGACTAAAATGACACCTAAACTGAGTACCATACCTGTTTGTCCGATGAAGCATCGTCTATGTAAGCGAAGATCTCGCAGTCCATCGTATGCAAACCTGCCTGTTGATCGTACAAAAAATTCAGGTCTTCAGTTACATCTAGCAGACGTGCCAAAACAGTAAAGATTAAGAACACATGGGTAAATGCATTCTAGCACCTGCAAGGTTCACTAGTAATTTAGGACTAAATGCAGTCTAGCAGCACAAAGGTTCAGAGACATTCATACAAGTGCAATTAAATTTGACATGCATTCGAGAATTTCATGGAAGTATGGAACTTCAATTAACAACAGAGAAAATCATTTGGTCAAGGTTAAGAGCGAACGAAATTAGTCATTCTAGTGCCATTTGTATCTATACATAGCACAATCATACCTTCATTCACACCATATACTTCCTAAAGAAGCGGGCACTAGTGTGGCAGGGGATGATGTCAAGAACAGCCTAATTCAGAAAAGAAAATATACTAGTATGACACAGAAATGGTGTGTGGACAATCAATTGTACTGCTTAAGACAAAAAAGGGAAATTAATTGAAATAGCTTCTGATCCTAAAAAAGGGCTCACATCAATTGTACTGCTGAAGACTAAAAAGGGAAATTACTAAAAATAGCTATTGATCCTAAAAAGGGGTCAAGTCAACTATACTACTGAAGAGTAAAAAGGGAGATTACGAAAAATAGGTACTGGTCCTAGAAAGGGCAGTGTGAGTACCAGAGCTCTTACTTTCAACATCAGAAATTACCTACCTAGAAAAAGGCACACACAATAACAGCTACCAACATCAATCGGGCACCTGGAACTATAAAATTACATGAAGGTACAATGCAACATCTCAAGCAAAAGAATGTAAGAACCATGTCAATGAGTAATAAACGTGTAACACACCAATCAATCAAGAATGACATTGAACATAAATACATGCTACCATCTATATCTAGCACAAGATCTCACATCTCTTTCCTGTCAAGACAAGTAGGACACTGGGAAACTAAAAGAAAATTAGTGTGTGAACTCAAATCGATCTGCAATCGCATCCAGGAGAGAAGAAGTACTAACCTCAGTGCCGCCCGCGATGGATAAGCGGTGAATCAACACGTCGTGGGTCAATCTACAACGGATGACGACACGGGCGACGACGGCGGTCAACAGAATGCGGCCGCCCAGAGAGGGATGGTGAGCGAGGGGCTGCAAGGTCGAGAGATGGATGGCGGCGGCGGCCGCGGTGGTCTCCCTCCCCTGCTAAAAGAGGGTTTTCTTGGAGTAAATATTGCTAGGTACACAAAGAGGAGGAGTGCGAACTTGACGTGACAATACGAGAGGAAGATGACATCTATAGCACTTGGGCCCACCTGTCAGTCTGTTACCACAAAAGGTGGGTACATTTCCGCGGGGCAGTTTCCATTTTTACGATTCCTATTTGAACTGCCACCGAGTCGTCTCCCCTCCCCTCCCCTGCTTTCTTCTCTGTTTCTCCACTACCCTATTAATCTTCGTCCTACGTTACGCCATGGAGCAGCCAGAGAAGCTTATCATCTACAGCACTTGCTTCTGCAAGATTGTCGCCCATGGTACGACCGAGATTGATGTCGTCTACACCGATGACAACTATGAAGTAAGCAATATTGTAGACATGTATGAGTAGTGGCTGAGCAAGGATGAACACAAATTCATCGGCCTCGACTTCGAGACTCTGACCCGGAACACGGCGATGACTATCGGATCGCCGTCATCCAACTCGCGATGAAGAATCATGTATTGGTCTACCAATGGTCAAGGTTTGTAGATTTGATTTTTTCATTCGGGTTCCGAAACCGTATATTCAATTGTGAAAATATGTTGCCATGTATGAGAGTAGAACTACCATAATTTTGTGGTCAAATCAGTGGTAAAACCAGGTTGTACACAACTTCTCTGATCTGATGCTTCTGTTATTTGTCGATCTTGTTGATGTGGTTAGTTATTTGTTATTTATTTATGAGCCTCTACTAATGCTAAATCACCCTCAAGAACATAGTACTACTCATTCATCTTTATGGCTACAATCTGAACTTCCAAATCCATTTGAAATGTAATGATATGAACAAGGGTTTGAGACTAAAATTGTTAAATGACACATTGAAATGAAATACCATCACGAAATTTCAGTGCAATTCACAACTCACTTTCAATTTTTTATTGTTGTTTACACAACATTATTTAACATTTTCTCTCTCTATGGCGAGCAGTGGTGTCCAAAACTCATGGATTTCCTACGCAGTGGTGTACACTTTGTGAGCATCAATATAAGGAATGACAAAAAAAAAACAATGAAGGAAAGTTGGAATATTGAGATACCAAGTCAGTACCACATTGATCTGTAGGACATTTACAAGCCTGTACACAACAGAACTGGAATGGCTGATATGGTAGCCGGCCTCACCGACAAGGAGTACAAAGAAATTAAGATAAAATTCCCATCAAAACAACACAAGTTGTGGGAGAGGAAGCCCCTCGATGAAATTAATCTTGTGTATGCTGCTAGAGATGGGTTTGTGGCGTACGAACTGTACCGTATAATTCGGCTCTGCAACTATGGACAACGCCACCGACAACCACCGCAAGCAACACCAACAGCAGTGCAACCCAGTTCAACGAGCGACAGAAAGGCTTCTGCATCGAGCAACAACAAGGGAAAAGAATTTATCCGCACCAAGCTCTCTAAGGGGGGATGATGACGACGATTCTGTTGACAACTGGTCATTCATCAACACCGGGAATAGGCATGAAAAATGGAGTGCCTCCGGGTGGGGTTTTCGTCCATATGATCAAAGTAGCCCTTTCCGGCTACCTGAAGACCTATGGGACGAGTGGCCCGAGGAGAAGAAGACCAGGAGTGGAACAAACAAAGATTGGTTGAGTGGAGCAGTGCCAAACACACCCTAAATAGCTCGATGTTCTGTCTGGTGTAGAGTTGTACTTTGTGTTATGTCAATGGGTTCAACTACTTTGTGTAATTAATGGCTATATGACCAATCGTGTGTTAACCATTAGAAATTTTAGTACAAAAGTATTCCATGCCCAATGAGTGTAATCACTTCAAATATTCACGCATGAAATTGTTTCTTCCCTTTCATGCCAAAAAGGGCTGAAAACGTGCAGTTCCTTGGCCAACTTGTTGTGTCCCATGCCCAAAGTGGAAAACATGGTGCATTCCAAGAACCTCAGTTCATTTAAACAACATTCCATGTCGTTGCCATTTTCGGGTACTTTTGGTCGAAAAATAAGTTGTCCGCCACCTAGCATGCCTAGAAAATTGTAGAGATGAGGATGGAAGTCACACATGTCCATGTGACCTTACACAAATTGTTTGAACCCATTACAGGACTTGTGTGGTGCTGCCGTAGCGTTTGTGGTGTCGTATAATCACCGGACGTTTAACTCGGACGATTCTCGCCGCTTATCCCTTGCATTGCTACCTCAATACATGGAATCCTTGCATCCCACTACCTCAGACTCATTGCTTTGTGTCCACCAATAGAACATTGCACCTTGTTACCACTTGCCATGACTGCTAGTGGGTGATGCGGCAACTAGTTTCTTGCCTTTCATGCAAAAAAACGCCCGAACACGTGCATTTTCTTGGCCAACTTGTTGTGTCCCATGCACAAAGTAGAAAACACGGTGCATTCAAGGAACCTCACTTCATTTCAACAACATTTCATGTTTGGCATCTCAAAAATTCGGTTCCATTCTCAAGTACCTTATAAATCTTATGTCGTAGCCATTTTCCAGCACTTTTGGTTGAAAAATAAGTTGTCTGCCACCAAGGATGCCTAGAAAATTGTAGAGATGAGGATGGAAGTCACACATGTCCATGTGACCTTACAAAAAATGTTCAAAACAATTACAGGACTTGTGTGGTGCTGCCGTAGCGTTGGGGGTCTCGTCGAATCACCGGGCGTTTAACCGGGACGATTCTCGCCGCTTCTCCCTTGCATGCCTACCTGAATACATGGCATCCTTGCATCCCACTCCCTCGGACTCACTGCTTTCTGTCCACCCATAGAACATTGCACCTTTTTACCCCTGGCCATGACTGCTAGTGGGTGATGCGGCAACCAGTTTCTTGCCTATCATGCAAAAATATGCCCGAAAATGTGCAGTTCCTTGGCCAACTTGTTGTGTCGCATGCCCAAAGTTGAACACATGGTGCATTCCAAGAACCTCTCTTTATTTTAACAACATTGCACGTTTGGCATCTCAAAAAGTCGGTTCCATTCTCAAGTAGCTTATAAATCTTATGTCGTAGCCATTTTCGGGCACTTTTGGTCGAAAAATAAGTTGTCTGCCACCTAGGATGCCTAGAAAATTGTAGAGATGAGGATGGAACTTACACATGGCCATGTGACTACACACAAAATGTGTAACATCCCTGCTCTTTGGAGAAACTCAAAAATAAAAAAATAAAAACTTTTGTTTTCCACTAATGTAAACCACCCAAAAAAAAAAAACTCCAACACAAAGGAAATACTATGGGTTATTCCAATGTTATTGGAAATAAAATCCTAGTGCCTCTGTTTCCCATAAACCCTAAACCTTTCAGATAAATTTTATCTTTTAATTTTTCTTGCTTCATTATAGAAAACCTTGTTTAAGCCAATGTTTTCTATCTTACTATTATTTTGAAAATATTTTCAAATCCCAAAAATTAACCATATCACCTTTCAACAACTATGACTAGTATTAAGTAGAAAAATGTTTTCCATCAAATTGTTTTGTGAAAAGGACTTAAAGTTATTCTCAAAAGTCTTGCGTTTCTAATTTATAATTGAGCATATTTTCAATTATTTATTCTCTGTGTGGAAAATAATAATAAGTTGCTATTTGTAAATCCCTCATTTTCTAAAAATATAAAAATAAGAAAATGAGTTGAAATCGATTTCAAAAATAGTATTTGACTATTAGAATGTTTCTGTAATTTTACAAAACTCCATTTCTAATTATGTTTTTTTCCTTTTAAAAATGGTTTTAAGTACTATTAGTGGATTAATTGTATTTTCAAAATATAAAAATTTAAATGTGTTGGATACAACAAAATGAGGTTTCTAATTGATAGATATTTTCATTTCAAGACTTTAGAAATTTAAATGAGGCCATTTGGGTTATCAAACCAGAAGTTATTAAAGAAATAAGGAAAAAAAGTGCTGACGTCATGCTGACGTCGCCACGTCTTCAACCTCCAACCGCCCCACGATCTTCCCAAAAAACTGCACACGATCTCCTCCCTCCGCGCGGTACCTTGCCTCTCGACGCTCTCCATAAGAGCCCCGAACTCCCCTCTCTGTTTCCCCTTTGTCCCCCCTCGAAACCGTGCCCTCACTGTGACAAATTAGCTCGCCGGAGTTCGTCGTTACCGCCACCGTGTTTCTTCAATTCCGGCATAAACCCGAGGTCCCTGCCCCCCTCGTTTCGCTCCCTACCTTCCCCTCAACCTCCTGCATATCCCAATTTCTCTGGTTTATTTTTGTGTGTGCAGTTCTGCTTGCATTCGAGCTCGCCGGAGCAACCACTTAATCCAGTCAGCGCGCCCACGTCAGCAGACACGTAGACGCACAGTGAGCACCCCTGTCCAATCACAGGAAGCCACGTAGCCTGCCCTTTTTTCCATTTTATCCCGAATGAAATCTATTTACCCTTTTTGTAGAAAAGCCCCTACATATTAGAATCATCATAACTTTTGATCCACTTAGCCAAATTTAACAAACTTGGAATTTTTGAAATCCCCTGAACATGTAGAAGCTTTTGGCACTGTCCAAATTAAAATTTGACCATTTAAAATTTGTTCAAATTAAAACATGCTTGTTTAATGAATTCTGACATAATTAAAATTCTACAAATCCAAAAATTGCAAATAAAATATATTTGGAATCCTTAGGATGTGTACTTTCATACCCTCTATCCAAAAATAATAATTGAACCAATTAAATTGGAGTTTAGAATTTAAATAACCATTTGGGTATTTTTCACCTAGTTTTAATTCTATAAATAATTTTAATTGATTTTCTTCTGGAAAATTGTTCCATTTAGCAACCTTAGACCAGAGAGACCAGTACCAAAACTATTTGTGACCATAGAACCCATTACATATAAGTTTGTCCTATAAACCATCCATAGTTGTCAGCCATTATAAATTAACTGTTGTTTGATGAAACCTTTCTTTAGGAAAATTGTGGTGTGATCATTTTGATCAAAACCAACACCCATTTAATGTTGACCATGTGAAAATAAATTTTGAAGCAGGAACTCATAACCCAAGACCTTTAGTAAATTTACAAGTCATATTATGAATTGCTTCAACCCTAGTACCCAAAGCCATGAAATAAATCATGTTGATCATGGTTTTGTTTTCTAAAACCCTTAATCCAAACCTTGTGCAATATTTGTGACCTGGACCAACCCATACCCTAGTGGCTAGACCTAAACCCATTTACCATAATTCTTTTTGTAAATTGAATTATGCGGTAAGCCTAACACAACCACTATAATTCCTTTTCATAAATTGAATTATTGTGGTAAACCTTGAACTTGTCCATAAACTACCAAACAATAACCATGTCATCATAATTCTTTGTGCATATTGAATTATATGTCAAAACCCTGTCCATGTTAACACCAATAAGCTGAATAACTTGTTATGATTCTGTATTGTATGTTTTGTTGTATTTGTTTGTATGTTGGTGAATTGTTTGTTTATTGTTATTTATTTGTATTGTTTAGATTGTACAGAGAGCAACGTTCAATTTTTTAACAGAGTGTCTCTATACCAACTCCCATAAGGCAAGTGATACTCATGTCCCACTTTTGTTTTACCAACTGCATTAGTGTTTTCAGTAGTATGCATCATAGGTGATTTTTATTATTTTCTAAGTATATGCTATGCTCAGAACACCTAGTAGTGTGTAGCCAACCTAAAACCCCTGCTAGGTACTAGTTTAGCTATACTAGAATGCTATCACAACTATTGCTGTTACTTGTTGGGTTGTGATGATTTTGCAAATTGAAAATTAACAACCCAATGAAACACCTGGGCGGATTGGTAATTGCTTGGTTTATGTTGAGTGGATACTCAGGGCCATGTTCATGGTGGATTTAGACATCGATGTGGTGGTTGTCACCTGAGGGTACACTTGTGGGTTGCCACCCAGGAATAAAGAGATCTGTAGGTCTTCAATGTATAGTAAGCTTCCAGTGCAGCCTTGAGGTAATATGGGCTCTGCCAAGATTAAGTAAGTTGTGGGGGTTCCTCCTGTTGCATTGACAAGGGTGGTAGAATTTTAGGAGCGACGAATCAATGCTGGTATGGTTGAATCCCTCTTCCCAAAGATCTTGTCTCATTCTTCTCTCAGGGAGGATGAGTCTCAAGGTGAAAGTGCACAACCTCTATAGAGTTAAAAACTAAGATCTTAGTCGTGTCCCCAGTATGGGCCAGTTGAGCAGCTAGACAGAGTTGGTGCCGAAGGATCTCCTCATCTTTTCTGAATAATATAAAACATGGTAGAAACCCCTTTTGGGGCACATGGTGGATTTAGCCATGATACCACAATCAAACCTCATGGTGGATTTAGCCATGATGATTTACTAAACTTCATGGTGTATTTAGCCATGATGGTTTTCAAACTTCATGGTGGATTTAGCCATGATGATTTATCAACCTTCATGGTGGATTTAGCCATGATGGTTGAATCAAAATTTTCATTTTTATGAAAATGTTTTACAAATATAGGACAAAATTGGCTTTATGCAAATAGTCCAGACTCCACCAACCAAATATCATGTAGCTAGTTATTCCTCAAAACTGCCACCATACAAGTGTCACTTGCCAGTACATTGTTTGTACTGACTCCCTTCCCTGTGGGGGCAGCATATTTCAACGTGCAGGTCATTCGGATGATGAGTAACTGTTTAGGATCTCGAGCGTACATCCCAACATGTCTGCTTGTGACACATGAAGATAAGGAGGATCATTGAAGATTTGTTTCCGTTGTTTTTGCTTTGAACTATGTTATTTGGGGCTAGTCCATGTTGACTATGCCATTTGTAAGACTATTTTATTTCGTATCCACTCGATCATACGTTGTATAATGATGCTATTGTTATGCATATTCATTTTTGCATGTGTATGCTATCAGTGATCCCGGGAATAGCAGGTACACAGGTATTCTACCTTTGTGAAAAGGTAGGGTGCTACAAAATGTTTGAACCCATTACATGACTTGTATGGTGCTGCCGTAGCATTGGGGGTGTTGTCGAATCACCGGACGTTTAACCGGGACGATTCTCGCTACTTCTCTGTTGCGTGCCAACCTGAATACATGGCATCCTTGCATCCCAATCCCTCAGATCACTTCTTAGTGCCCACCCATAGAACATTGCACCTTGTTACCCCTGGCCATGAATGCTACTGGGTGATGCGGCAACCAGTTTTTTCCCTTTCATGCAAAAAAAACGGCCAAAAATGTGTGGTTCCTTGGCCAACTTGTTGTTTCCCATGCCCAAAGTTGAAAACATGGTGCATTCCAAGAACCTCACTTCATTTCAACAACATTGCATGTTTGTCATCTCAAAAAATCGGTTCCATTCTCAAGTTGCCTACAAATCTTATGTCGTAGACATTTTCGGGCACTTTCGGTCGAAAAAACGTTGTCTGCCACCTAGGATGCCTAAAAAATTGTAGATATGAGCATGGCAGTCACACATGGCCATGTGACCACACACAAAATGTTTGAACCCATTACAGGACTTCTATGGTGCTGCCGTAGCGTTGGATGTGTCGTCGAATCACCGAACGTTTAACCGGGACGATTCTCGCCGCTTCTCTCTTGCCTGCCAACCTCAATACCTGGCATCCTTGCATCCCACTCCCTCAGACTCATTGATTTGTGACCACCCATAGAACATTGCAATTTGTTACTCCTAGCCATGACTGCTAGTGGGTGATGCGGCAACCAGTTTCTTGCCTTTCATGCAAAAAAACCCGAAAACGTGCAGTTCCTTGGACAACTTGTTGTGTCCCATACCCAAAGTTGAAAACATGGCTCATTCCAAGAACCTCACTTCATCTCAACAACATTGCATGTTTGGCATCTCAAAAAATCGGTTCCATTCTCAAGTTGCTAACAAATCTTATGGCGTAGCCATTTTCGGGCACTTTCGATCGAAAAAAAAGTTGTCTGCCACCTAGGATGCCTAGAAAATTGTAGAGATGAGCATGGCAATCACACATGGCCATGTGACCACACACAAAATGTTTGAATCCATTACAGGACTTGTATGATGATGTCATAGCGTTGGGGGTGCCGTCGAATCACCACACGTTTAACTAGGACGATTCTCGCCACTTCTCTCTTGCATGCCAACCTCAATACATCGCATCCTTGCAACCCACTCCATCAGCCTCACTGCTTTTTGTCCACCCATAGAACATTGCATCTTGTTACCCTGGCCATGAATGCTAGTGGGTGATGCGGCAACCAGTTTCTTCCCTTTCATGCAAAAAAAGGCCGAAAACGTGCAGTTCCTTGGCCAACTTGCTGTGTCCCTTGACCAAAGTTGAAAACATGGTGCATTCCAAGAACCTCACTTAATTTCAACAACATTGCATGTTTGGCATCTCAAAAAATCGGTTCTATTCTCAAGTTTCTTACAAATCATATGTCGTAGCCATTTTCGGGCGAAAAAAATTCTCTACCACCTAGTATGCCTAGAAATTTGTAGAGATGAGCATGGCAGTCATACATGGCCATGTGACCACACACAAAATGTTTGAATCCATTACAGGACTTGCAAGGTGCTGCCATAGAGTTGGGGGTGTCGTCGAATCACCAGACGTTTAACCGGGACGATTCTCTCCGCCTCTCCCTTGCATGCCAACCTCAATACATGGCATCCTTGCATCCCACTCCCTTAGACTCACTGCTTTGTGTCCACCCATAGAACATTGCACCTTGTTACCCCTGGCCATGATTGCTAGTGGATGATGCGAAAACCAGTTTCTTGCCTTTTATGGAAAAAAATACGCCCGAAAATGTGAAGTTCCTTGGCCTACTTGTTGTGTCCCATGCCCAAAGTTGAAGACATGATGCATTCCAAGAACCTCACTTCATTTTAACAACATTTCATGTTTTGGCATTTGAAAAATTCGGTTCCATTCTCAAGTTGCTTACAAATCTTATGCCGTAGCCATTTTCGCGTACTTTCCGTCGTAAAAAAAGTTGTTTGCCACATAGGATGACTGGAAAATTGTAGAGATGAGAATGGAAGTCACACATGGCCATGTGACCACACACAAAATATTTGAACCCATTACAGGACTTGTATGGTGCTGTCGTAGCATCGGGGGTGCCATCGAATCACCGGACGTTTAATCGTGACGATTCTCGTCGCTTCTCCTTTGCATGCCTACCTCAATACATGGCATTCTTGCATCCCACTTCCTCAGACTCACTGCTTTCTGTCCACCCATAGAACAGTGCACATTGTTACCCTTGGCCATGACTGCTAGTGGGTGATGCGGAAACCAGTTTCTTCCCTTTCATGCAAAAAACGGCAAAAAACGTGCATTTCCTTGGCCAACTTGTTGTGTCCCTTGCCCAAACTTTAAAACATGGTGCATTCCTAGAACCTCACTTAATTTCAACAACATTGCATGTTTGGCATCTCAAAAAATCGGTTCCATTCTCAAGCTGCTTACAAATCATATGTCGTAGCCATTTTCGGGCACTTTCGGTCAAAAAAAGGTTGTCTGCCACTTAGGATGCCTATAAAATTGTAGAGATGAGGATGGAAGTCACACATGGCCACGTGACCACACACAAAATGTTTGAACTCATTATAGGACATGTGTGGTGCTGTCGTAGAGTTGGGGGTGTTGTCGAATCACCGGACGTTTAACCGGGACGATTCTCGCCGCTTATCCCTTGCATACCTACCTCAATACATGGCATCCTTGCATCCCACTCCCTCAGACTCACTGCTTTGTGTCCACCCATAGAACAATGCACCTTGTTACCCCTGGCCATGATTGCTAGTGAATGCGGCTACCAGTTTCTCGCCTTTCATGGAAAAAAAATGCTAGAAAATGTAAAGTTCCTTGGACAACTTGGTGTATCCCATGCCCAAAGTTCATAAGATGGTGCATTCCAAGAACCTCACTTCATTTGAACATTATTGCACATTTGGCATCTCAAAAATTTGGTTCCATTCTCAAGTTGCTTACAAATCTTATGTCGTAGCCATTTTCGGGCACTTTCGATAAAAAAAAAAGTTGTCTGCCACCTAGGATGCCTCAAAAATTGTAGAGATGAGCATGTCAGTCACACGTGTTCATGTGACCACACACAAAATGTTTGAACCCATTACAGGACTTGTATGGTGTTGCCGTAGCGTTGGGGGTGTCGTCGAATCACCGGACGTTTAACCGGGACGATTCTCGTCGCTTCTCCCTTGCATGCCAACCTCAATACATGGCATTCTTGCATCCCACTCCCTCAGACTCACTGCTTTGTGTCCACCCATAGAACAATGCACCTTGTTACCCCTGGCCATGATTGGTAGTGGGTGATGCGGCAACCAGTTTCTTGCATTTCATGCAAAAAAACGCCCGAAAATGTGCCGTTCCTTGGCCAAGTTGTTGTGTCCCTTGCCCAAAGTTGAAAACATGGTGCATTCCTAGAACCGCACTTAATTTCAACAACATTGCATGTTTGGCATCTCAAAAAATCGGTTCCATTCTCAAGGTGCTTACAAATCATATGCCGTAGCCATTTTCGGGCACTTTAGGTCGAAAAAATGTTGTCTGCCACCTAGGATGCCTAGAAAATTGTAGAGATGAGGATGGAAGTCACACATGGCCACGTGACCACACACAAAATGTTTGAACCCATTATAGGACATGTGGGATGCTGCCGTAGAGTTGGGGGTGCCGTCGAATCACCGGACGTTTAACCGGGACGATTCTCGCCGCTTCTCCCTTGCATGCCTACCTGAATACATGGCATCCTTGCATCCCACTCCCTCAGACTCACTGCTTTGTGTCCACCCATAGAACAATGCACCTTGTTACCCCTGGCCATGACTCCTAGTGAATGCGGCAACCAGTTTCTCGCCTTTCATGGAAAAAAATGCTAGAAAATGTAAAGTTCCTTGGACAACTTGGTGTATCCCATGCCCAAAGTTCATAAGATGGTGCATTCCAAGAACCTCACTTCATTTGAACATTATTGCACATTTGGCATCTAAAAAATTTGGTTCCATTCTCAAGTTGCTTACAAATCTTATGTCGTAGCCATTTTCGGGCACTTTCGATCAAAAAAAAAGTTGTCTGCCACCTAGGATGCCTCAAAAATTGTAGAGATGAGCATGTCAGTCACACGTGTTCATGTGACCACACACAAAATGTTTGAACCCATTACAGGACTTGTATGGTGTTGCCGTAGCGTTGGGGGTGTCGTCGAATCACCGGACGTTTAACCGGGACGATTCTCGTTGCTTCTCCCTTGCATGCCAACCTCAATACATGGCATTCTTGCATCCCACTCCCTCAGACTCACTACTTTGTGTCCACCCATAGAACAATGCACCTTGTTACCCCTGGCCATGATTGGTACTGGGTGATGCGGCAACCAGTTTCTTGCATTTCATGCAAAAAAACGCCCGAAAATGTGCCGTTCCTTGGCCAAGTTGTTGTGTCCCATGCCCAAAGTTGAAGAGATGATGCATTCCAAGAACCTCGCTTCATTTTAACAACATTTCATGTTTGGCATCTGAAAAATTCGGTTCCATTCTCAAGTTGCTTACAAATCTTATGTCGTAGCCATTTTCGCGTACTTCCCGTCGAAAAATAAGTTGTTTGCCATCTAGGATGACTAGAAAATTGTAGAGATGAGAATGAAAGTCACACATGGCCATGTGACCACACAAAAAATGTTTGGACCCACTACAGGACTTGTATAGTGTTGTCGTAGCGTTGGGGGTGCCGTCGAATCACCGGATGTTTAACCGTGACGATTCTCGTCGCTTCTCCTTTGCATGCCTACCTCAATACATGGCATATTTGCATCCCACTTCCTCAGACTCACTGCTTTATGTCCACCCATATAACATTGCACCTTGTTACCCTTGGCCATGACTGCTAGTGGGTGATGCGGAAACCAGTTTCTTCCCATTCATGAAAAAAGGGCAAAAAACGTGCAGTTCCTTGGCCAACTTGTTGTGTCCCTTGCCCAAAGTTGAAAACATGGTGCATTCCTAGAACCTCACTTAATTTCAACAACATTGCATGTTTGGCATCTCAAAAAATCGGTTCCATTCTCAAGTTGCTTACAAATCATATGCCGTAGCCATTTTCGGGCACTTTCGGTCGAAAAAATGTTGTCTGCCACCTAGGATGCCTAGAAAATTGTAGAGATGAGGATGGAAGTCACACATGGCCACATGACCACACACAAAATGTTTGAACCCATTATAGGACATGTGGGATGCTGCCGTAGAGTTCGGGGTGCCGTCGAATCACCGGACGTTTAACCGGGACGATTCTCGCCGCTTCTCCCTTGCATGCCTACCTCAATACATGGCATCCTTGCATCCCACTCCCTCAGACTCACTGCTTTGTGTCCACCAATATAACATTGCACCTTGTTACCCCTGGCCATGACTGCTAGTGGGTGATGCGGCAACCAGTTTCTCGCCTTTCATGCAAAAAAAAACGCCCGAAAACATGCAGTTCCTTGGCCAACTTGGTGTGTTCCATGCCCAAAGTTGAAAAGATGGGGCATTCCAAGAACCTCACTTCATTTCAACAACATTGCACATTTGGCATCTCAAAAATTCGGTTCAATTCTCAAGTTGCTGACAAATCTTATGTCGTAGACATTTTCGTGCACATAGGATGCCTAGAAAATTGTAGAGATGACCATGGCAGTCACACATGGTCATGTGACCACACACAAAATGTTTGAACCCATTACAGGACCTGTATGGTGCTGTCGTAGTGTTAGGGGTGCCATCGAATCACCGGACGTTTAACCGGGATGATTCTCACTGCTTCTCCCTTGCATGCCTACCTCAATACATGGCATCCTTGCATCCCACTCTTTCAGACTCACTGCTTTCTGTCCACCCATAGAACATTTCACCTTGTTACCCCTGGCCATGACTGCTAGTGGGTGATGTGGCAACCAGTTTCTTCCTTTCATGCAAAAAAGGGCAAAAATGTGCAATTCCTTGGCCAACTTGTTGTGTCCCATGCCCAAAGTCGAAAACATGGTGCATTCCAAGAACCTCACTTCATTTCAACAACATTGCATGTTTATCATCTCAAAGAATCGGTTCCATTCTCAAGTTGCTTACAAATCTTATGTCGTAGCCATTTTCGGGCACTTCCGATCGAAAAAAAAGTTGTCTGCCACCTAGGATGCCTAGAAAATTGTAGAGATGAGCATGGCAGTCACACATGGCCATGTGACCACACACAAAATGATTGAACCCATTACAAGACTTGTATGATGCTGCCGTAGCGTTGGGGGTGCCGTCGAATCACCACACGTTTAACCGGGACGATTCTCTCCGCTTCTCCCTTGCATGCCAACCTCAATACATGGCATCCTTGCATCACACTCCCTCAGACTCACTGCTTTGTGTCCACCCATAGAACAGTGCACCTTTTTACTCTTGGCCATGACTTCTAGTGGGTGATGCGGAAACCAGTTTCTTCCCTTTGATGCAAAAAAACGGCAAAAAACGTGCAGTTCCTTGGCCAACTTGTTGTGTCCCTTGCCCAAAGTTGAAAACATGGTGCATTCCTAGAACCTCACTTAATTTCAACAACATTTCATGTTTGGCATCTCAGAAAATCGGTTCCATTCTCAAGTTGCTTACAAATCATATGTCGTAGCCATTTTCGGGCACTTTCGGTCGAAAAAAGGTTGTCTGCCACCTAGGATGCCTAGAAAATTTTAGATATGAGGATGGAAGTCACACATGGCCATGTGACCACACAAAAAATGTTTGAACCCATTATAGGACATGTGTGATGCTGTCGTAGAGTTGGGGGTGCCGTCGAATCAACGGACGTTTAATCGGGACGATTCTCGCCGCTTCTCCCTTGCATGCCTACCTCAATACATGGCATCCTTGCATCCCAATCCCTCATACTCACTGCTTTGTGTCCTCCCATAGAACATTGCACCTTGTTACCCCTGGCCATGACTGCTAGTGGGTGATGCGGCAACAAGTTTCTCGCCTCTCATGCAAAAAAAATGCCAGAAAATGTAAAGTTCCTTGGCCAACTTGGTGTGTCCCATGCCCAAAGTTGAAAAGATGGTGCATTCCAAGAACCTCACTTCATTTCAACATTATTGCACATTTTGCATCTCAAATTTTTCGTTCCATTCTCAAGTTGCTTACAAATCTTATGTCGTAGCCATTTTCGGGCACTTTCGATCAAAAAAAAAGTTGTCTGCCACCTAGGATGCCTAGAAAATTGTAGAGATGAGCATGCCAGTCACACATGGTCATGTGACCACACACAAAATGTTTTAACCCATTACAGGACTTGTATGGTGCTGCCGTAGCGTTGGGGGTGTCATCGAATCACCGGACGTTTAACCAGGATGATTCTCGCTTCTTCTCCCTTGCATGCCTACCTCAATACATGGCATCCTTGCATCCCACTCCCTCATACTCACTGCTTTGTATCCACCCATATAACATTGCACCTTGTTACCCCTGGCCATGACTGCTAGTGGGCGATGCGGCAACCAGTTTCTTGCGTTTCGTGCAAAAAAATGCCCAAAATCGTGCAGTTCCTTGGCCAGGTTGGTGTGTCCCATGCCCAAAGTTGAAAACATGGTGCATTCCAAGAACCTCACTTCATTTGAACAACATTGAATGTTTGGCATCTCAAAAATTCGGTTCCATTCTCAAGTTGCTTACAAATCTTATGTCGTAGCCATTTTCGGGAAATTTTCAAGAACCTCACTTCATTTGTTCTTAAATTCCCCCCATTTATCTCCAAATAATATGGGAAAACAACTACTCCGTCCTTGTCAAATTAATTGTTGTAAAGTTTGATAAAAGTGGATCTATCTAGACATAAATTAGTGTTAGATACATCTTCTTTTGTCAAACTTTGTGACAATTAATTTGAGACGGAGGGAGTACAAAACCAAACCCTAGATTCACACGTGCACCTTGTGTCAAAGGGAGAGCAAAACGGGAACTATATAAATAGACGCTCTGACGCAAATCCACTTCCTTCCTTCCTTAGTCTCCGCAACCAATTTTCCCCAAGAACCGCCTCCCCCCTCCACTTCCATAGCGAAAACCCTCGACGGTTCCACTGCCCTACCCACCCGCCATAAAGAGATCATGTCACATCCCAATTTTGGAATACCTGAAAACACAGTTGTTTTGCTAATTGCTTGACAAATAAACTTTGTTTCACTTCCCATTGCTCTGTTTGACTTTGGTTGTGTTTGTTTGAGTGCAACTAAATAAACTAATTATATAAGTAGCAAGATCACATAGCAGAATCTGAAATCATTTCCAACTCAATCTTGTCAAACCTTATGAAGAGCATCCCCTAACTAAAAGACTACCTCTATCTATCTGTGGGATTATTTCAGTAAACTTGCTGAGGATAAATTCTTTCTAAGATCAACCCACTCAAACCTTGGAAGCATATTATCATGTTTCCAAAAACCTCAATTTTATTAATACATGGCTAAGAAATTGAAAACAAACTTAAAAAGATAGCAAAGCAGTAGAATAAAAATATTCAACATATTGTTCCAATGACCTTGGCAATATTTTCTAAAGTAAATATTGATCAAAGAGCATTCCAAATCTATCTTCTGAATCTCTTACTTGTTGAATATTATTCCAAGGTCTAAATTAAGGAAGAGGTGAAACACTTCATAAATTTCCCTAAAAGATTATCAGGAAAAAGAAGCATTCTTAAATGCTTCACCAAAATCTTATCAAATGTTTTTCCAGCCTTGCAAGCTTAAAAACAAAGTATTGGAGAGCATTGACTTGCTATCTCATTTTTGGCAAAGCATTGTTAAAGAAAAGCCAAGTGCCTTATTAAATTGAATTTTCAATATTTCTAGAAACAGGAAACTCAAACAAGTTACTATTGTAAACTTTCTTCAAATGATCTGAAATTGATACCAGTGCTTCCTTATATCAAATAAGGAACACACACAAGAGGATACCAAATTTTGAATCCATTAAAGTCATGAAAACATGATTTTTCTCCACGGAAACATTTGGAATTTTGAACAAGTTTGTTCTACAAACTTTTTCAAAATGCCATGAAATAAATACCACATGCTCTATATCTCAAATAAGGATGAAAACCAAAAGGGCACAAGTTTTTGAATAGTTTAAGTTGCCAAAAAACCCTGTTTTCTAGACAGCACCTTTTTGAAATTTGAACAAGTTTGTTCTATGAAGTAACTCAAAATGACTTGAATTTTCTACCACACAAGGAACACACCAAATAAGTAATGTCTGCAAAAACTTATCATTTTTGGAAGCTCCTAAGTAGTCTAATAAATTCAATGTCCATTTATGTCAGAATTGAAATTTGAACAACTTTGAAGTATCAAGTTTATCCACTTGGGCCAATTTTCACATATGTTATGCATCTCAACTAATAAGAATTTTGGGCTAAAGGATTTTTTAATTTAGACTTTGTTTGCCTGGTGGAAACATCATTTTTCAGAGATGGAAAAGAGGAAAAAGGATCTCTTTGTAATTTTCACAAAGTGGCCAGGGACTTGTTTGTGAGCCTAGTCAGCATCTTCTTCTTCCTCCCTGTAGCTGCAAGTGGAGGTATGGCTGCCCATGCTCCATGACTTCGATTGGAAGGCTTCCTAGTGGTTAAAACCCCCCATGTGAACCTCCATGTTGCTACCTGCCCCCTCTCTCTCCCCCTCGAGTTCCTCTCTCTCTCTCTCTGTAAAATTCCCAATCCGAAATCCTAGCCCGAGAGGCTCGCCGTCGATTCGGCCGTTGTAGAGCTCGCCGGCGGTCGCCGTGTGTCTCATCATCTCCGCCTCGTCGTCCGGATTGTCTGGGCCAGAGGAATCGGGAAGGGAAGCGTCGGGGAGCCCGCGCCGTCCGGAGTTTTTCCTCGGGTCCGGCGAGCTCCGGCGGGAGATAGCCGTCGATCCGAGCCCCCTCTGTCTTCGCCGTGTGTTCCCTCACACCTAGGGTGAGCTTGCGCCCCTCGCCATCCCTTTTCCCCTCTCCCTAGCCCTCTGGATCGTCGCCGCGCCGTCCTCCTTTCTCGGCCACCGCGCGCCGCCGTCGCCGGTCGCTCTCTGGTGGTCGCCTGGAAGCGGCGCTGCCCTTGGTTGGTTGCACGCGTCGAGGACAACGCGTGGGTACTTTTGAATCGTAAAATGACGGTCGGAATCGCCGGATTGAACCGCGCCGGCAGGTGACGTCGGGTGACGTCCGCGTCGCTTGACCGCGCGCGTGGACGGTCAAACCCGCGTGTGGGCCGCGCCTGCCTGCGTGGCTGCCACCGTGACTGACTGGCCCACCGGTCAGCGACTGGGGCTAGATCTCCTCGCGTAAGAAATGTCCTGGCCGGCCCAGTAGCAGGATCTAGCCCATCCATAGTCTTTTTCCATTTAAATTTTTCCAGAAAAGTGCCTGTTTACTTTTGGCCTTAAAAACCAACCTAAAAGATGAATTTGACCAAGAAAAAATTCACAATTGTAAAGCAACTAAATATAAACCATCTCCAATTTGTAGATCTACTTTTGGACGAATACTTTTGCCATGAAAAATGTTTTGGCAACAGGTACCAGAAACAGAAAAACGAGCACCATTTTAATTTCACAACTTCGAATGAGGTGTATCCAATTGCATGGGAAAGCCCTTGAAATTTCCTAACAGAAGAAACTAACCTTGCTTCCAAATTCCTAGTATTTTTGAAATGGCATGCAATTTGGTAAAACACCAGAGAGCACTTTGGAATTTTTTATAAAATCATTAAAGATGATTTTTGGTGCAAACCCAATTGGATGGTCTTGTATATGTTTAGGGCTATCCATAACTAGCTTGGTTTAATATTTTGAATATCCTAGAAAGTTTGGTGGACAGATCTTTATTTTGCATGTTTCTGCCATTTTGGTATTTTAGGTATTTAATTTGAGTGAATATATGTTTGTGTTGCAATGTTGTTTTCTAGTATGTACAAGTTGTGTGCACTTGTTTTCTAAGGTTTACTTAGCTATTTTAGCATGTTAGATTGTGTGGACTTGAGTTGAGAAGAAATAGGATTTATGTTAGTAGCATATGTTTTATCTCTAGTTTATACTTGCATGGAATTTTTGAGTGATAAATTTATGTGCAAGCACTTGGATTGTGGTGTTGAGAGATTAGATCCAGTACCATGTTGGTACTGATATTGTGTTGGTATCACCTCTGCTAGCTTGCACTTGAGTTGGTAGAGAAGCATGAGTAGTTTAGTCATCACTATGCAAATGCTAGTAATTTTCTCCCTTGTGTAGAATGTTTGGCATAAAAAATTGTGGTTGTGTAGCCACATATTTTTGGGTTGTGTTCATAGGACCGGTAGCATTTTGGTGAGGTTTTGATGAGTACTTGACCCCTGAAGTTTTCACTTGTGTGGTAATAATAGCATGAGTAGCATTACCTTGCTTATTTTTAGCACCCTATTATTTTCTACTAGTATGGTTATTGCACTAGATGCTAGTTAAGTCTTTTGTTAATTTTTAGCAAGTATGACCAGAGGCCTTGTGACCTCTTAATGCTTTGATATGCTAGTGGAACACCCACTGGTGTCATTGCATTTTTGGTGGAAACATTATTTCCCCCACACTAGATGTGTTTCCTTTATATAGTTCTCTAACTAATGAGTGCCTAGTATTTTTGCCTTGGCCTTTTGAGTGCTAAATGAAAATGTGTATGCTTATGTTTGTAAGTGGTTGTAATCATGTGTGGCTTGCTAGGAAAAATCCATCTTTGGGGTGTTGTTTGATTCCTCTAGTAATGCCCTTTTTATTACCACTAGTGTGTAGGAATTGCCCTGCAAATTGATGCCTTGTTTTATCAAATGGGGTATTTTTGTTATAGCAAGTATAGATGTTTTTCACTCTTTTTGTGACATGGACCCTCTGGTTGTATTTCAATTATTTATTGAAATGCATCCATTGATTCTTCATGTTTGAGTAGTACTAGTTCCCTAGCATTTTTGTATTGAATTTTTCCTGCCAACTTGTGTTGGGTAGATATTTGTGTATCCTAGCATGAGGACATGTTTTAATTTCCCATTATGATAACATGGTTCCTTGTTTGCATTTTAGTACTTTAATTGTTATGCATGCTTGCATAGCAAACCCTTAGTAGAAGCATGTCAATAGGATTCCTCCTTTTTAGTCATTGTTTCTATTGTTCTCACCATGAGAATTGTGTGTTTTGTGATGAGTCTATTGCCTTGTTGCACTTGTGTAGGCTCACTGATTTGTAAAAGTCACTTTTGCAAATCATGTGTTTTATTTATTCTTGATGTGAAATTAGGCTTAGTAGAATAGCTACCTTGTTCTTTTTGTGGTTTGGTTGATAGACCCATTGCCATGATTATTATTGTGCATGTTTTGTATACTCTTAGTAGCCTCACCCATGTGAAACTAAGTGTATTTTGGGTTTCTAAATATCTTGGTATGAGAGTGGCACACCCACTGAATCCATGATATTGAGGTTGTGAGATATGTTCCTCCAACCTTGAGCTGTCTTATTAAATGGCATTTCTGCCAAGTGTGTTTGTTTGATTGTTTGCCTCAATTAATAATTGGGTGATTGGTTATTATTAGTTTCCTTGCTATATGTATTGTTATGTATTGTTTCTTGCCTTGATTGGTTCTGAATGTGTGTCCTTTATTATTTTTACGACGTTAGAAAACAAAGAGGAAGGAAGTGTCGGGAAGCTCTGTTTCAAGTTCCAGTCACTCCAAAACCAGGGACACAAGGAGTTGCCAGGCAAGCCATCCTGATGCTTGCTGATACAATACTTATCATTATCTATCATGCATGTTTTACCTCAGAAGTTTTACCAAAACTTGATTATCAAAACTATTTTTGATGTGGCTATTACTACTATACTATTATATATAGGTTACTATTATGCCAGTAGTTAAACTTGGTAATACCAAGCCCATAAGCCACCATATGGTATTTATTACCATCAAATATACTAGTCCCTAAGTGGACAACCTAAAATTGTAATTTTACAAAACAAAGGCTTTACGGAAAAACCCGGAGAAAAGGCGGATCCTTATTCTCCGGAGGAATGTGGAAGTGGTCATTTTTGGGAAATTGGTGTTTTTTTCAAAAATGACACATAACCTAGTCTTCGCCGGACAACCTTTACCGTACTGCCACTCTACCCCAACATGGGCACGGGGCTTAACTTGAAGTTTGTTCTTATTAGTGTGTGCTATCTCACTTGCTATAAGGGACGTCGTACCCTCGAACCGAATGTCGTCAAAACTCCCAATGTTGCGGCATATAAAGTGTGGGATTAATTTTCCCTCCGGATGCATTCATTGAGGCTCCCGGCTAGGCAGAGTGCGACTTGGTGCCGGGGAGAAAAAACTCAATCGAGAGATAAACATATTCTAGCTTGAACATAGTGGATGGTTATGATCAGATACCTGATGTTTACATACTGTTGTTACAGTCCGTGGTTGTTCACGGTAGGTGTACTGTATCCGGTGGATGTGTACACCTCTGCAGAGTACAACTTTTTCGACGAAGCCGCGTCCTCGGATATGGACAGTTGAATGGCCATGTAGCTAGCATTGTGTCAATGTTTTCAAAAAGGAGTTTTTGAAAGGGAGTTTTGAACTTGTGAAGTTCGGAAAGAAAGGAAAACTTATACCATGGAGGTACCGTCGATGATGAAAAGCCAGAAGTTGTTATACAAAACAAAATGTTTTGCAAAGAAAACCTTTCTACTCTAAGCAAGAATTCTGGAAACTGATTCCAAGAAGTTTTGCAAAGAGAAAATATTCTTTAACAAAGCTTTACAAAACCTCTTGTACATGTGATATCTACAAGAGAAATAAAACTATATCATTTTCTTCTGAAGTATCTTCTTCAACAAAGATACAGATTAATCTGACTGCAACTGTGGTATCATCCTATATGATCACCATTGATAGTGAACCCTATTTATAGCCTACCTATTCCACCATATAAGCATACTTGCATATTTGGTAAGTTACATGATGGATGTCTTGCTGAGTACATTCAAATGTACTCATTATGGTTTCGCCCCTGGTATCTACTTGCCAGACTTTGAGAAGGAGCCTCCGAAGGAGATCAACTCGGAGGAGAACGCTGACGACTTTGCAAACTAGGATCGTCTCCGGGTCAGCAGTGTGTAGGTTAAGGCGTGGCTTGGGCTCATCTACGTTGTGTTTAAATTGTCTTCCGCTGTGTTTGATAAGTTACCTGCCCTATGTGGCAGTTGTGTTAAACGTGATCAGGTGATCATTTATGTAATACCTTTGTGTAATCGTGTAATGGATGATGTATTTCTGTATGCCAACTTTGTATGTTGTTCACGACTGATCTTTCTGGGATCGTGAATGGATGCATACGGAGGGTTTTAGACTGCCGGTCTAGGGTCCTTACAGAGTTGGTATCAGAGCCATCCTGACCTTAGGAGACCTTAGTTAGCATGCACGTCAGATAGGAAAGGAAAGTATTTTTGAGTAAAAACCTATTTACAATCTAAATTATTTTTATCTAAGGGATTTTTAGTATATTTTCCCTCCTTCTTATATTTTCAAAAGATTCTAAAGGCATATCTCTCTCGGTTAGGAGTTTATTTCTTACTTGTTTGCAACTGCTCCGCTCTGTTTTTGAAACATCTCTCGTCTTTGAAGTTTTCTGTTCAGAAAATAGTTGGGGTTTCAAAAACAAATTGTTGCATAGTCTTACCTCTCTCAGTTAAAAGTTTTATCAAAACCTTACTTCTATTATCTTATTTCCATCCAAAAACTTGTATACTTGACGATGTCCCGAGAAGACCAAAATAATTGCCTATCCTAAGAAAAAGAAGCAACCTTCTCAAGACATCAACACCAAGGTGATTCAAGTTGGAGGACGAAGAATCATTACCACTCCCGAGATTGAAGTAATCTCACCATCAAGTTTTCGCATGGAACAGAATGGAAGAAAATCTTCGAGATAAGCAGCTCTACAGTGATGATGGTCAGGTGTAGATATAGTTCTTCAGCCACTTCTAGGATTTTGGATCAGTCTAGTTTGGACTAATTTAGCGATGACCCCATGAGTCGCCTCCCCCGACGTAGCTCCAATGGAGCCTTGCTTGTGTGTTATGGCTTGCATATGTGTGTCCGTAAGACTTTGTGCTATTGTTTGGTGTAGAATTTGGTTCATCTAGGCTTCTATATGTTTGTGGAGTGCTCAAAATTTGCAGATTTGTGATTGCCCCGCTCTTGTTTTTGAATCGCCTCTTGTTCGGTTTTTGCAAGCAAAAATGTTTGTATAGTATTCAAAAACAAAAAAAAATTGTTGCTTAGACTATTACTTGTTTTCGCTTCGAAATGCCACCGTCGTGAACCACCACCATCTGCCCCACCATCAATGAAAGCACCGTTGGGCCTAATAATGGAGGACCATCAAGCCACACGAGCTGAGAGCATTGCTACCAGTGCTGCACTCCAATAGATAAAGCTCCAACAACGACAGCCTTCAAAGAAGAAAAGGCGTGAAGGAACCAACCACCACTGACCAAAAGAAAAACCTCTGTGTTTGGTCTGTTTACAAAAGACTATTTTTGCCCTGTTGGCTAAACGTTGCACTTTTTTTATATCCCCTTTTAAAAGACCAAACTAGAGAGATCCCCTTTTAAAAGTTATATCCCTCCCTCCTCTGGAGAAAGGTGCAAGGTATGAAGCGTTTTCTACTTCAACCCATGAGTCAAAGACTCTGAAATCTTCTACCGGACAGAAAGAAGTCTTCACATGCCATGATGCGCAACCCCCTCACAAGCCAGTCAGAAGAGCACGATTCAATATTCGACGTACGATGACGCTAGTCGTATCTTGTCGGACAAACATTATTAAATAGAAAGCCAACAAGACTAACATGCTTGGTCTAATCTTAGGTTGACACCTAACCAAAGCATGCAAACTACTGACAACTCTTTCTAAACCAAGGGATTAAGTGACTTAGGACAGCTTTTTAATCTAGTTGGTAAAAAGGAGAAGTCACGAGAAAATAAGATGATGACCTATTCGTTTACTAGTCAATAGGATATCGGGTGTATCTACTCTGGAAATCAAATCTTAGTAGACGCTGTAGGTACTATAAAATTCGGGGTTTAGAAAATAAGTGAACGATGGAATGGTTATGACTTTTTCTTGAAGCCCTGTCTTACATGTGGTGTTCTTGCCGCTTTAGTCTCCCTTATTTTTAGACTTGATTCTCGATGTGTGGAACAACCCCTTTTTCTGCTCTTGTCTTATACACACCCTTTTCTACAGTATGGCCGATAAAGTACCCCCACCACCTGAGCCAACTGTTGCTCAACTTTTTGCTCTGGTGATGGAAGAGCGTGAAGAAGCTCGTGCAGACCGCAAGGCCATCCTTGCTGCCCTGCACTATTTGACTCAGCTTAGTGCCGCCAACGCTGCGAATAACGCTATCCTTATGGAGGAACACCAGCGCCTGAATTCTGGTGAGTTTCGCAAAAGAAAGAGGATGACGGAAAGAGAGACTAGTGCACCCAGACCTCGCCGTGTTTCACCTGCAAGGTCACCAACCTCAAGACCCACCCCAAAAAGGTTCGCTGGATGTTTTACTTGTGGAGTGGATGGGCACTTCGCTCGTGATTGTCCCAATAAGAGTCCTGGTCTAGTTCATTCCAATGCTGCCAGGGGAATCCAAGGCCCCACCAAGAAGAAGCAGAAGAGATTTGTAAGGAAAACGCCAGGAACTCATGTCATAATTGACGGTATGTTTCCAGATAGTTCTGCACCAGCCTTAATTTTGTTTGTTTCTAAATCGTCCAAAACCCAAGGTGAGGAGACCCTGGTCAGGTCTCGTCAAACTAGGAAACAAAAGGTTTGGACCTAAAACAGTACTGGTGTACTTTTTATAAATTGATTAACCCCTGAATCACTCTTTCCTAAAAAACCAAGGGAAGAGATACCGTATGAAGACTCAAAAGCTAGTTAGCACAAAAGGAGCTAGTTGGCAGTAGTGACGTTATCAGAAAATTTAAAATTTGCGGTTGAGTGAATCGATAGCTAGATTTTTTTCTAAAGACGGGTGTTTGGATCTAAGGTTTTGAGTATAACACCCAACTCCCGTGAAAAGAATTTTGCTAATTTAGGGAAGAACCCGCCTCCCAAGAAAAGTCAAAGGGGGGAAGCACCTGCACTCCAACGCTACCAACCACCGAGCGATTGTAGTTGAAAATAGAAGTTTCTAACACTGTGTTTGTTGGCCCTCTCTTAGTCCTCGCTTGCGAATCTCGGGGACGAGATTCTTTTTAAGGGGGGAAGACCTGTCACATCCCAATTTTGGAATACCTGAAAACACAGTTGTTTTGCTAATTGCTTGACAAATAAACTTTTTTTCACTTCCCATTGCTCTGTTTGACTTTGGTAAACTAATTATATAAGTAGCAAGATCACATAGCAGAATCTGAAATCATTTCCAACTCAATCTTGTCAAACCTTATGAAGAGCATCCCCTAACTAAAAGACTACCTCTATCTATCCTTGGGATCATTTCAGTAAACTTGCTGAGGATAAATTCTTTCTAAGCTCAACCCACTCAAACCTTGGAAGCATATTATCATTGTCGGATATATACTGAATAGGGGTATAGAAGATGGTAGACAAAAGAGCCGGACTACCAGGGTGGCCTACATGGTAATGGGCTTAGGTCCATTGGGCGGCCCAGTAGTCCGACGCGCAGAAGCCAGATTCTAGAAGAACCTGGATCACGGCCCACGTGATCTGGCTTGGAGGAGAAGACGGATTCCTTACTTTCCAAGTTACAAGTTAAACGTAGTCTTCTAGGTTTCTTGTTCTGTAAGCCCTAATCAGGCTATTATATAAAGCCGGACGGGAGATAGATTACATAAGGTTCTAGGTCCAAGTTTCACAAGCTTAAGCTCTACGCAACTCGCCGAGAAGTTCATCCTCGTCGAGTAGCTAGATCTATTCCCTCACACTGTAACCCTGTTATACGGGCTTTAGTCCCAATTAGTGAGAAGTGCAGGAGTAGGTACGCCGTACTGTCGCGACGTACCGAACCTGGGTAAAATCCCGTGTTCTGTGTTACTACGCTATCCCGTTACCCCACGTCTCTACCGTAGTCTCATGGCACCCCAGTCTATGAAAACTACTACGATGTCTCGACAGTTGGCGCCCACCGTGGGGCAAACGACGTCAGGCGTGAAATTCCGATCTGGGATACTCGGCGGAATTGGAAGATCGATCACTGTCGGAAGCTTGGAATTCGACGACGACGTCAGGCGCTTCCTCGACAACGGATCCTACATACCGGCGCAAAACCACCTGGTAAGTGCCTGCGTGTTACCGATTGGATCTGCTAACATCTTTATCGGACTAACTGCAGAGGCAATGGGGTTTTGCGATGGAAGCAAATTTATCCCACCCGCCCTATACCCAGTCGAGGACGACTATGATGCCGGATTCTGCTCAGATCGCCGACAAAACAGTGATACGCACTTTATCGGCATGGTGCAATCCGAAATCGCTGAAAACACGGATGACGGAAATCCCGTGCAAGAGGCAGATAACAACCTACCCGTCATAGAGACGGAAGAACCAATACCCATCACAGAGACGGAAGATCCGACATCCGTCAACCAGACGATGAACTCGGAAGCAGAGTCCGTGCTTGCCGCCATTGAGGCGAGATTGGAGTCGGAAACCGGATCGGATAACTTCGACTCCGAAGACGAAGACGATGATGCCTTCGTAAGAAAAGTTAAGTCCTTTCAAGAGGGATTCCATGAAGTGCTAATGGCAAAACCAGCCGATACAACGGGTGCCGATAGCCAGGAAAGCCCTAAAACTCCTCCGCCAGTGGAAGAGAGAGAAGACGGAGAAACTTCTCCGATATTCCCTAATGTCAAGGAGATGACAGAAGATGAACCTGTCAAAAAACCTCCTTCTTCCAAGAAAAAGCACCGTGCTTCTAAAAAACTCCAATACAAACTCCGGAAGAAAAAATCAGCCGATCTCGCTGATGAAAACCTGGAAGTTGGAGATATTAGCGGCACAAAGCCCGCGGAAAAGAAATCTAAGGAAATCACCGCTCCGCCAATGACAGAATTGGAAGAGCAAGAGCTATTACAAACACCAGTGGGACCAGATGAACCCCCTGAGATGCTGGAAGCCAGGAGACAAGCTTTTCAACGGCAACAGCAACATCTGCTTAGATCTCGGCAACATCTCCAACAAACCCATAATGACATCAAAGTCATGAAGGAAGAAATAGAGGAGTACGAGAGAAAGCATAGATCTGCCTTAAAACCTACTAGGTTACCCGGAATCGCAAGACCGGAAGAACTGCCGCCAAAAGAAAGGTTCTATAACCCATCTTGGCAAAAGCAGTTAAACGGCAAAGATGCCAAGGGCGAACCAATATACAAAACCGCAGCGGAAAACGCGGAAGCAGCGTTCGCCATCCTAAACAACGATCTGTACTCCAACGGGGAAAAACTCCAAGGGGTGTATGCTTTCCTAGGAAAAGCATTACAGCAGCAACAGCGAGGACAAGAGCGATCAGGGAGGCTGCATGATAATTCCGCCCTCTGCAAAACTGTTACTTGCGCTGCTGGAGCACCTGGACCGGAAGAACCCGGAGATTCGGATAAAAAAGAGGATCCGAGAAAAGACAAGAAAAACCCCGACAACCGGGACGCAACGTCTAGAACCGGACCTCATCTCCCAAAAGATGGATATAAACCACACGATCGGGAAGACAAACACCGGAATGACGGCAAAATAATGCCACCTCCGAGAAACCCAGCTGAAAAAGCTGGAAGATACGATACACCTCACAGACGTGAAAGATCTCGGACACCGCCTAAAGATAAGGAAAGGTACAGGAGCAGGACTCCACCTAATCCCAGGGGGCGTGACAACGGAAGAGATAGAGATAACCTCGGAAAAGCGCGTCCGCGCAACAATGGAAAAGAAAGGAGCAGATCCCCTTCTGTCCATTCAGCCGGGAGATATTCTGCACATATTGATAGAGCAGAAAAGGATGATCTATACTTTGGTCCTAAGTGTTTTACTGACAGGATCCGAAGGATAACCCTGCATTCTGGCTTCGCCAAAGTTGGTCCAACCTACCAAAAGTATACCGGCAGTACAAACCCGGATACCTGGCTTTCAGATTATTACACAGCCGTCCAAATCAACAACGGGACAGACCTGGAAGCTGTCAAGTTTCTTCCCCTAATGTTGCTAGACGGAGCCAGAGATTGGATCAATGGTTTACCATCAAGAACTGTCGACAGTTGGGATGATATGGCGAGAGTATTTACTCAGCATTTTCGGGGAACATACAAACGCCCAAATAGCATCAACCAGCTGAACCGTTGCACCCAATTTGAAGACGAACCATACGTGGATTTCATCTCCAGATGGACTGCAATAAAGAATAGTTGCTCTGGAGTAACTGACGTACAAGCAATGCATGCTTTCGTCAATGGCCTAAAACCCGGACTAGTACCGTTCATGGTTGGTTCTAAAAAGCACAAAGATCTTGGATCTATGCTTACAACCGCTAATGAGCATGCTGCAGCCGAAGATGATATCAGAGCAAGAGGAGGCAATATTGAGTCACTGATACTGGCCAAGAAAACACCTCGTTCTGATAAAAAAGGAACTCCGGAGTCAACAACAAAGCCCAAGGAGGTCAACATAGCCTTTGGAGGAGAAAAGGTGAACAAGTGGAAAGGCCGCAGTCCGGATCCAATCAATTACACTCCCGAAGAATGGGAGAGAATTAAGTCGGAACCCTGCGTCCACCACTCTCAGTTTGGGAAACCAACCCACACAAACGCGCAATGCCGGCTAAACAAGCATATGAAAGGCAATGCAGGATCCGGAAATAAAGGGAAGGGTTCCAAAAGGAAACCTGCCAAACAAAAGCCAGAAGCTGAAAAAGAAGACAGTGAATCGGACACTGATGACAAAATCCAGGAACAACAGCGAAAAGGCGAACCCAAATTTCCGAGAGTTGACGGAGAAGCAATGTTAACTTTCCTAGCAACCCCGTCAGCAAAGGTGGCCAAAAGAACACTTCGAGAAATAAACGCGGTTGTCCCTGCGACCCCGAAATTCTTGAAGTACTCCAACACACCGATAATCTGGGATCAGTCAGATCATCCCGGAAATATCCCTGAACCCGGCACACAAGCTCTTGTTGTAAGCCCTATTGTTCAAAACACTAGGCTAAGAAGAGTGCTGATGGACGGAGGATCCAGCATCAACATAATGTACCTGGATACACTGAAGCACTTGAAGATATCCGAGTCCCAGCTCAATTACAGCAATATACGCTTCCACGGCATTGTTCCTGGCAGGCAAGCACGATCCCTAGGAGAAATTTCCCTAGATGTCACCTTCGGAGATAAAGATCACTTCCGGCAGGAAAAAGTATCTTTCGAAGTAGTGTCGTTCGAAAGCGTGTATCACGCAATACTCGGACGTCCGGCTTTCGCCAAATTTATGGCAAGATCTTGCTATATCTACAACAAGCTGAAGATGCCAGGACCCAAAGGAGGAGTAATCACCATTGCCGGTGATTTCAAGCTGGCAAACGAGTTGGAGAAAGAAAACGCCCTTTGCGCTCAGAGAGTCATAGCAAGGGAGGAACTGAAGGAATTAGCCAAGGAGGTATCGCCGAAAGAAATGCCGGCAGGAAAAGAAACTCGGAAGCCAACAGATAGCTTCAAGGCGTCCGAGAATACAAGACAGGTAATCCTAGATCCCAAAGATCCGACAAAATTTGTCGTCGTAGGGACTGGGATGACCGACAAATAGGAAGGCGAGCTCATCAAGTTCCTCCGTGAGAACTGGGATATTTTTGCCTGGTGTCCAGCTGACATGCCAGGCGTACCCAGGGAACTTGCTGAGCACCAACTCAAGGTTATTCCCGGATCAAAACCCGTCAAACAAGGTCTCCGTCGATTTGACGGAAGAAGACGGAAGGCTATTGGCAAGGAAATTATCCGGCTTTTAGCAGCGGATTTTATCAAGGAAGTAATCCATACTGATTGGTCCGCAAATCCGGTATTAGTACCGAAGAAAGACACCACTGCTCTTAGAATGTGTATAGATTACACAGGATTGAACAAGTTGTGTCCGAAAGATAGGTTTGCGTTACCGCGAATCGATCAAATAATAGACGCCACTGCAGGCTCTGAGCTTTTATGCTTTTTGGATGCATACTCCGGGTACCACCAAATACACATGAAAAAGGAAGATCAAATCAAGACTTCTTTTATAACCCCGTACGGGACGTACTATTACGTAACCATGCCTTTTGGCCTGAAGAACGCAGGTGCAACCTACCAGCGTTGCATGCAACGCTGTTTGCATAGTCAAATTGGCAGAAACGTCCATGTTTACGTGGACGATATCGCTGTCGTAACCAAGGAAAAAGATACACTCCTTGAGGATTTGCGAGAAACCTTCGAAAACTTGCGCACTTACAAGATGAAGTTGAATCCATCTAAGTGCGTATTCGGGGTTCCCTCAGGAAAACTTCTGGGTTTCATTGTTTCTCACAGAGGAATAGAAGTTAACCCGGAAAAGATCAAGGCAATCTTGAATATCTCAAAGCCTACATGTGTAAAAGATGTCCAAAGATTGACGGGTTCCGCTGCAGCTGTCAGCAGATTTATTAATTGGCTGGGGGCTAAAACCTCACCACTCCACAAGCTGATGAAAAGATTCGACAAAGTCAAGTGGATTGCGGAAGCCTGGGAACGTCTAGAAAGTTATGTACCTTTCCGTACTTAGTCCAATTCTATGTAAACATCTTTTGAGATCATGAAATAAAGTTGTCGGAATGCTGCCATCCATATTCTTTATAAGTGCAAAGTGTTTCCGCCTGATCTATTTCCCAATGATCTTACAAATTTCTCAACGTTAACCCGAATTGTGCTTGCATACTCGGCGTTACAAAACTGAATGATTTTTCAGCCTGTTAACGGCTAAGGGAAACTTGAATTGCCTGTGTGCCCAAGTTTCACTTAAAAAACTTTCCTTAAATTCTCTAAGTCTTATCTGATTGTGTGTATGCTGGGTTATTGGAACTAGTTAGTAAAAATGCCTTTAGCATGATCCATGTTTCCGAGTTTTAAAAACTGCTTGGTTCGTCCCCAGTTACTCGGCATGAAGATTCATATTGCTATTTGAGCCATTTCAAACACTAAGGACAATTAAAGCATACACACCAGAGAACCTAGAAGATAAAGGAATGATAAAACCCAAAAAACTTGCAAAAAAGTTTCATAATTTAAACTGCAACAGATGGAAGTTTCATTCATACAAAAAGAAGCATTACATTTTTGGATTACATTAAAAGAATAGTAATGCTCCTATTGTCTACTTTTTCTATCCAGGTTCTAGGTGACCCTTCAAGCATCTGACTCCTCCTCGCTGCTTTCATCTTGAGGGATTGGAGGGATCTCTGCCTCTGGATAGTTGATGGAGAGATTTACCATGGAGGCAATCTGGGTGGCGTGGCCCTTGACTTCACCAAAGATGGTGTTTCGCTGCATGTCCGTGTATCCTTGAGGGACACCGGACGCCACGCGCCAGGATTTAGCACTAGGGTAGTGCATGCGCATAAGGCCAAGAGCCATGCGCGCACCACCCCGTGCAGCGGAGCGAAGGAAAGACTCCTTAGACTCCACCACCTCCATGATGGCACCCGGAAGTTTTTCAACCTCCGAGCATTCCCCAGATTTTTCGGGAAGAAACTTGTCTACTAGCTGCGTTGCAGCAGCCTTCATCAAATTCCATGTCTCCCCGAAAGCTCGGATGCCTGCAGCCCGAGTGCCATCTGGGGTATCTCCTGGTTTTTTCCAATAAAACACCCAAAAGGGTTAGACAGAAAACCAGAGAAAGTAAAACATGGAAAGATGGTACATAAGTTAGAAATTTACCGATAAGCTTGTCGATCTCGGAAACTTCCTCCAGGCGAAGGTTCAGAGCATCGGTCAAATCCCGGATGGTGGATTTGTCCTTCTCCGCCTGCTCGGAAGCCTTGGAATTGGAAACTCCAAGGGCCAGGTTGCTGGCTTCCAAGTCTTGTTGAGCTTTCACAAGGTTCTTGTGAAGCTCAACATTCTCCTTGCGGAGAATTTCGGCATTGCCAGAATCTTCTGCTGCTTGTTTAGCCTCAGCTAATGCAGCTGAAAAGCAAGGGAAAAGTCCGAGTTAGCTAGCTTCTTGGAAAAAACTTAGGCAAATGACTGAATCGGAAATTTCAGAAGGAAAATGTTTACCTTGTGTTTCCGACAATGCGAGCTTAGCTGATTCCAGCTCCGCTTCCCTTTCTTCAAGAATAGAGAGAAGACTTCTAACTTCTTTATTCTTGATGGTAAGCTTCCAGAAAACTTCCCTGTTGATGGCTTCCGAGGTTTGCTGAAACATGGCAAGGAGAAGAATGAGTACAAAAAGCATCAAAGCAAAAAGCACGCATTTTAATTAATGCTTGGGGGCTAGAGTTATATACCTGGCTCATGCGCTGCAAACCTGCTAAGTTTTCTTTGAATTCTTTCGCGTATTCCGCGAAGAGATTTCCGGCTGCGTCCAAGCCGTCATTGATAGCTTTAAAGTCCTTGTCAAAGGTGGGAATTTCCTCGTCAAAAGTCCGAGTTAATTTTTCCACCTCTGGGGCCGCCCTTTCCCTCGTGTCCGGGTCGGACACAATGGGCTGGCTGGGCTCCGGGGGCTTGGTGGTGGGGGCTGCAGTAGGCTCTTTCGCCCTCGTGCTTGGCGTATCCGGGGCGACGGCAGGAGAAGGTTGGCTGCCTCGGCTGGAAGAAACCTTGAGTTTCTTCAGCTTCTTCGGCTTCAGGCTGGAGGGGGGCAGGCTAAAAACCAAAACCCGGAAAAGGTTAAAACACCAAAGATGGACGAAAAAGATCCCATAAAAGAAAAACCCAGAAGAAAATAACCTGGAAGTGGCGATGGGGATTCCGTCAAGATCGATAATTTCATCCGAGGAAATTATCTTCTTGCGCTTGCGTCCACCTGTAGCGGCGGTGCGCAGCGCGTCAGCTCAGCCTCAGACACCAAGTCCGAGTCTGAAAGATCCTCGAACTGTTGAACAAGCAAAAACCAAAATCAGAAGCTAGGAAATCCGAGATAAAATAGAACTGTACCCAAATGACTGAAAAATTACCTTGGGAACCGGATTTTCGGCCGTGTACATTGGCCGACTCTCTGTGTATTGGTCGCGCGATGCGACCAACTGGTTGATGCGCCGCCTAAGTTCCTTTGCGGGCCAATCCTTGGCGGATGTCCGCATCGGATCGTTGACTCCCGTGTATTCACACAGGAAACGGCCGCTGTGGTTGGCTAGTGGCTGGATCCGCCTAATCAGCCAGCATAGAACTGTGTCCATGCCGGTTAGAGGCGGATCCATGGAGGTGAGCTTGGCGATGCGCCGCTTGATCTTTAGCAGATCTGGCGGCAGAACTTGGACGGCTTCTGTTACCCAGTTATCCTGGGGAACGGCGGCGGAGTTCACAAAAGGTGGAACCCCGACGGCCTTTTTAGGAAAAGGCACGTCGGGATGATAGAAAAAAGAACCCGTCCAAAATTTGACGGATTCTGAGGTTTTGATTTTGGGGAACCAATCCTCTCGGAATCTCCGAAGAGTAAAGGAAATGGTCCCGCAATTTGGGAGTGCGCCCTCCGAAGAGTTACGCTTGACCCCAAAGCAATACAGCCAAAAATCTAACCTAGGCTCTATTCCTAGGTAACCTTCGAACAAGGCCTGGAAGCCGGCCATGTACAGAATGGAATTGGGAGGAAGGTTGTGAGGTTGGATGCTGTAATGTGACAGAACCTGGAGGAAGAAAGAGGAAGGTGGGAGCCCCATACCTCGTAGAAGGTGGGAGGTAAGAAGCACCCTTTCGCCCTCTTGTGGCATGGGTTCCGTCTCCTCTTCCGGGAGCCGCCACTTCTTTTTAAGAACCAAGCCCTCCTTCTCCAAGTTTGGAAGGAGAGCCGGGGGAATACTGCAGGCACTCCAGTTGCCTGCAGTTTCCTCTTCCTCATCCGCTCCGGCGGCGGTGGCGGCGGCGGCGGCCTTCGCAGCGGCGAGTTTTTCGCCAAGGAGCTCGATTTTTTCCTCCGCCGTTTCAGGTGCAAACGGCGGGGTTGTCGTGGCGCTCGATGCTGTGACGTCCGCGGCGACGGAAGTGCTTCCTCCGTCCGTAGTGGATGCCGTGGTCTTTTCCGGCTCGCCGCCGGCATGCTTGGGCGACCCTAGCTGTGGATCTAGGTCGCCCAAAAGTTCGTCGATGGAGGCGCGAGCCGGTGAGGACGACGGAGAGGCCATCTTCTTCGGTGGCGAGTGAGCGCTCCGGCGTGCAAAGAGTTCGTCGGGGCAAGGTCTTGCTCTCGAGCTCGCGGTTGCGTCAATGGCGTGGGCAGTGAGGGAGTGAGGAAAGGTTTCCGATGACGACGAGGACGGCTATTTATAGCCTGAAAACCTCTAGATACGTGCCAACGGCTCTTTCGAACGTTGGATGTTTGACGCGTGTCAACCACCGGAAAATCCGGGAAACGGAACGACAGAGGAATGATGGCTATCTCCTCGTTTCTCGTGAGAATCTGTCAGAGATACGTTGCAGGGTTTCCCGCGTTAAACCAAGCGGCGCTTGCGTTAGCATGATTAAAGCGCTGATGTCATAAGTTCCTATTCCGCGAAGGATCGCGAGAAGAAAAGCCGGATTTTCATAGTTCCGAGTTTTATGTTACCATCTTCTTCAAAGGAAAAGAAGAAAGAATCAAGACTGCTGAATCAAGTTTTCCCGGACAAAATGTATTTGACGAAAGGCGGAGTATCAGAGTTTTGATCCTTCCTGGGGGCTACTGTCGGATATATACTGAATAGGGGTATAGAAGATGGTAGACAAAAGAGCCGGACTACCAGGGTGGCCTACATGGTAATGGGCTTAGGTCCATTGGGCGGCCCAGTAGTCCGACGCGCAGAAGCCGGATTCTAGAAGAACCTGGATCACGGCCCACGTGATCTGGCTTGGAGGAGAAGACGGATTCCTTACTTTCCAAGTTACAAGTTAAACGTAGTCTTCTAGGTTTCTTGTTCTGTAAGCCCTAATCCGGCTATTATATAAAGCCGTACGGGAGATAGATTACATAAGGTTCTAGGTCCAAGTTTCACAAGCTTAAGCTCTACGCAAGTCGCCGAGAAGTTCATCCTCGTCGAGTAGCTAGATCTATTCCCTCACACTGTAACCCTGTTATACGGGCTTTAGTCCCAATTAGTGAGAAGTGCAGGAGTAGGTACGCCGTACTGTCGCGACGTACCGAACCTGGGTAAAATCCCGTGTTCTGTGTTACTACGCTATCCCGTTACCCCACGTCTCTACCGTAGTCTCATGGCACCCCAGTCTATGAAAACTACTACGATGTCTCGACAATCATGTTTCCAAAAACCTCAAGTTTATTAATACATGGCTAAGAAATTGAAAACAAACTTAAAAAGATAGCAAAGCAGTAGAATAAAAATATTCAACATATTCTTCCAATGACCTTGGCAATATTTTCTAAAGTAAATATTGATCAAAGAGCATTCCAAATCTATCTTCTGAATCTCTTACTTGTTGAATATTATTCCAAGGTCTAAATTAAGGAAGAGGTGAAACACTTAATAAATTTCCCTAAAAGATTATCAGGAAAAAGAGGCATTCTTAAATGCTTCACCAAAATCTTATCAAATGTTTTCCAGCCTTGCAAGCTTAAAAACAAAAGTATTGGAGAGCATTGACTTGCTATCTCTAGTCACATAAATATTTTTGGCAAAGCATTGTTAAAGAAAAGCCAAGTGCCTTATTAAATTGAATTTTCAATATTTCCAAAAACAGGAAACTCAAACAAGTTACTATTGGAAACTTTCTTCAAATGATCTAAAATTGATACCAGTGCTTCCTTATATCAAATAAGGAACACACAAAGGAGGATACCAAGTTTTGAATCCATTAAAGTCCTGAAAACATGATTTTTCTCCACAGCAACATTTGGAATTTTGAACAAGTTTGTTCTACAAACTTTTTCAAAATGCCATGAAATAAATACCACATGCTCTATATCTCAAATAAGTATGAAAACCAAAAGGGTACAAGTTTTTGAATAGTTTAAGTTGCCAAAAACCCCTGTTTTTTAGACAGCACCTTTTTGAAATTTGAACAAGTTTGTTCTATGAAGTAACTCAAAATGACTTGAATTTTCTACCACACAAGGAACAAACCAAATAAGGAATGTCTGCAAAAAATTATCATTTTTGGAAGCTTCTAAGTAGTCTAATAAATTCAATGTCCATTTTTGTCAGAATTGAAATTTGAACAACTTTGAACTATCAAGTTTATCCACTTGGGCCAATTTTCACATATGTTATGCATCTCAACGAATAAGAATTTTGGGCAAAAGGATTTTTTAATTTAGACTTTGTTTTCCTGGTGGAAACATCATTTTTCAGAGATGGAAAAGAGGAAAAAGGATCTCTTTGTAATTTTCACAAAGTGGCCAGGGACTTGTTGTTGAGCCTAGTCAGCATCTTCTTCTTCCTCCCTGTAGCTGCAAGTGGAGGTATGTCTGCCCATGCTCCATGCCTTCGATTGAAAGGCTTCCTAGTGGTTAAAACCCCCCATGTGCACCTCCATGTTGCTACCTGCCCCCTCTCTCTCCCCCTCGAGTTCCTCTCTCTCTCTCTGTAAAATTCCCAAACCGAAACCCTAGCCCGAGAGGCTCACCGTCGATTCGGCCGTTGTAGAGCTCGCGGGCGGTCGCCGTGTGTCTCATCATCTCCGCCTCGTCGTCCGGATTGTCTGGGCCAGAGGAATCGGGAAGGGAAGCCTCGGGGAGCCCGCGCCGTCCGGAGTTCTTCCTCGGGTCCGGCGAGCTCCGGCGGGAGATTGCCGTCGATCCGAGCCCCCTCCATCTTCGCCGTGTGTTCCCTCACACCTAGGGTGAGCTTGCGCCCCTCGCCATCCCTTTTCCCCTCTCCCTAGCCCTCTGGATCGTCGCTGCGCCGTCCTCCTTTCTCGGCCGCCGCGCGTCGCCGTCACCGGTCGTTCTCCGGTGGTCGCCTGGAAGCGGCGCTGCCCTTGGTTGGTTGCACGCGTCGAGGACAACACGTGGGTACTTTTGAATCATAAAATGACGGTCGGAATCGCCGGATTGAACCCCGCCGGCAGGTGACGTCGGGTGACGTCCGCGTCGCTTGACCGCGCGCGTGGACGGTCAAACCCGCGTGTGGGCCGCGCCTGCCCGCGTGGCTGCCACCGTGGCTGACTGGCCCGCCGGTCAGTGACTGGGGCTAGATCTCCTCGCGTAAGAAATGTCCTGGCCGGCCCAGTAGCAGGATCTAGCCCATCCATAGTCTTTTTCCATTTAAATTTTTCCAGAAAAGTGCCTGTTTACTTTTGGCCTTAAAAACCAACCTAAAAGATGAATTTGACCAAGAAAAAATTCAGAGTTGTAAATAAACTAAATATAAACCATCTCCAATTTGTAGATCTACTTTTGGACGAATACTTTTGCCATGAAAAATGTTTTGGCAACAGGTACCAGAAACAGAAAAACGAGCACCATTTTAATTTCACAACTTCGAATGAGGTGTATCCAATTGCATGGGAAAGCCCTTGAAATTTCCTAACAGGAGAAACTAACCTTGCTTCCAAATTCCTAGTATTTTTGAAATGGCATGCAATTTGGTAAAACACCAGAGAGCACTTTGGAATTTTTTATAAAATCATTAAAGATGATTTTTGGTGCAAACCCAATTGGATGGTCTTGTATATGTTTAAGGCTATCCATAACTAGCTTGGTTTAATTTTTTGAATATCCTAAAAAGTTTGGTGGACAGATCTTTATTTTGCATGTTTCTGCCATTTTGGCATTTTAGGTATTTAATTTGAGTGAATATATGTTTGTGTTGCAATGTTGTTTTCTAGCATGTACAAGTTGTGTGCACTTGTTTTCTAAGGTTTACTTAGCTATTTTAGCATGTTAGATTGTGTGGACTTGAGTTGAGAATAAATAGGATTTATGTTAGTAGCATATGTTTTATCTCTAGTTTATACCTGCATAGAATTTTTGAGTGATAAATTTATGTGCAAGCACTTGGATTGTGGTGTTGAGAGATTAGATCCAGTACCATGTTGGTACTGATATTGTGTTGGTATCACCTCTGCTAGCTTGCACTTGAGTTGGTAGAGAAGCATGAGTAGTTTAGTCATCACTATGCAAATGCTAGTAATTTTCTCCCTTGTGTAGAATGTTTGGCATAAAAAATTGTGGTTGTGTAGCCACATATTTTTGGGTTGTGTTCATAGGACCGGTAGCATTTTGGTGAGGTTTTGATGAGTACTTGACCCCTTAAGTTTTCACTTGTGTGGGAATAATAGCATGAGTAGCATTACCTTGCTTATTTTTAGCACCCTATTATTTTCTACTAGTATGGTTATTGCACTAGATGCTAGTTAAGTCTTTTGTTAATTTTTAGCAATTATGACCAGAGGCCTTGTGACCTCTTAATGCTTTGATATGCTAGTGGAACACCCACTGGTGTCATTGCATTTTTGGTGGAAACATTATTTCCCCCACACTAGATGTGTTTCCTTTATATAGTTCTCTAACTAATGAGTGCCTAGTATTTTTGCCTTGGCCTTTTGAGTGCTAAATGAAAATGTGTATGCTTCTGTTTGTAAGTGGTTGTAATCATGTGTGGCTTGCTAGGAAAAATCGATCTTTGGGGTGTTGTTTGATTCCTCTAGTAATGCCCTTTTTATTACCACTAGTGTGTAGGAATTGCCCTGCAAATTGAGGCCTTGTTTTATCAAATGGGGTATTTTTGTTATAGCAAGTATAGATGTTTTTCACTCATGTTTTTGTGACATGGACCCTCTGGTTGTATTTCAATTACTTGATTGAAATGCATCCATTGATTCTTCATGTTTGAGTAGTATTAGTTCCCTAGCATTTTTGTATTGAATTTTTCCTGCCAACTTGTGTTGGGTAGATATTTGTGTATCCTAGCATGAGGACATGTTTTCATTTCCCATTATGATAACATGGTTCCTTGTTTGCATTTTAGTACTTTAATTGTTATGCATGCTTGCATAGCAAACCCTTAGTAGAAGCATGTCAATAGGATTCCTCCTTTTTAGTCATTGTTTCTATTGTTCTCACCATGAGAATTGTGTGTTTTGTGATGAGTCTATTGCCTTGTTGCACTTGTGTAGGCTCACTAATTTTTAAAAGTCACTTTTACAAATCATGTGTTTTATTTATTCTTGATGTGAAATTAGGCTTAGTAGAATAGCTACCTTGTTCTTTTTGTGGTTTGGTTGATAGACCCATTGCCATGATTATTATTGTGCATGTTTTGTATACTCTTAGTAGCCTCACCCATGTGAAACTAAGTGTATTTTGGGTTTCTAAATATCTTGGTATGAGAGTGGCACACCCACTGAATCCATGTGAGGTTGTGAGATATGTTCCTCGAACCTTGAGCTGTCTTATTAAATGGCATTTCTGCCAAGTGTGTTTGTTTGATTGTTTGCCTCAATTAATAATTGGGTGATTGGTTATTATTAGTTTCCTTGCTGTATGTATTGTTATGTATTGTTGCTTGCCTTGATTGGTTCTGAATGTGTGTCCTTTATTCTTTTTACGACGTTAGAAAACGAAGAGGAAGGAAGTGTCGGGAAGCTCTGTTTCAAGTTGCAGTCACTCCAAAACCAGGGACACAAGGAGTTGCCAGGCAAGCCATCCTGATGCTTGCTGATACAATACTTATCATTATCTATCATGCATGTTTTACCTCAGAAGTTTTACCAAAACTTGATTATCAAAACTATTTTTGATGTGGCTATTACTACTATACTATTATATATAGGTTACTATTATGCCAGTAGTTAAAATTGGTAATACCAAGCCCATAAGACACCATATGGTATTTATTACCATCAAATATACTAGTCCCTAAGTGGACACCCTAAAATTGTAATTTTACAAAACAAAGGCTTTACGTAAAAACCCGGAGAAAAGGCTGATCCTTATTCTCCGGAAGAATGTGGAAGTGGTCATTTTTGGGAAATTGGTGTTTTTTTCAAAAATGACACATAACCTAGTCTTCGCCGGACAACCTTTACCGTACTGCCACCCTAGCCCAACATGGACACGGGGCTTAACTTGAAGTTTGTTCTTATTAGTTTGTGCTATCTCACTTGCTATAAGGGACGTCGTACCCTCGAACCGAATGTCGTCAAAACTCCCAATGTTGCGGCATATAAAGTGTGGGATTAATTTTCCCTCTGGATGCATTCATTGAGGCTCCCGGCTAGGAAGAGTGCGACTTGGTGCCGGGGAGAACAAACTCAATCGAGAGATAGACATATTCTAGCTTGAACATAGTGGATGGTTATGATCAGATACCTGATGTTTACATACTGTTGTTATAGTCTGTGGTTGTTCACTGTAGGTGTACTGTATCTGGTGGATGTGTACACCTCTACAGAGTACAACTTTTTCGAAGAAGCCGCGTCCTCGGATATGGACAGTTGAATGGCCATGTAGCTAGCATTGTGTCAATGTTTTCAAAAAGGAGTTTTCGAAAGGGAGTTTTGAACTTGTGAAGTTCGGAAAGGAAGGAAAACTTATACCGTGGAGGTACCGTCGATGATGAAAAGCCAGAAGTTGTTATACAAAACAAAATGTTTTGCAAAGAAAACCTTTCTACTATAAGCAAGAATTCTGGAAACTGATTCCAAGAAGTTTTGCAAAGAGAAAATATTCTTTAACAAAGCTTTACAAAACCTCTTGTACATGTGATATCTACAAGACAAATAAAACTATATTATTTTCTTCTGAAGTATCTTCTTCAACGAAGATACAGATTAATCTGACTGCAACTGTGGTGTCATCCTATATGATCACCATTGATAGTGAACCCTATTTATAGCCTACCTATTCCACCATATAAGCATACTTGCATATTTGGTAAGTTACATGATGGATGTCTTGTTGAGTACATTCAAATGTACTCATTATGGTTTCTCCCCGGTATCTACTTGCCAGACTTTGAGAAGGAGCCTCCGAAGGAGATCAACTCGGAGGAGAACGCTGACGACTTTGCGAACTAGGATCGTCTCCGGGTAAGGAGCCTGTAGGTTAAGGCGTGGCTTGGGCTCATCTACGTTGTGTTTAAATTGTCTTCCGCTGTGTTTGATAAGTTGCCTGCCCTATGTGGCAGTTGTGTTAAACTTGATCAGGTGATCATTTATGTAATACCTTTATGTATTTGTGTAATGGATGATGTATTTCTGTATGCCAACTTTGTATGTTGTTCACGACTGATCTTTCTGGGATTGTGAATGTATGCATACGGAGGGTTTCAGACTGCCGGTCTGGGGTCCTTACAGATCACGGGAATCCTTTGACGCCGAGGTAGATTAGAAGGCGGCAGTCGTCGTTGGCAAGCCATTTTATGATGTCGGCCCAGTCGCGGCCGGCTCTGGCAGTGGGACTACTGCTCCCAGCGAGGCCCCGCCGGTGGAGGTCGGTGATGTCGCTGTCGAGCCAGATCAGAAGAAGACCGTGAGCGGGGACAGAGGAGACGGCCGACGCCGTCGTGCCATCGGACCTTGAGGCGGCGTACAAGGAGATTTACGAGAGCTACGACGAAGCCGCTGAATACGCCATTTGGGAGCACGTCTCCGCCGCGCCGACCGCCGCGCCGATGGAGGTATATCCCTGTTAGAAAACTAGATCTATTTTTTGTGAACTTGCTATGGTTATCACATCCAAGGTTCCTAGTGGTAGTACAAGCTCGAATCTACTATCATTTATATGTTGAACTGCCCTCGAGTTCTTGTGATTTGGGTATGAACTGAACTGAACCATCCCTTCAATTGCACATCAATCTACTATTCTTTCTATGTTCAACTGCCCTCAATTTCACATGAATCTACTATTCTTTCTATGTTCAACTGCCGTTGAGTTTTAGTACCCAAATTATTTACTAATATTCGGGCTTTGGTGATTTGGGTATAAACTGAACTAAACCATCCCTTCAATTGCACATCAATCTACTATTCTTTCTATGTTCAAATGTCGTCGAGTTTTAGTACACAAATTATCTAGTAATATCCGGGCTTTGGTGATCTGGGTATGAACTGAACCATCCTTTCAACTGAAGGAGTAGCAGAAAACAAGTCTTCGTACATGCCGATCAATTGCATATCAATTCATAGACGGCTTCCATTGCATATCAATGTACATATCATGTATCTTTGATGGAACACATCCAACCTATTGCACAATTCTCCCAAAAAGTAAAAATTACAACTAATTATCTATACTGATCAAACTAGAGTTTTCAGAAGTTAGTGATGTAGGTAATTCATGGATTACTAGCTGATAGAGATACTCAAAATAATATGTAACATGCATTTTCCAGAATTCTTTTCTTTTTACAAACAACATATACTCCCTTCGTCTTTGTATACAAGGCCACTAACTCAATTCCTAAATACCAAGAAAAGAAAGCCAACTTTTAAATAGCACAAATAATTATGTGAATAAACTCCTATGTTCTGTGATAATAAAATATTTTGTATGTGGGGCATCTTTCTATATGGTTGAATGGAATATTAACATCAATGAGCACCATTGTACATGGTAGAATCCAAATCAATTTCTCTTTTGAAGAGATTGCGGCCTTGTATAGATAGATATTGCATTTTGGATAGTGGCCTTGTATTCAAAGACAGAGGGAGTAGACCGATTTCGCTTTCTAATTTTATTCTTTTATTGGTCAAGTGTTCTTTACAATTTTTTCAAATTCCATTTTATATCTCATGATGTAATAATTTGGACTAAAACTTCATATCCCATGTTGTAATAATTGTATAGTGTGTTACCATCCTAGATTCCCCAATTTATGGTGTTACAACCTTTTTTTTGGTTGCAATGATCTTTACATTATTTGAACTGCAATTTCATATCACATGTTGTACTAATTTTACACTGTGAATTTTATTTTAATAAAATTCAAGGAATCTAGCTTGGTTAATTAGATCCTCAAGATTTAGTTGATCATATTATTATGATGACCTAGATTAGCTTGCTGCTTCATCATTTTCAGCCCACACTCCAATATCATCCTAGATTCCCCAATTAATAGTGTAACAACCTTTATAGGTTGCAATAATCTTCACATTATTTCAACTGTTATTTTATATCTCATGTCGTCATAATTGTACACTGTAGCTTTTAGGTTAATTAAATGTGCATGCTTACATGGATTTTAATTATCTGATTTGGTTATGAAATACTGGGCTAAGTATAGGTTGTACATTTCATATCCATTCAACTGAAGGAGTAGCAGATAAACAAGTCTTCATACATGCCTTCAATTGCATATCAATTCATAGACGGCTTCAATTGCATATCAATGTACATATCATGTATGTTTGATTGAACACAACCTAACTATTGCCCAATTCTCCTAAAATAAAAATTACAACTGATTATCTGTACTGATCAAACTAGATGTTTCAGAAGTTAGTGATGTAGGTAATTCATGGAGTACTAGCCGATAGAGATACTCAAAATAATATGTAACATGCATTTTTCCAGAATTCTTTTCTTACTACAAACAACATATACTCCCTTTATTTCTGTATACAAGGCCACTAACTTAATTGAGGTATATACACTATTAGTCCCACATCTTGTACCCACCGTGCAAATTAGTCCCACTTCTTGCGAAACGTGCGCTGTTAGTCCCACAATTTGCTAAACGGGGACAATTAGGTCCCGGGCCAATAGAAACGCGACAACTGGACGCATACCTGGATAGGTAACCTTGCGCTGGCGTAAGAAATATTTCTCAAATTCGCGATTCAGTCCTCCCGCGTGAGCCAGATAGGAGACGGATTCCACTTTTGCATTTTAATCCTTATTCCATCTCGATCCCCCTAATTAGGCTCGAATCGTATTTCCTGTTCTGTTCGTTCCTTCCCGAAACCACCTGAGGCGGACCGCGAAGGCGAGGAGAGGCCGCCGCCGATTCCTTGGGCAATCTGCCGGAGATGCACTACCGGAGGCACAACGAGGACCCGCCGGACTATGGTAAGCAGCGCAGGCCTAATTTCTTTTCCCCTGTGCTTGCTGCGCTGCCGGATTGAGCAGTACGGATATCGCCGGCGATGAAATAGCAGTAGACTGGTGTATGTGTACGATTAAGGTTGGAAATCGAGTTTCCAGTAGTTGTAGCGTGGTGTAGGTGCATAAAAACCATGGATTTAGGTCAATTGTTCCACCGTGCGATTAGTGGCGGCTGTCCTGTTCCCTGTCTTGTCGGAATTCTGTTTGTGTTTTGATGAAGGTTTTTTAATTTGCTTTTGGAAATCTAATTGATTGTGTTCGTAACAGGGCACAATTGACATGATGTTTGAAAATCGATTACAGAGACCATGATCATAGTTTGGTACTGAATTTTGGTACAGTTTGCTGTTTTGAACCACTGTTCCTTGCTGTTTGAAAAGTGCAGACAGAGAGCATGATTAGAATTTTTATACTGTGATGTTTCAAAATCCCAGACAGAGAACCATGTTTGGAAATCTAGTTGCTTGCTGTTTGACAGGGCTCAGTTTGCTTTTTGTATTTTGGTACTGAATTATGGTAATGTATTTTGGTACTGAATTTCGGTACTGAATTTTGTAGTCTGCATTTACCTGCTGTACTGATTGTAAATTTGTGTTTTTGCTGCAGTTTTAAATGCAGGAGAAGAGTCCAATAGGTTTTCTGTTGAAGTTGTGCACAATGGCTTTCTTAATGGTCTAAGAGGTGAAATAGAGTATGTCAGTTCATCGACGGCATTTTTTGATAATTTAACAGGGGATACATGGTCACTTAAATGGACTGATGTCATTCTTTCAAATCTCAACTGCAATAGAGATGAGAGACTACAAGTTTATTGGTGCTTGCCAGATAGAGAGATTAGCAATGGATTGGTGCTAGTTGATAACCACAGTCATATAATGCAAATGGTGAAAGCTAGCAGAATGCATAGAACACTTGTGCTGTTTATTGACCATACCAATTTTCTCAGAAATTTCATACCTGAATCAATCTCAAGCAGATGAATTAATGGTTCTCTGAGCAGTGGCAAAAAAATGGGAAGGGAACCTGGATGCAATGTGGTACTGCCACAGCAAAATCCTTCTCAAGCAGATGAGTTTGTGGGTGTCAAAATGGAGCAAAGTGGAATCCCACCTCAAGCATCAATTCCCTGTGATAGTGGTACTGACAGCGAGTTTGAGATGTGTGATAGCGATTACAATGCTGAAAGTGGTGACGACGATCTCTTTGCCGATAATATTGATAAATCTGTCAACGACAATAACGAGCAGGAGGTGTGTGATGAGATTGAAGACGAGGCTGCCCTAGAGGATGATGATTTAAATCTTGCACAAGGAGACAGAGATAAGTTGAAGGCAAAATTCAAGGCATTTAATCCAAATGTGGGCATGGACAACCCGACATTTGCACTTGGCATGGTATTCAGTGATGTGCAGGAGGTGAGAAAGGCATTGGCAACCTACTCTATAAGGAATAGAGTGAAACTCACTAAGAAGAAAAATGATAAAAGAAGAATAGAAGTTGTGTGTGTTGTTGGTTGTCCTTGGTATCTGAAAGCATCAAATGATAGTAAAAGGACAGGTGGCTTTGTAATTACTTCATATGATGGCACACACACTTGTGAGGGAACTTGGCCACTAAAAGCAATCACTGCCAGATTACTTGCAGAAAAATTTATGCATGAGTTCATAGATAACAAGAAATTAGACCTTGCAAGTTTTGCAGCAAAGGTTGTTCGAGAATTTAAAATGTGCCCACCTAGGTGGACTTTAAGCAGAGCGAGGAAAGCTGCTTTGCTCCAAATACATGGTGATGAGGAGGCACAATTCAGTTTGCTGATGGACTATGGGCATGAGCTAAGGACTAGCAATCCTGGATCAAAATTCTACATTACTACAAATACAGTAAATGATCCTGCAAGCGGAGAACAGAAAAAACACTTGGCCACTGCTTATTGGAGTTATGATGCTTGCAAAAGGGGGTTCCTTGCAGGATGTAGGCCTTTCATATGTATTGATGGTTGCTTTCAAAACTAAGTACAAGGGCCAGCTATTAACAGCAGTTGGAGTAGACCCCAATGATTGTATATTTCCCATTGCATTTGGGCTTGTCGAGGTTGAGTGCACAAGCTCTTGGGAGTGGTTCCTCACAAATCTTAGGGATGATCTAAACATCACCAACACATCCCCTTGGACCATTATGAGTGACAAACAGAAGGTATGAGTGAAATTTCCCTTCATGTTAATAATTGTAGTGATTTTTCCTTCATGTTAATAATTGTAGTGAATTCTCATTCTTGTTAATAATTGTAGTGAATATTCCACTTTTGCAGGGTCTCATTAATGCTGTTCAAAAGGTATTCCCAGATGCAGAGCATAGATTTTGTGTGCGGCATATGATCCAGAATTTTCAAAGGGCAGGGCATAGAGGAGAAACACTGAAGAATGATGTTTGGGCAATTGCTAGGTCAACAAATATTCCCAAGTGGGATAGAAGCATGGAAAAGATGAAGACTGACAGTGAAGATGCTTTTGCATGGATAGAAGAGTTGCCCCCTAATACATGGGTTAAGGCATTTTTCAGTGATTTTCCAAAGTGTGATATGTTGTTGAACAACCATTCAGAGGTGTTCAACAGCTACATACTTGATGCCAGGGAGATGCCATTCTTATCAATGCTAGAAACAATTTTTTACAAGCTTGTTCAAAGGCATGAAAGCAAACAGAGAGAAGCAGGGAAGTGGCCAGGAAGGATTTGCCCCAAGATAAAAAAGAAATTAGATAAGTTTACAGAATGGAGTGGCAATTGCAAGGTTACACCAGCTGTTCACAAGTGCCAGTACACATGATGTACCTGTTCCACCAACTACAAGAACAAGAACGCAGAGGAGGGGATCATATGCTACTGGTCCTGGGAGTGCACACCATTTGTTGTTTGGTGATGCACAACAGCCAAGGGTAGCACCAGCAGTAGACATTCCAGATCTCAATGTTGAAATTGCTGCAGATTTTGAAGCCCAGGAGTTTCCTCTCAGCCAGAGTGCACCACCTGCTGATGATATGTAGAAGATTTTGCCATTTTGCAATTTTCGGCATATAGTTTTCTTCCTAGTAAACAAAACATGTAGTTCAAGATCTTCCAATTTTTCAAATAGTTGGCCTGTAATGCACTGTTGGAACAGAAATTTCACTTGGAATTAGATAATTATGAAATGTGTCAGTATTTCTTGCAGCTCTGATCTTATTGTAGTCATGTGTTTTTAACTGTTGACAGTAAGGAAAACAATTACATTTGCACTAGTCATGTGTATTTGTTGTTTTTAACTGTTGACAGTAATGAAATGCTCCTGCTGTATTATGTCATCGTTGTGTGTTCATCCAAAAGCCATGATGCTGAAATCGCAAACCATTAAATTCTTGTGTGTTCATCATCAGACATAGTGTGCATATCTGTCAGGAACACAGTTCCTCTGCTCCTGCTGTATTATGTCATCGTTGTTTTCTTCACAAGGGCACATGAGTGAAAATATGTCTTATATTTCTAGACTTGGGAGGTTAAACCATGTTTCAAATTTCTGAACCACTTAGCTGAACTGGAACTACTACTCATGTTACAACATCAGGCATTACATGCACTGACTCAGCCATATCCAAAGAAGTTCAGAGATGCATAGCAGGCAGAAAGCCAAACTGTTCTTCAGCCATTCTCCAAGCGCAGCTAGCCAATGAAGACCTTACCAGTGACTTACCACCAACTAGGTGCCCAAACCAGTAGGTGATCCAGTGGCAAACAACAAGGAGTAGAGCAAGAATATCACAATCCTATATTTCTGGCTGAGTCAGTGCATCTTTTATTTCATTCATAATTCACACAAACTTGAGTACATGATCACTGCAATTGTTGCTACAATTCTATCACCATTTCAGAAAATACCTACTTACAAAACACATAAGAACACCCACAGCTACAACCAGCAAGAATATCACAATCCTATATTTCTTCTCTATTTTCTTCTTCTCTGCGATTAATTTCTTCACCTCAATGGAAACTTCAGCTAACTTTCTCACCAGTAACACATTGTCATCTTCTAATTCCCTCAAAGTTCTTCTACTGCCTTGCAATTCTCTCTCATTGCCTGCACCCTGTTCATCAACGGAAATAAACACTTCACTGTTAGCACACTGACAACAGCACGAAACCAATCGAGCCAGCAGAGCAATCCAGCAAGCAATCATGTAATATCACGTCACAACATAGCAGAATCACAATCGAGCAACGAAAAATTTCAAGCCATCAGTGCAATCTAGAAAGGCAGACGTCAAGCAACGAACAAACTCGACCCAGCCGTGCAATCGATAACGATAATGGAGCAGCGAAACCAACCAATTCGAGCTTACCTTTTGAGGTCCTCTCCTTGTTGCCGTCGATGTCGCCGGAGGAGACCAATAAACTTCGCTAGTAACCTCCCACGCTTCCGCCTCCGTGTTCCTCATTCCGCCGCCGCCACGGACGCATCCGCTTGCCAACACGATCTGCGAGGCGTTCCCATCGAGCCAACCACTTCCTCGTTCGATGCAACGCCCCTCCCTTCAATTGTCCTTCAATTCGAACCACCTCCGACGAAAATCGCCTTCGAATCGCCGCCGGGAGAGCCAGGCTAGGGTTCCTCGGGTGAGCGACCGATTTGGGGATTTAATTTCTTCTTTCACGATTTGGTCCTCGCAGCTGCAGATTCATTCCAGGGGGTTATCTGACAATTCGTAAAATATCCAGGAATCCAGTGCACGCAACTTGTCCATGTCAGCGTCCACATGTCAACACGTGATTCGTCCTGGACCAATTTGTCCCCGATTAGCAAATTGTGGGGCTTTCGGTGCATGTTTCGCAAGAAGTGGGACTAATTTGCACGGTGGGTACAAGATGTGGGACTAATAGTGTATATACCTCAACTTAATTCCTAAATACCAAGAAAAGAAAGCCAACTATTAAATAGCAGAAATAATTATGTGAAAAAATCTTGTGTTATGTGCTAATTAAATATTTTGTATGTGGGGAATCTTTCTCTATGGTTGCATGGAACATTCACATCAATGAGCACCATTGTACGTGGTAGAATCCAAATCAATTTCTCTTTCGAAGAGATTGCGGCCTTGTATAGATAGAAATTGTATTTTTATAGTGGCCTTGTATTCAAACACAGAGGGAGTAGATCGATTTTGCTTTCTAATTTTATTATTTTATTCCTCAAGTGTTCTTTACATTTTTTCAAATGCCATTTTATATATCATGATGTAATAATTTGAACTGCAACTTCATATCTCATGTTGTAATAATTGTATAGTGTGTTATCATCCTAGCTTCCTCTATTTATGGTGTTGCAACCTTTTTTGGGTTGCAATAATCTTCACATTATTTCAACTGTAATTTCATATCTCATTTTGTAATAATTGTACACAATAGTTTTTAGGTTAATTAAATGTGCATGCTTACATGGATTTTAATTTTCTGATTTGGTTATAATATATTGGGCTAAGTATAGATTGTACATTTAATATCCATTTGAATTCTTCGGCAATAAATTATATCCAAGTTAAAAACAAACGAGGAACTTCAGTTTTCATTTAACGTATTGGCTTATTGCATCTTAGGAGCCGAGAGTTGAAGAAGAGCCATTTGATGGGGGACTGGCTATGTAAGAGGGTTATGGTTCTCTGGATGGACACTCTGGAGAAGACTCTGGAGAAGATGATGAAGACGTTGAAGAAGCACCTCCAAGATCAACAAAAGTTGATGAAAATTCAGCATGCTCAGTCCAGGTCTCCACTTTGGTGATACTTCAGCTTAAGACGCACATTGCTACGCACACCGACCAGGTTCTTCAAGCCATGGTAACCCCAAACCTGCGACCACCGTGTTTCATGGTTTCACGTGTCCTTTTTAGAAAGTTGGGTAATACCAACTGGCGCATCGTCCAGTCTCATGAAGAAGGAGACAACGTATATATTTACATCAAGATGCGTAAACAGGACGTGCGAAGGTGTCACGGAAAGATGTATGAGTGGATGGGAGAAACAAGTCACCTTCCGCAAGGTGAATTCACTCATTCCGCACAAACGTGAACCCATGGAAGCTGACCCGGTTGTGAAGATCTTTTAAGTTGTGCTTGTGAAGACAATGTTGCTTTTGTTTAAACTTTGTGTTGCTTTCTGTACTACTGAATGATGCACTATGTGAAACATTATGTCCATTTTATGTTATTGTTTAATAGAACTTATTAGTATTGTTAAATAGTTGTCATTGTGTTTTGAACCAACTTATTTTCTCTTATGCGGATTCTGTAGTCACGATTTAGGCCGCCTTTGATTCACATGGTAGGAAAAGTAAAGGGATAGGAATTGTGTAGTATTGGGTTGCCCTGTCAAGTGGGATCCTATGGCCATGGGAACAAGACATAGGATTTTTTTCATGAGGTCCCAGCTCATGTTCATTTTCCTGAAATAATACACTACCAAGTTCCTATAGGAAAAGTTCATACATGTTACATTCCTGTGAATCAAACACTTTTCAAAGGAAAAAATCCATAGGGTCTAAATCCTACAAAGTTCCTTAGCAAATCATGTGAATCAAAGGAGGCCTTATATCAAAATAGTTCTAACCTCATGACATAGTAGTTCAAACCAGAGTTCACGTACCATAATTGGCATCAGTAATGCGAGATAGAACTTATAATATTAACCAAAGTACCAACATTGCATCGCTCAAAGCGTACTGCAAGAGCGACATACTACATATAAGTCGAACATTGTTCATCCAGACTGAAATATAAACACAATTACATGGACCAAAAGTCGCACACTACACCGCAACAAGTGATATACTATCGACTCCGGTGCTTGTTCGCCCTCCATGATTCGCCTCCCTCTCTGGTCTTCTTAGAGTTTTTAATGGCGTCACTCATGGGCTTGAGTATATGGTACAACTCGAGAGAGAAACCCATCAATTGAAGCATAGGTGATATGTTCCTTGTCTAGTTTCTTATTGTCCCAGTAGTTGTGCCAAGTATATTGCTTCTTCTTCATGTCTTTGTACCACGGATCAATCAGCTTTACTGCCATGGCAGCCATTCCAGCCTTCTTTTGCTTGTACACATCATAGTACAGATCATGGATATCCTCATAATTTTCATCTGGAATAGAAAAATTCTAGGTTCTCCCCAGCACTTGCTAGTCATTGCTGGTGTCAACACTTGCTAATTTGACACTGCCAAAACGAAAAAGATCAGCCAGCGCCGCGGATTGCCACCAGTCACTACTGCAGTACACAAGTAAAAAGAGTTTAGGAAAGTACTAGTAGCACAAAATAGCAATCACAACAACTAGTAATAACAAGTACATAATTTGTTGCTCAGCAACAACAACCAAGAATAACAAAATAGCAATCACAAGAACATCTAGATGAGTACTAGTAGCAGAAAACAAGAGAAAAAAATGTCTTTTACATAGAGTAATGGAACACCAGCACGTGGCGGCGGAAGGCAAGCTAAAGAACGTCGGTCTTTTTCTCTTTCTCCGACTTGTGGGACGTGTACTCAAAATCCAGGCCCATGAACTTGTCTTTTCCGCTTGCAATCCACTGCTGGTACATGTGGAGGACTTGTTGCACCTCGGCGGGGTCGTTGGTGTAGGTCACGTCGATGGTTTGCTCGCCGTGGACATCGACCTACATCGTGTTGCTGAAATACTTCTCTTCATCCATGGCGACTTGGAAGAAGAAGAGAGTGGAGCGCTCGGAAGAAGAAGAGAGTGGAAAAGACGAGTGGAAAATAGGGGAGAACAGGGGAGTATTAATTGTGGAGAAGACGCAAATTTCCCTGTGCCGTGTTGGTACATTAACGACGCAAAGTTGTACTAAACAGTCACTATTTTGTGGGCCTAAACTAATAAACCTAATTTTTATTTATTTTACTGACAATTTGGCCAGCGATGTGGGTCGAATTGTCCAATCGAAACCTAGCCTACGCGTCGGCCTAGACCTAAGGCGCAGTTATTATTCTCCTCGGCAGAGAAAACCTCTTAATTCACAGTCCTCCCTCGACACGTGGTTCGCCGCTGCCAGCCACAACTCTCGATGTCGGCCCGACTCCCTCTCTCATAGTTTGACTATGCAGTCTACTGGACGCTCCTCTACGACCAATGGCGCCAAGCAAAGACCTGCCTACTCTCTACGCCTCACTTTTCCTCTTGACTAGCAATGATCGTGATTATCAGACCAAGATCTGATGGTTTTCATTTTTTCTTTTTGCAGTGTCCAGTTTGTTTTGACAAACTCGGGATGTGTGGCAGTGAGACCATTACTCATGATTATTTTGTCATAACCCTTGTAGAGAGGTTTGAGGAGAAGACAGTAAGGATTCTAATATAGTCATGTACACATGGGATTTGATTTATTTGTGGTTATTAACATGTAATATATGTAGGATATCTACCAGTCTTAGTACTCATCATGTCATGTGTTAATCATTCATGTAATATATGTACCAGATCTAGCTAACAAAAAGGTTGTGAGTGTGATCTCTATTAGTCATGGACGTGTGTTTTTTTTTCAAGCACCTACATGTAATTTTGATACTTGAAGGTACCAATCTGAAACTATGAGTGCATGTTCAAGTATTTGCAGTATAGGACTATTCCTTCAATGTCCAGTTATAGGAATAAGTACAAACAATTACTCTTGTAGGATATATATCTACTTCTAGTAAGTCCAATTTTCTACTGGCTCATAATTTAATAAAATGCATGCTCTTATTTAGGTGATCCCTTCCTACATCAAAACATATTTCCTAGGCATGCATACTACTCTCTTATTCGAGAACACAAGTTTTCAAGCAACAATGAAAACCAAGTAAGATTTCTCATTTCGTGTTCAGCTTACCAGCATTCATGGGATAACCTTTTTGAATGGAGAATCTTGGAAAGAATTAAGCAAAGTTTACAAATTTATGGTTGGTACAGAGCTAATATTCAAAACTGACACACGTTTCGGCCAAAATGAGGTCATAACTGGAAATGACCCAATCATCGATCCATGTAAGTTTCCTACTTAATTCAAAAAAAATGCTGTGCACATAACCATGATTATATTACTTGGTTGCGACATGTGTACTTCACTAATTTCAGTCGTATTAAATTTGTACAGCATACTACCAGATGTCCCCCGAGAGGCGCCCCATTATTGACTCACTCTCTAGCACTGATGGTACCATGATTAACTAGAGGATGATGCAGACGGTCATCAACGCTGTTGAAAACTTGGATTACACTATTCCGTTCCACAGAGATGGAGAGTATGAGGAAGGAGAACTGGTTGTCGGAGTGCTGCATACTCTGAATTGGACACAAGCGAAAACTTCAATAAACACGTGGTAAATCTTTAAGAACACATCTTCTCTTATGCGCAAAATACTATGTGAGGCCGCATATATATATATATATGTGTGTGTACAGTCATTGTAAATTTCCTTTCTTTTAACATGTTTATTTTCCGCTAGCTGTTCTCCTGACTTTAAGTCTTTGCATGCAACAGAAAATCCCAAGCCGTCTGATTCCTCCACATATGGAAAGAAATCGTACCATCATAATTGTTTGTCACCCGAAAGCTGAGGTGACATCGACATATTCAATTTCTGAGCTTGATGGTCGCTTGTGCATCAGCGGGTGGAAAGAGTTCATGGCGAACGAAAGTCGTCTCAAGAAGGGTGACAAGATGTTGTTCTTGCTATACCAGGGGACTGAAGGGCTTTACTTGTTTGCTACCCATGTGCCTGAAATTGTTCTGTACTAGGAAGTCAGTGATGATGGTTTCTATGTGCAACTAGATGCATGCAGCCCCGTTGCTAGAATAAAACTCCGTGTTATATTAGATTGTCGAATTCTGGATCAATTAATAAGTTATGTTTTTGAGTTTTAGTACTTGCATGATGGCATTTTGTTTTTTATGTTGAGCTTTTCCCTTTTTGCTTTACTTGCTTGATTATTGAATGATATGGCTCCTATAAATGTAAAGATGGGGGCAAACCACACATGCTCAATGGGGAAAATATCTAGTGATACTAGCCCTTGCATGCTCCCATGCTACCATTTCAAAAAATAAACTTTAGATGTTTCAAAAAATTCCGGAAAAAAACTTAATGTTCACATAGAATATGTCTGCATCATGTGTAAAAAATTCAGGTTCAAATTCGACCTACACATTGAGAAACAAAAAGGACAAATCAGCAAAAATACACTACATATTCACATATGGGTTTGTCTTTTTTTGTTTCTCAATATTACTTTCGAATCTGGACCTAAAATTATTACACATTGTAGAAACATTTCATGTGAACATTCATAATTTTTCCAAGGTTTTTTTGAAACATCCAAACTTGTTTTTTCGAAACGGTAGCATGGGAGCATGCAAGAGGCTGGTATCACATGATATTCTCCCCCATGCTTTGCCGAAATAGGACAAAGCCCCGCTATATTAATATAGCAACCACCCGATACAATAGTTTTGATACAACACCGGCTGAGGCGACAGCCAACACACGCCAAAGAAGAAAATCAGAAAAGAAAAGGAGACGGAAGCGGATCAACGAAACGATAAGGACCCATAATCGCTGCGCCCACCTACAAACTACCACCACGCTCCTAGCATCGGGACGTCAAGTACCAAGCAACACCTTCAAAAAGGAGAGTCGCGCTCCTACCCGAACCAGCACACTGGTCCTAGGGTTTCACCTGGCACATCGGGCGGTGGATGCAGGGTAGCCACGACGCCCTTCATGAAGGGAGGATGTCACCCGATGGCGGCACCGCGCTAGTGTCGGTACTCCGACAAGGATTTCTACCGAACACACCCTCACCACCATCCCTGACGATCCTTCGCCTAACATCCCTGCAAGGGCGAGCCTCGCAACCACCAGACCAATCGTCCACAAGCATGCGCCATCACGGTGCAACAACATGGAGAATCAACGATTCCAGCTTTGCCCACCCATACAAAAACAGCAAGGTACACCTAATCTGATGCAACGAAGATGAGGGAATCCAACCTAGTATTAGCATTGGCTTCATCATTAAGGACCACTTTATGAAAGATCAAATGTGGTGGCATGGTTTACAGAATTAAATTTGAAGGAAACCTATTTTTACTCTAATTTAATCGATTGTTGGCTCTAATCGAGATCAGAACGCCGCCACTCACATGGATTGCCTTATTTTTTGCATAGTGCTTAAAATTGTACTTTCTTTGGGCCAAAGCAAGTGTACCCAAGAATCCAATATTTATTATGGACAATTGATTGCGTACTTCCGTGTACCAACTGTCACACACATGAACTCGTTCTTTTCATGGCCACACGCACGGCGAGTCCTCTCCCTCTCCACCCCCGATCCGCCCACGCCGCCACGGATACCCCTCTCCGCCTCCCGATCCCCCACTGTCGCCACGCCTAGCCCTCTCCCAGCACCGATGGACGACCGCGACCACATGGCCGCCTCCACCGCCACCGACGGAACGATGCCACAACAAACGTCGCCGCAATTGCCACCGGCGCCCTCCCAACCTCGTCCACGCGTCGTCTCTCCGTCGCTCCGCACGTACGTTTCCTCGGCCGTCGTACCTTTCATTGTTAGGTTAGATGTAGATTGAGTTATATGTTAGATGATTATTGTTAGTTTTAGGTTTAGATCGACTTACAAATTAGATTTTCATTGTTAGGTTTGTGTGATTTCAAAAACATAGATGTATATTGACTTACAAATTAGATGTTCATTGTTTGATTTAAGTTTATTTAGCCACCAAAATTGAATGTATATTGTTAGATTTAAGTTGATTTTAGATTGTTAAATGGTTAGATAGATGTGTATCTGAATTCAATGTATGCAATGAACCACCGCACGCAATGGATGTATGTGAACACTGTGGCTACAACGAGTGCATGAACAAGAAATTTGCCATTGTTCTACCATAGGGGTTTGAAAACAGATTGGTATACTTTCGGTTCATCTACATTTTGAAAACTGGCCAAAAATTTGTACTAAAAAATGTGTACTTCTTGTTTTTTACAGACCGTACCTTGCAGATACAGGCGTGACTTTTTGGAGCATATTCACGTTGCAATTTGGGACCACCCTAGAACTCTCGAGGTGAACTTGGTGAGCTTCAGAGTGCCAGATCACCAGCACACAGTTCTTGTCACAAATGACGACGGAAAAAGATACGTCTGTGGTCATCAATGGGGGAACCTCGTGGAACGCTACGAGATGGACCCAACGGGGAGATTGACATTCTATCTGGATGAAGGTGATGTTTTCACCTACTTCCTCTAGGATCACCCTGAGGATGCTGACGACACTGAAGATGATGTTCCCTTAGCTGCTGAGGATACACATGTTGTCATTATTCAGTCAGATGATGAGTAGCTTTCATATTTGTAGGTGAGAGGTCTATCTTTATGCGAACTTTCATATTATATGTTAATGGTGAGTACCTATCTAGTTGAATCTATGAATGTTTGTGCAAAAAAGTTAATGGTCTTTATGTTATCTCATATTGAATACCGTGTGTGTGCTTCTAGTCAATATTACATGCCATTTTTTTACCGATTTCTATAGGATAGTGTCGTGGCTATGACATCAACGCCACTGATTATGCAGTAACCTATGGCGAGTCCAGAAACGTGCCAGTGGACACCTAGATAGTACTGACGTGTTGTTCGACGTCACTATTTCGATTTATCACCGAAGTGATAGCAATGGCGTGGGAGTTTCATGCCAGAAAAGAAGAAAATGCCACGCCACTAACATGGCTTTTCCTACTAGTGTTGAATATCAATACAACAATGCACTTAAAAATATAGAAATGAATAAATTTAATCATAAAAGGAAACTAGTAAAACTTAATATATCGTTTATAATACTTGAACGTTATTGACAAGGGAAAAACATATTATTCACAAGGAAAATGGGTTGTGAAGCAAATTGTACAATTTTTAGGCCCATACTCGCGTTGTGCCATTGGCCGAGCGAAAGGGCTACGTAGCTCCACCAGTTCTCCTCCAAACTGCCCTGCCCCCACACAACGGCGCCGCCCTATCCCCCCTCGACTACTTCTCCGCCGTATCGGCCCTACGTGACCCACCAATCCGCCACTACGACCCCGCCGCCATCAGAATTCGATTAGCATAAACTGTTGAACTATCGCCCATGTTGCCCCGCCGACTTGTACTCAACCTATCTCTGCTGCCTCCGCCGCTCGTCAGACGAAATTACAAGGTTTGTACCAATACTGATAAAATCCTTGCTTTCCATCATGCCGGTTCGATGTAGTTAATTGCGATTGTAATTGCTGTCAGATAGACTAGCTGCTTACGTTCACATATGAGTGTCTATTTTATCAGTTTCAGGTGTAAGTGTTAGTTTTATTTTCATAGCAATTTCAGGATTTCAGGTAAGAGCAAAATGTCACAAGACAAGAGCTGGATGGAGAAGGATAGAGATTCTATGGAGTGGCAAAGTGGCATGAAGAGTTTCTTGGAGTTTTGTTTCGATGGTGCTCACACAGACTCAAGAATCCCTTTCCCGTGTACGAAATGTCTGAATAATGCTGAAAAAAATAGAAAGGTTGTGGATATGCACTTGCTCCAGAATGGGATGGATCCGTCCTACACTAATTGGGTATACCATGGTGAACAACCCGATGAGGACAACAAGGCTGAAGATTCTGATGATGAAGATGTTGCAGATGGTGGTTATGGGATATGTGACATGCTCCAAACTCTCATAAGGGCCACACAAGTGGGAAGTAATGCAGGAGACACCGGCGGTGATGGAATGAAACAAGAGCCAAATGCATCTGCAAAGGCGTTATACGAACTATTGGAAGAGGGAAAACATCGTTGTACCCAGGTTGTGAGGACGTCACAAAGATATATTTCATTTTGAATGTTTACCAAATCAAGTGCGTGTCTGGGATGACCAATTGAGCATGTGACTTAATGCTGTGGATGTTCACGGAGGTGCTGCCAAAGGGTCACTGCATTCCTACTAATCTCGCACAAGTAAGGAAGGTCATCCGAGAGTTTGGTATGGATTACAAGAAGATACTCGTGCGCGTTAATTATTGTGTGCTATTCTGTAATGAGTATGCTGATGCCCAAGAATGCCCTGTCTGTCATACGTCTCGGTGGAAATCTTGTCCTAACGTAGACAAAGACGATTCATCGATCTGTAAATCAAAGAAGCCAGTGCCACAAAAAGTTCTATAGTATTTCCCACTCATTCGAAGACTACAAATGCTGTACATTACAAAAGATATGTCAACTAATATGAAATGGCATAAGGAGATACGTACAGATGATGACGCAATGAGGCATCCTGCAGATTCGAAGACCTGGAAACACCTTGATGAAAAATATAGTCAGAAAGAATTCACAAAAGATGCTCGCAGTGTTCGGCTTGGCCTTGCTTCGGATGGATTCAACCCCTTTGGGATCATGAGTATATCACACACTACATGGCCTATCATTATGATCCCATATAACTTGCCACCATGGATGTGTATGAAACAACATATTTGGATAATGTCAATGATTATTCCAGGACCAAAGTCAGCAAGAAATAACATTGATGTGTACTTGCAGCCTTTCATTGATGAACTGTTAGTTCTATGGGAGGATGGTGTTAAAGCATATGATGCCGCAACTAAAGAAAATTTCACGTTGTATGCATGGGTGTTGTGGACCATCAATGACTACCCGGCTTACGCAATGCTGAGTGGTTGGAGCATAGAAGGCAAGCTAGCATGACCTTACTGCCACAAGCTTACAGAGTTCTTATGGCTCCAGTATGGTAGAAAGTATTGCTACATGGGACACCGACGTTTTCTGCGGAAAAACCACAAATGGCGTCGAAACAAGGGTATGTTCAACAACAAGACATAACATAGATAAGCCCCGATGCCACTTACAGGCAAGGAAGTTCTAGAGGAGCTTGATAGCATTCAGGGTCAAATAAGACAAAACGACCGGAAACTAAACCCTGGCACAATTGGCGCAAGAAAAGTGTGTTCTTCCAGCCCCCGTATTGGAAGAACTTGCTCGTGAGGCACAATTTGGATGTTATGCACATCGAGAAGAACATTTGTGACAGCATTCTGGGGACTTTTCTTGAGATGGATGGGCAATCAAAGGATGGTACGAAGGCTCACCTTGATTTGGAGTACTTGAAAATTAGGGAGGATCATCATGCAAAGCCCGCCGGTAAGGATAAGTACACAATGAAGAAAGGCGTGTATGCTTTAAAAAGGAAGAGAAGATGGCTCCTCAGGTTTTTGCAGAGCATACAGATGCTTGATGGCTATGCTTCACACATAAAGCGATGTGTGGTCCTTGAGCAGTGCAAGTTTAGCGGACTCAAAACTCATGACTGCCATGTTATATTACAAAAAGTTCTTCCTATTGTGTTGCGCAAACTTCTGCCAGAGAATGTCCTTACCCCATTGCTTTAGCTGAGTAAATTCTTTTCTGATTTATGCTCCAAGGAGTTAAGGGATGACGGTTTGGATAATTTGGGCAACCAAATTCCAGAAATTCTATGTCAGCCAGAGATGATCTATCCATTAGCTTTCTTTGATATTATGATGCATCTCCCAATTCATCTAGCTCAAGAAGCATGGTTCGTTGGGCCTGTACAGTACATATGGATGTATCAGGTTGAGAGATACCTGCATACGCTGAAGGGATATGTGCGTAACAAGGCTTAACCAGAAGGTTCGATTGCAGAGGGGTACATACTTTCAGAGTGCATGACATTTTGCAGTCGATTCGTTCAGGGGCATGCCTACAAAAATAAGTCAGTCCGAACGCCATGCAAATGGAGCTACAAATGAAGCACCAACAGGGATTAGCATAATGAGTACAGTTGATTACTCCAAGAAAGGTTTTGCCCGTGAATCAATCTCTTTGGAAGCTCTGAATCAAATGAGGCAATACAAGGTAACAAACTTCAAGGAAACCGAGGCATGGATACAGTAAGGATACTTATGTATTTGTTTCATATCATGATATGCATTAATACTTTGGTGATGAAGTAAACATATATCATTTCTTTTCGAAGGAAACATATTGACGAGCTCACAAAGAACAATTGTCCTAATCCTAAAAAGAAACACAAGGACGATTTTGTTGGCTGGTTCGAAAGACGGGTAAGTTACGTTAACATTTTCAGAAATGTTCCTCGTAATAAGAAAACAATAGGTGTACATTACACTCACACATATTCTATTCCATGAAACAGATCACACAACTCCATAAAGATGAGAAGGTCAGTAGTCTGGTGTATACACTAGCTAAAGGGCATGATCAAATTGCTCGTGTGTTCAACCGTACAGTACTGAATGGATATTACTTTCGGAATGCCTATATAGAGCATGACTTGAGTACCCAAAATAGTGGCGTCGTAGTCAATGCGCAAGAAAGCGCCGGCAGTACTAATTATTATGGGGTGATAAAGAAAATCATATTCTTGACTTTCCTCCTGATAAGGAGGTTGTTCTATTGCAGTGTGACTGGTTCGACGTGCCTCCTGCCAATAGAAATTGTTAAGAATTTAGGCAATTTATAGATTAAATTAATCCAAGTATAAATCACGAGCATGACGTACACATACTGATAATTAACCATATTCCTGCATACTAGATTGATAGTAGACACATCTACACAAACTACTAGTATTGCACACATGGAAATAATAAGCGCAGGGATAAACATGTTATACCCTACGATCGGTGAGTTGGCAGTAGCCGTAGCAGTGGCGGCAGCAGCAGTGGCAGTTGCAGCAGCAACGGCGGCCTCGATGGCAGCAGTGGCGGCCTCGGCGGCAGCAGCAGCGCGTTTGGCTTCGGTGGACATGTTGACGAAGAGGGAGACACGGCAGTAGTCGAAGTAGATGAACAACAGAGAGAAGTCGCGTAGGAGACGCTCCCCCAAAAACCTAATCGCCCCTCTCCCTTACAAGATCTGGAGAGGCGTGGTTTCGGAGGTCTGCTCTCCCATCGGACGTGTATGCGGTAGACGGGATGGGATCACTGGCGGCAGCAACAGGAAGTGGAACGACAGTGGACGCAAAGAGGCAGAGTGTATAAGATGTGTATTTGTGTCTGCCCGAGCCTCCAATATATAGGCACAGCCGAGTAGGAGAAAAGTTTGCTCACATAATTAATTGGCGTTAACTACAGCCGTTACCACGTGATAATTGCGGCAATTTACTACGCGCGGTTACCACGTGATATATGCGGTGTTTTACTACGCGCGGCTGTTACCAAAATAAATGTGACACAATTACAGACAACAATCAATATGACGTCTCATATTATTGGCATGTCTGTTGACTCCCCGTTTCCTTCTGTGAAAATAAAGGCATCGACTCGGCTCATTCCCGCAACCCGCGGCGCGCCGTGACGTGTCGTGACGAGGCGGGCGGCGGAGGAGGAGGAGCGCGCGTGTGGAACACCTCCACAACTCCTCTCTCTTCATACCAACTCACACTAGTGGGGAGAGAGCTCACCTGATAAACTGGTGCAAAACTCTCCCAACTAGCAATATGGGACTAAACTCCCACCACTTGCTATGGAAGCATGAGCCTTAGGGATTAAATAGAAATTGCCTAATGGGCTAAAATCCCATCCCAAATTTCAGCAGAAATCAGAGTAAGGGGTATAAGAAGGACAAATATGGAATTATTGACCTTGACACTAGTGTACACCGATTCAAGGAAGACCCTTACATTCTAGGCATCCAAACTGCACTCTACGTGAGATATATGAAGAACCTTAATTGGGCAAGTGCTATAAAAATGAATCCACGCAATTTGTTTGCTCCTTCGGTTTAAAACGGTGCACACCTTGATGATGCTGCAGAAGGAGATGAACGTGGTGATGCAGATGTACAGGATGTCGTCAATGCTAGAATTACAGTTCCAAAATTTACTCTACCTGATGAGGTGACTAGTTGGTGCATAAATGATGATGGAAGGACCAACGTTGATGTTTCAGTCATAAAAAGTATAAGACCTGCTGAGTTTGACGAAGATCAAGTCGAATATGATGCTGATACAGATGATGATGGGTATTACGTAAATGATGGCCATATTGCTCTTTTGGTACAAGATGAATTGGATGAGGACCATGGATTCTTTGTGTAGGCGGTCTCTGCACTGTTTGGCTTAAATGTTTTTCCATGAACATGGACACATTTATGTCCTTGAAAGATCGTGTAATAATATAATTTGAGTTTAAATGCTCCAAAGTTTCAGTGTTTAGTAATTAGGAATTTCCATGCTAAACATACTTGTGAAATTGCGTCTTATATGAGTTTTTCATTGATTATTAAGTATTGTAACTTGTTGCAACATAAGTAAATGCTAAGTGCTGCAGAAATTCAGTTGTTTGGACCTAAAGAGGTTCCGCTTATGGATATAGTAAATAACTCTAACAGTATTGCATGAATTTATCTGTGCTCTACTGGCTTTCTTGACTTGGCTCGAACTGTGAGATCATTTGTTCGATCACCTTTGAACCAAAATTTTATCATCATATTTATTTGTTTCTCCAGCTGACTGGTGGGACTAGAATAATTTGTCCAAAAAAAATTCCGGTGACATAAGTGAAGATACTGGACCATATATGAACATATCTCCGAAATTAATTTTTAGCTATACTCGGGTGCCAAGGCCTAGGAGGTCTGCTTAAGGTTTATCAATGCAAAAAAATCATTCAAATCAAAATGGGCTCACCGAACTGAGATACTGGACCAAAAATGAATTGTAGTCGTAAGAAAATTGCAATATCGACCAAGGGCCATGGCTCATGAGGCCCGTTAAGCTACGCTGTGAATGTCTCATTGCAAAAAACTTGTTCATTTTTGCAACAGCAGGGTGATTGTTGCATTACGTTTAACTTATTATAATACGGTCCAAATTGTCGCAGTAAAGAATAGTTATTGCCACATGATAAGTAAGGCGAAAAACATATGATATTGCCACACGAACAAATTTGTTTTCAATAGTTAGCTATGTTTGCAACAATATTTGTAACTACGGCAACACAACACATATGTTGCAATATATGACCGAATATCACCATGAATGCTTATTTCGTTGGAAGACCTTGTCTCTAAGGCAACAAAATGACTGCCTCGCGGAACGAAAATACTCTGTCGCAAAAACGCGATTGTATTCCAACAGCAGTGCAGATCATGGCAATAGGAGGCCTCTACCGCAACAAAATGATAATTTATTGTGACCAAAAAGATTTATGGAAATATGAGTGCCCTATCTCCACAACCGAAGATTTCCTCGTAATTTTTGATTATATCGCAATGAAAAATACTCGTAGCGATATATTTCGTGGCAAGAGAACGATTTTCCTGTAGTGGTGCTTTTCCCAGAACACGGTTAGTTGCGGTATAACTTTGATGCTTATATCTTTGATATATTTATTTCTTGTTTTCACTTGAACCTCAGAGGTGCCCTAGCATTTATGTTTTTCTCCATTATTAAGGGCAAGCGAGATACCACTTTATCATATCTTATTAAGAACATTGCAATCCTGCAGATTGATATATTTCTTGTTGTGTATTATTAGTGTGTTGGTGTCTCTTCATGGTTTGCATAACTATTAGGTGACTTTATGTGCATACTTCTTATTATGAATTGCCTAAGCACTTGATCATATATTAATAATATTTACATCATATGAAACAAATGTGTTCGTAAAAGTTCTTTTATCGCACTCAGTTGTTAACTAGATTGCTTGAGAACAAGCAATAAGCTAAGCTTTGGGGAGTTGATATGTCCAAAACAAATCTCCTTTTTCGAGCTATTGTTTGCCTCTAAACTTGTGAGTTTTGGATACAACTAACATGGACTAATGATGTTTTCAGCAGAATTACCTTGGTGTCTCGTTTTGTGAAGAAAAATCAACTTTCAGGAAATTGCCCGGAATAGATCCCGAAGTCCTTACCCGAAGACCTTCGGAGAATGGCCCACACCATGGTTGGGCGCCCCCCCTAGGCCATGCCGCCTGGTGGTGTGGTGGCCCCAGCCACCCCCTCGGGCTCCCCTTTCGACTACATGTGCCCGTATCCCTAAAAGAGAGGGGGTTTGTCATATTCCAGAAAAACACACGAGAGCGTTGCCGCCACCTCGAAACTCAATTCGGGGATTCGAAGTTCCTGTTCTCGCGCCCTGTCGGGACGGGGATTCGGAGGAGATCATCGCCATCGCCATCACTTCTCCATCAACCATCCATGATTCCCCCATCCATGTGTGAGTAATCCCCGTTGTAGGCTGAGAGGGGTGGAAGGGATTGGATGAGATCGTTCATGTAATAAGGCCAGACTGTTAGGGCATAGGGCCTAGTATTCGTTGTTAGTGCTTTATATCATTGTTGCAACTTGTTATGCTTAATGCTTGTCATTAGGGCCCGAGTGCCATGATATCATATCTGAGCATGTTATTGTTTCATGAGTATAATTATGTTTCTTGATCATATCTGCAAGTTGTTTACACACATTGTTGTCCGAAACCCGAGGCCCCAAAGTGACAATAATTGGGAAAACCGGAGGGGATGGCTATGATGTGAGGATCACATGTCTTCACGAAGTGTTAATGCTTTGCTCCGTGCTTTATTAAAAGGAGCACCTTAATTACCAGTTGTTTCCCTTGAGGCCCCGTTGGAAACGGGCTGGTAGGAAAAAATATGTTGTGCAAGTTTCTCATTGCGAGCACATACGACTAAATTGGAACACATGCCTATGGTTTACCTAGTACTTGGATGCTTTATTATTATCTATCTTCAATAACCATGTTTTGATTATTATATGCACTATTTTATCCATGCAACACCCGTTCATCCATCCCTATGCCTACAATACTTTAATCCTGCTGTTTCCTGCAATTGCTATTGTTGTTACTATTTTACTCCTGTTGTTATTTTATTACTATTGCTGCTATAAAACTATTACCACTAATAAATTATTGCGAGCAAGTTTACTTTCAGGTGCAGCTGAACTGACAACTCATTTGTTAAGGCTTATAAATATTCTTTGGCTCCCCTTGTGTCGAAATCAATAAATTTGGGTTTTCCTTCCCTCGAAGACTATTGCGATCCCCTATACTTGTGGGTCATCATAGTCACATAACTATTTTCAAGTTCATAAAATATTTAATGATGGTGAAAAGAATTCTTAGGGTTTTGTAATCCTTAAGTTTTAAATGCTATGAAAACCTTTTATGAAGTAATGTTTCTTAAAGAGAAATAATATTTTTGAATAGAGGAAACTTGTTTTGAATAAGTTTTAGGGTTTACGAAAACAGGGGCATATTTGTATTGTTATTTTCAATAACATTGAAATAACATATAATATTTCCTTAGTGTTTGAGTTTTTATTTGGTTTTTGATGGCTTGCATTAGTAGAAAATAAAAGGTTTTAAATTTTTGTGATTTTTGAATTTCTCCAAAAACCAGGGATGTTACATACTACCACCCTTAAAAGAAATCTCGTCCCGAGATTTGGGGAGGCTAGAAAGAAAAGATATGTTTGGGTTACTTGGGTACCAGGGCAACTAGGTGGGCTACTATCCTTAAAAGAAACTTTTGTGGGCAGTCTTGTTCCATTAGCTTGGAGTGTAGCTTGGTTCCATATTGGCTTGAGTAGAACTTTCCTTCGCGGTAGAACTGTAGACCAACATAGTTCTGTTGGACTACCTTTGACACTGAGTTGTCACTCTTTGGGTCAATCAAAAGACCAAGTTGGGAGGATTTCACAACATCAACTCATTTTATTAAAATGGGAAACACATTTGTCAACCATTAATTGTATTCTATTACACGTGGAAGCATCTTCTGAGGAACATTTATTTCTAAAATAAAAATTTGCATAAGAATCATTCTTGGACATATACTTCTCGATGCTCCTCGTGATTTCCTGTAGAAAGTCATGTTTTTTCATTCTTATTTTGAGGGCAACTATTGGCACAGTGTCCTTTATCTCTGCATTTGAAGCATGTCACTTGGCTGATATCTCTGTAGACGGGTTTAGGATTCTTCTGAAGTTTCTTATTCCTTTTGATGGTATTAGATTGGCCATCATATCTTCATATTGTTGTCCAGAATACTCCACTATATTGGCTAATAGTCTGGGTTGCTTGTTGGCACAATTCCTAGATAAATGTCCATCTTCTTCACAAGAATAGCAACTCTTGGTGGTGGGTTTGGATGAATATGGATGTGGTGTAGTCTTGACTCTAGTATCCATCTTGACATAGTCCATCTGAATAGTATTGCTTCTTGTAAAACTTGATTGTTTTGTCTTAGGTGTTTACAAACAAACCAGGGTTACTAGAATCTACTATGATGTTTTGGCTACTAGTGTTTCCTAACAAGTTCACATTATGTCTTATAAATTTTGGGAATGTTCTTGCGTTAGGTTCTTCCATCTTCTTATCATTCTTATAAGTACTTTTTCAGTTCTTGATGTTGTTGTTCACCACTCTTTCTTGATGATGTAGGAATCCTTCTTCATCGGGTGACTTGACCTTGATGTCTTATTCATTCTTGATGCCTTCTTGATTCTTGGCATAGTCTTACACTACATATACTACTAAGTTATTTGTCTAACATGCATTGTGTGTTGGTCTTGATCAAAATGATCACACCACAAAGTCTAATTGGGAAAAAAGAAAATAGAGTGAGATGTGGTTAGTCTTCTTGAAGTTTCTCTTGATTTCTTCTAGTACATCCAGTTCCTTGACTTTCATGTGATTGTGGTGAAGTCTATGTTCTTCTCTAAGTGCGTCAATGATCTTCCATGTAGTGCTCTTCGATAAGTTTAAGAATTTCATGGGAAGTGCCCTTTAGTCCTTTAGGGACTTAGTCTTCTACAGAAGGTAAGAATATTTGAGAGGTAGATGGAGGATAAGGGTTCTAGGGTTTAAGGTTCACTAGTTATCTACATTATGTAAATGGGAGCAACCCACTAATTACATTTATCTCAACATGCAAGGTATACACATCAGCAGTCATGTAATTGGTCCACCTCATCGTTCAGTTTCAGTTTGCCTCAAGTGAACAAATTGCCACCTCAGCCATGAAAAATGAGTGTTACTTTCCTTCGTTGTGGAATTTCGCTCTTTTTTTCGCTCATAATATTGAGTTCCAGCACACAGGGAGCCCATTGCCATATATGTCCATGAATCAAAAGAAACTGCCCATTATTTCTCCAATTACGAGTGGAGGCACGGAAAATTGACTATGCAGACACCATTGGCCCTTCCTCTTTGCCATTTTCTCCGTTATGGCCTGCTCGCTTCCCCTCCCAAATATCTTTGCAAGAAACGGAAATTAGGAGGCACATGGGAAGTTCATACAACATCTCCCCACTTAAATGGTGTGGACATCTGCCCCAAAACCATTGCTCAAATCGGCATCCAGTTTTCCTGCTGGTCGTCCGGCCGCCCGGTGTCTACTACCGGATAGCTCTTAGCGCCGCGCATGTGGGCTACTCCCCTCAGTATTAGCCCGTATGAATATTCCTATCTCTCAGGTGGTACATAGGTTGCCCGCTTCTTGGTATCTCTAGATTTAGTTTTGCTTAATCCAAATCTAAATTTAATCAACCTCCCTGTAACTCACACCTTACTTGTAGCCTAGTTAATCTGTTCCGTCAGATAAACACTAGCTCGCAGTTTACTTAGTTGCCAAGCCCCCAACCCGCCGTGTGATCACCCGCTATCCTTTTCCATAGATTTGAGGTTTTCTGACCTACATTCCTTAACATCTTGATTGGCCCCTTTTTGTGATTGCAAAAGGAGGAGCAAAAGCAACCTTTTCTAGACTGTTCAGATTTTGCGGCATGGGATTTTGGATTAGCTCGGAATTCGACTTTGGGTTGTATAATCAGTGGAGAACCCTTTTATTTTATTTTGGTGCAACTAATTCATTTGACTTACTTGTTTATGAAGGAAGGAAGTGGTGACAATAATTAGTCTTTTTTTGTTATCTGCTCACATTCTCATGTAGTATAGAAAAGAAAGTCGTTTTGTTCCTCTTCCATGTCACCGTTTTATCACCCATGTTTCCCTTCTAATTATTTTTTGTGTTGCTCATTTTGACAGGTGCATATAGCTTCTACTAGCTGCTGACGGGTTCGTATCTATTGACCAATACTCCATCTTGGGCAAGTTGAAACAAGTAATTTACCATTCATGGTGTTTGTTCTTATATGTAATTTCCTTGAGTAACTCGGCTATTCATGTTCATTAAGGTTTGCTTTCAGCATATTTGAATGTAAATGTGATGCGGTGAAATAAGAACGCACCACTTTGCACACAAAAAAGAAAAAGAAAACCAGCGGTGCATATTTTGGTATAGGAGCCAAATATATTGCTATAAATCAATGTCGACCGCATTGATTTATGTCCAAGTCTTATTTTTATACGACTTACTAACCCATGATTTTGACTACACTATTTCTATGACCTATCAGGTTATGCTCTTTCATATTCGTATTCCAACAATTTATATGATGTGTTATATTCATATGGTTCACTAATTAATATGATCTGTCATATTCATATTGTCCAATAATTTAGTTCTAAAATAGCCCGCTGCACCGCGCGGGGTATCATCTAGTTATAGTATGTGATTGACACACACTAAGGTCTTGGTCTTGGATCCAAAATAGGCACAACAACAAAGATAGAAGGATAGAAACAAAATTTAAGGAATGATCAAATGGGTGGACCTCTATGATGGATTTTTGGCTAAACTCACACGGATATGGTTCAAGGGTGTCCAAAATGTTTAGGTACTGATGCCTCTGCTTCAAGGTTGCTAAATGGAGCGATTTTTCTTAAGGAACCATTTTCAAATTATTTATGGAATTGAATTTATGTCAAAAATACTCAAATGGACAGAGTATATATACACATCCTAAGGGTTCCTGAAATATTTTATTTGCAAATTTTTGATTTGTAGAATTTGAATTATGCCAAAGTTCATTAAACAAGCTTATTTAAATTTGATCTAATTTAAGTTTGCCAAATATAAAATTGGACAATGCTAAAATTTTCTACATGTCAAGAGATTTTCAAAAAGTCCAAGTTTACTAAATTTGGCTAAGTGGATCAAAAGATATGAGTTTTGTAAGTTACGGGGGCCATTCTGCAAAACTACAATTTAATTTCTATTCGGGAAAAATCCAGAGAAAGTCTTGGCCACGTGGCTTGGTCAGAAGGGATGGCTAGACTGCTGGCGTGGCATGCTGACTAGGCGCTGAGGTGGATAAGTGGTTGGATTTGGGCCGTCAGATCCAGATCCAAGTGTAGTGTACCGATTCGATAAACCGATCTAATCCTACACGTTGATCTAGATCCAACAGTGAGGAGTGGTTAGGGTTACCTTCGGCTGGAGTTGGTCACCAGCAATGGTGCACAGGGCGGCGCTATGCTCGGTCTTGGACGGCGGTGGGGTTCTGGAGGGTTTCCGGGAACGAGGAGGGCACGACGGGTCGCGGCGTGACTTGAGGAGGAGGATGGTGAGATTTGTTGCGCAGTGCACTTCCTCAATTGACGGCATGGTGCGGAAAAAGACGACGCGGGCTCCGGTGTCCTCGGATGCAGCAGGTGTGGCGGTTTGGCTGCATCTAAAATCGAAAAAAATGATCAGGGTGGTGCGCAAGGACTTGGGGATTGGAACGAGACTGATGAGGACATCCCTAGTACTTCTACACTTTCTCCCATTGAATAGGTTGCTATTAAAGAGAAACATGATGAAGTGATAATTGGACCAATGACAAGATCAAGAACTATGCTACTAGAACAGCAGGTGAATTCTGTCTTATTAGAATATGATGTTTGTTTTCATGACAACTTTATACTACCTAAATCCATGCACTTATGTATACTCAGGTTTGTTGATAACACAAGCATGGATGGAGGTGCACATCAAGAGGAGCTGGAAAACAAGGAGGAGATGCTGGAAAACAAACATGAGAAGATGGAAAAAACAAGTTGCATGGTGGAAAACAAGCACACACACATGAAGAAACAAGATGGTCTTGTTTTCCACAAGGAGGGTGCACCACATGATGTTGATGCACCATAGGCTAGTGGACCTGCGAGTCCAAAGTGGCCGCACCCCTTTGTGGGTCGGTTTGTATCCCTAGGAGTCCAAATAGAGTCCAAACCGAGTCCAAGTTGGGTTCTATTCGGGTTAGGCTTGTTTCTTGCGCAATACCCAATTGTGGCCGCACTATACCCCCTCATATAAACCCCTTGCTGCGGATTAGAATAGTTAGACTACGATAAAACATAAACCCTAGAGTTCCTATATTGTATTGCTCATAAGCATTCATCTTGAATTGTTACTACCTTGCAAATCTGAGTGTATTTTGTTGTTCCATTGGGAATAAGGAGAAACAGGACCACTTGTAGTCGGTGGCTACTTGTGCAAGAGTGTGGAGTCTCGAATATCCAAGGGGTTGAGTGTTGTTGCAATTGGTGACAGGGTTTAGCCAAGGAGAGTTCGTGGTAATACACTGTTATCATCAAAGTTATCAAAGAGTTCATCGAGAAGATCGGGCATCCCCATATCATCTTGGTATCATATTACTGGGTTTACTCGGTGAGCTGTTTCTATCCCTTTAGATTCGAGTGTTTTTCATCCCTATACAGAAAAAGCCTCACAAAAAGATAGTTAGATCATTGCCATATCTTTAGATAATCCCTAGTTTTCAATTTCTAGTTGTTGTTTTATGTTTGATCTTGCTTTTATTTTCTATTTTTGAGTCATTATGTTTCTATTAGGGTTAGGGTTCTTAGTTGTTCTTCAATTCCAAATCGAGTCTATATACAAAAATCCAAAAAAATTAGCTACCCGAGAGTGTTTTTCTTTCCAATCCGAGTCGTTTCCAATTTTCTACCGCGGCACGAAAACACCTATTTTCTTTGCCGTTGTTTGTGCTTGTTCTACTCATGTTTGGTTTGCTATTGTTGCTACATGCTCCCTAGCTGCTCGCGGAATCGTTTCCTGCCGTGGATCCTAGTGCTAATTGGAGTCGAACTCCTGCCGCGGCACAAAATCGCAGCGAAACACTACCCTGCGATCTCCTAGTTTGAGACGAACTCGCTCCTGCCGCGGCACAAAATGCACCGTTTCTCTACCGTGCGTTGCTCCCACGCACGCAACACACAGTGTGCTTAATCTCTGCCGTGATCACACACGCGCGCGCTACCGCGGCACCAAAACTTGACGTTTTGCTGCCGCCACGGCAGGGAAAACACCAGTTTCCTGCCGCGCGTTCTGTGAGCGTCCTAGTAAGTTTTGGTATGTTTTCTTTTGTTTTTCTTTTACATTTTCTTTAGGATTTCAAGTCTAAACATTGTGAATCATAGACATAGCCTTTCTATAGCAACATATTAGGTATCTTACCCATAAAACTAGCTATATTTTGCTCACAACGGGCTGCTCATTATCATTCCAATTCTTGTGTCACATTGATCATAGATTTGTTTTCAGTTGTTATTTTTTCTCCTAGTTGATATTGGCCATTGAAAAAGTACAAAAATAAAAAGAAAACAAGAAAAGTATAATAAAAAAAGAGAGACAACAGAAATATAAAAGAGGCCAACAACAACATATTCTCAATTGTGATTGGAGCTGTTTTGTTATTGCTATATCTTGACACTATCAATTGAGCAATTTTGTGCCTGTTTATCTTGAGCTTGGTTAGAGTCTTTTGAGAGCATTGCAACATTTCATCCACATATTTGCTTTGCCACATTTGTCTCTTTTGGTGTGTGTTTCCTAGGTGCATCTTTTGGTATCATCACAAACAACAAATAGGATTGTTACTTGGTGATTGTTAGGTATCCATACAAAGCCCCACTATATAACCTGTTTTGCCTTTGTGAGATCTAAAATCCTTGGGTATTCTATTCTTCACACCAAATCACAATATTTGCTATTACTTGTTGGTAAATTATTCTATTCACTTTGGAACGGTAAGGATCACCTCTTTGCTGGTTTTTGAATGAGTTGAGAGAGACACCACAATCTATGGCAATTTTTATTTCACTAACCTATTAATCATGGCTTCTCCTAGTGATGTTTCTGCGCATGGTAAGAGGACACATGGTGATGAGGTTGTGAAGTGGACAGAATTGGAGGAGATGAGAGACCAATTGACTACAACTATTGAGTCCAATAATTCAGAATTGCATTCCTTGATTGACAAGACTAGAGTGGATCTTGATACCACTGTTCAGAATTTGGGTTTGCAAGTTGATATTGTTGCTAATACATCTACTGCCACACAAGAGAAAGTTACAACCATGCAAACAGCCCTTACAAACTTGACTACACAAATTGCTACCTTGACAACTTTGGTGAATCAAAGGCTCCCTGTTCAGGAGGATAATGGTAGTGCTCTTGGTGATGATAATGATGAGGGAAATTTTATTCCTCAAGGCCGAGGGGGAGGGAGAGGCAATGCAGGTGGTTGTGGCTTTGTAGCAAGGAGGGTCCAAGTCCAAGAACCAAACCTAGAGGATGATGGTCTTGGCAAACCAAAGTTCATGCTCCCATCCTTCAATTTTGATACTGATGATATAGAAGAATATCTCATGTGGGAACTAAAAATTGAGAAATTACGGAGGATGCATGAGTACACTGAGGAGAAGAAAATAAAACTTTCTTTTTTAGGTTTTGATGGCTATGCTTTCCTATGGTGGGATAATATTACAAGAACAAGAGCAAGAAATAGAGAACCTGAAATTGTTACATGGAGAGAGATGAAGCAAGTTATGAGAGACAGACTTGTGCCCAAAAAATATTTGAGAACTGTAAGGACCCCAGACCGGCAGTCTGAAACCCTCCGTATGCATACATTCACGATCCCAGAAAGATCAGTCGTGAACAACATACAAAGTTGGCATACAGAAATACATCATCCATTACACGAATACATAAAGGTATTACATAAATGATCACATGATCAAGTTTAACACAACTGCCACGTAGGGCAGGCAACTTAACAAACACAGCGGAAGACAATTAAAACACAACGTAGATGAGCCCAAGTCACGCCTTAACCTACAGGCTGCTGACTGGGAGACGAGCCTAGTTCGCAAAGTCGTCAGCGTTCTCCTCCTAGTTGATCTCCTCCTGAGATTTGCTCCTCAAAGTCTGGCCAATAAAATAACCAGGGGCGAAACCAAAGTGAGTACATTTGAATGTACTCCGCAAGACATCCCTCATGAAGCTTATATAATGCAATATGTTTATTTAGGTGGAATGGGTAGGCCATACATAGGGGTTCGCTACCCACGACAGATGAAAGATTCATCATGGTTGATTAACATATTTATATCTCTGTTGAAAAAGATACTTCAAAATAAATATAGTTTTCTCTCGTAGATATCATCTATCCATGAGGTTTTCATAAACGTTTGTTTGAAGAAAGAACATTTTTCTTTGCAAAACTTCTTTGAAAGAAAATAATATTTTTCTTTGAAAACATTGCTTGTAAACAACTTCTGACTTTTCATAATCCGTATCTCGCAGATACGAAGTTCACCTTTCCAGTACCTCCCAAGTACAAGTCCTTTTTCAAATCATCCTTTTTGAAAGCTTTGACACAATGCTAGCTACATGGAAATTCAACCGTCCATATCCGAGGACGCGGCTATTTCGAAATAGTTTTACTCTGCAGAGGTGTACACAATCCACAAGATCTAGAAGATCCGCCGGGAGACATCCACAGACTGCTCACAACAGTATGCGAACATCAGATAACTGGTCCTGACTTTCCACCTTGGTCAAGCTAGTATATGACTATCCCTTCAATTGGGTTTATTCTCCCCGGCAATACACGTCCCACGTAGCCATGTCAGGAGACCCAACTGCTGCATCCGGAGGGAGAATTAATCCCACACTTTGCATGTCTCTGTTTAAAAACTTGGCGACATTTCGGTTCAGAGGATCCAGTCCGCTATAGCATATTGACATAGAACATACACTAACAAGATCAAATTTCAAGCCTGGCCCCGTGCCCATGTTAAGGTAGAGTGGCAGTACGTCTTGGTTGTCTAGCGAAGACTAGGTTATGTGTCATTTTTGAAAAAACACGTTTCTCCAAAAATGATCATCTCACAATCCTCCCGTGGACAAGGTCCCACCTTTCCACCGGGTTTTCCATAAAGCCTTTGTTTTGCATAAACACAATTTTAGGGTGTCCACTTGGGACTCCTTTGTTTTTTTTATCTTTGGGCGGTAAATACCCATATGGTGGCTATGGGCTTGGTATTACCAAGTTTAACTACTAGCATAATAATGACCTACATAATATTATAGGAGTAATAGCCACATCAAAAATAGTTTTTGATAATCAAGTTTTGGTAAAACTTCAGAGGTAAAAACATGCATGATAGATAATGATGAGTAGTGTATCAGCAAGCATCAGGATGGCTTGCCTGGCAACTCCTTGTGTCCCTGGCTTTGGAGTGACTGGAACTTGAAACAAAGCTTCACGACACTTCCTTCTCCTTCGTTTTTCTAACGTCGTAAAAAGAATAAAGGACACACATTCAGGATCAATTAAGGCAAGCAACAATACATAACAAGACATATCACAAGGAAACTAATATTAAATCAATCAAACACACTTGGCATAAATGACATTTAATAAGACAACTTAAGGTTGGAGGAACATATCTCACAACCTTAATATCATGGATTCAGTGGGTGTACCACTCTCATACTAGGATATTAAGAAGCTAAGAATATACTTAGCTTCACACGAGTGAGACTACTAAAAGAATAAACAACACAAACAATCAAGCCACAAGAGAAATATAGGTATAACACTCAAGCTAAAATAATCACTCGGGAATGCCTACCATAGTAAGGCATACCACAAATAAACAAGATAGCTATTATACTATGCCTGAGTTCACATCAAGACTACAGAAACACTTGATTACAAAAGTGACTTACACAAATCAGGGAGCCTACACATGTGTAACAAGGCAGTAGACTCATCACAAAACACACAATTCACCTAGTAAGAATATTACTAATATTGGACAAAGTGGAGGGATCCTAGTAACATGCTTCTACTAAAGGTTGCTATACAAGCATGCATAATAAGGAATGTACCTTACTTAAGGTACTAAAATGCAAACAAGGAACCATGTTATCATAATGGGAATGAAAACATGTCCTCAAGCTAGGATACATATATTCTACCAAACACATGTCGACAGGAAAAAGTCCACTATTAAAGTGCTTGGGAAAAAGGTACTACTCAGACATGAAGGATCAATGGATGCATTCCAATAAGGTAATTGAAATACAACCAGAGGTTCCATGTTATAAAAGCAGGAGTGAAAAAAATCTCTACTTGCTATAACAAAAATATCCTAGTTAATAAAACAAGGCACCATTCAGCAAGGCAACTCCTACATACTAGTGGTAATAAAAAGGGCATTACTAGAGGAATCAAACAACACCCCAAGGATGGATTTTTCCTAGCAATCCACACATGATTATAAACACTTACAAACAGAAGCATACACATTATCTTCTAGCTCCATAGCCCAAGGTAAAAATACAAGACACACATAAGTGAGAGAACTATATAAAGGAAACATATCTATGGTGGGGGAAATGGGTTTCCACCTAAAATGCAATGGCATGAGTGGGTGTTCCACTAGTCTACCAAAGAATTTTGAGGTCACAAAGCCTCTGGTCATACTTGCTAAAAATTAACAAAGGCCTAAACTAGCATCTAGTGCAATACACATACTAGTCGAAAATAACAGGATGTTAAAATAAGCAAGGCAATGCTACTCATGCTATTTTTCAAATACAAGTGCAAACTACAGAGGTAAAGTACTACTCATAAAAATACCAAAACGCTACTAGACCTATGAAGACAACACAAAAATTTGTGGCTACACATTCACTAATTTTTATGCCAATTTTTTTTTTACACATGAGAGAATTTTTCCATAACATTTGCATAGTCATGACAAAGCTACTCATGCTTTTCTACCAACATAAGTGAAAGCTAACAGAGGTGACACCACTATGATATCAGTACCAAAGTGGTATTGGATATACCAAAACAACAATATCAATCAAGGTGCTAGCATAATAATGTTTTGCCCAAACCTCAAACCAAGGAAATAGCTGGAAATATTATTATGCTACTATAGCTACTTCTACAACACCTCAAACCAAACTAACAGAGGTAGCATGATATCAATATCAGTACCAAAGTGGTACTAGATCCATCATAACAACCTCACAAATTTAGCTACCAAACCTATAGTTAAAATACCCCAAATCCTAACACACAAGAATATGCTAGAAAAACAACTATGCCTTCAATAATAATTTAAAACATCTCACACCATACTGAACCTTTTCTAACATACTAGTTCTGTAAGAAAACATCAAGATAACATAAAGTAACACATTTATATAAGCTAGAAAACATAAATCTAGTACTCAAATATTGCAATACAAAACATTCACACAAGAAATAATATTAACAGAAATATGCAAAATCTAGATCTGTCCACAAAATCTTCTACAAAGTCTCAAAAATTAAACCAAGCTAGGGTTAGGTATCGCTAAACATATAAAAGCATCTCCAATTGGATTCACTAAAAAATTCATCCTAGATTTGTCAGGATAGATGCTCAAACAGGGACAGATGCTTTTACCAAAACGTATGCCATTTTCTCTAGGTGACAGACCTGCATGCGAGACCACTTTCTGCTGATAGGTATCAACAAGGGATACTCAGATCAGTTGGATTCATATTTTTTCGAGCATTATTTTTAAAGTTATGCCACTTTTTCTTTAGCAGACACATGCTGCCAAAACATTTCTCATTTCTGAAATATTAATCAAAAATTGGTTCTGTCACTTGGACCTGGTTAAGAAAATGATAGGCTACTGGTGGTAAAAAGGGTTTGGCGAAAATCCCATTTTTGATATTTTTCCTAGGCCAAACCTAAAGTAGTAGTTTCTGCCCAAAATCACAAATGAATAAATCTAACATGCAACGGGCCGATTTAGCTACGGGACGGCGAGATGCTCACCGAGGGGCGGTGAAACTCGATGGCGCGGGGGCGAGGGTGGTGGAGGTGCAGCAGGTGGGCGTGGCCGCGGCTCGGCACAAGCAGCAGCTCCCGCAGCGACTCCACGCGGCTTCGGCGACGAACTCTCCTTGCCTCGCTCACAGAGAGCAAGAGAGCAAGCTAGCAAGCAAGCAAGGAAGAAAGCAAGCAAGGGTTGGGGAGAGTGTGTGGGGTGGTGTATTGCTAGTGGCAAAAGGGGTTGGGAAATGGTGCTTTATAGGCCAAGGGGTGAGCCTTGGTGTAGAAGGCACACAAGGTCAAGTGGTGGTCAAGGGTATGGGTAGGCATGGGCATGGATGGCTCTTGGTGGCAAGCAAAGGGTGGCATGGGTGGCTCTTTGTGGCAATAAAAGGGTGACATGGGCGAGCACAAGGGTCAAGCCTTGGTGTAGAAGGCAACCAAGACAAATGGGGGTGGTCAAAGCATGGGCTACTCTCCTTCCTCTCCAAGTCTCTCTCTTGAATCAATGCCAAAGGCATCCAATGCATGGAATAGCAAGTGGCCACATGGGGCAATGACCAGGATATCTTTCCCTCACTTTATTTCGATCTAAACAACAAAACCAACAACATGTGTGAAAATGAGTCCATTTGGATAAACTTGATAGTTCAAAGTTGTTCAAATTTCAACTCTGGCAGATATGGACATTGAATTTATTAGAATACTTAGGAGCTTCCAAAAATGATATTTTTTGGCAAACGTTCCTTATTTGTTGTGTTCCTTGTGTGGTAGAAAATTCAAGTCATTTGGAGTTACTTCACAGAGCAAACTTGTTCAAATTTTCAAAAGGTGCTGTGTAGAAAACAGAGGTGTTTGGTACCTTAAACAATCCAAAAACTTGTTCCCTTTTGATTTTCATCCTTATTTGATATATATATCAAGTGGTATTTTTCTCATGGTATTTGGAACAAGTTTCTAGAACAAACTTGTTCAAATTGCCAAAAGTTGCTGTGAAGAAAATTTCTGTTTTCTAGGCTTTAATGGATTCAATTTTTGGTCCCCTCTTGTTTGAGTTTTATGTTTTTGGAAATATTGGAAATTCAATTTAATAAGGCATTTGGTGTTTCTTCAGCAAAGCTTTACCAAAATATTTATGTGGCTTTTAGTAACAAGGTAATACTCTCCACCAATTTGGTTTATAAGCTAGCAAGGCTGAAAAATCATTTGGAAAGATTTTTGGTTAAGCACTTAAAGAATGCCTCTTTCTCATTTTAAAGCTTGTTGGGAATTTTTATTAAGTGTTTCACAACTTCCCTAATTTAGATCTTGGAATAATACTCACAAGTAGGGAGCTCTCAAGATAGATATGTATTGCCCTTTGATCAATATTTACTTTAGAAAATACTGCCAAAGGTTGTTGGAACAATATGTTGAATATTTTTATTTTATTGCTTTGCCATATTTTTAAGTTTGTAGAACACACTTGCTTTCAAAACCTTAGCAATGCGTTAATAAACCTGAGGTTTTTGGAAACATGATATTATGCTTCCAAGGGTTGGGTGGGTTGATCTTAAGAAGAATTGATTCGAGACAAGTTTACTGGAATGATCTCAAAGGATAGATAGAGACAGCCCTTTAGTTAGGGGATGCTATTCATAAAGGTTTGATAAGATTGAGCATGAGAGTTCAAATGATAAGCACATATGAAATGGGAATAGAAATATCTATGGGGTGAGATCCCATAAGATATATTGATGCAAAGATCAGGAACACAAATTATGACATGAAGCCATGATGGAAGAATTGACACATAGCAGAAGATAAGATTGACATGGACTTGATTTCAGATTCTGCTGTGTGGTCTTATAAACATTTTATTTAGTTGCACTCAAACAAACACAACCAAAGTCAAACAAAGAAATGGGAAGTGAAACAAAACACTGTGTTTTCAGGTATTCCAAAATTGGGATGTGACAAGAACACTATATGACAAGCTACAACACTTGAGACAAGGTAAAAGTTCTGTGGATGCTTATTTCAGGGAGATGGAGTTGATCATGCAAAGAGCTAGAGTGAGGGAAGATACAGAACATACTATACAAAGATTTCTCTCAGGCTTACAATTTAAAATCAAGAGCATTGTTAGGCATGTGCAATATAATGATATGAATGAGCTATTACATCAAGCAAGGGAGGCAGAAAACCACTTGGCCGAGGAGGCTCTTATGGTTCCAAGGAGGACATTTACTCCTAGATCATCTTTTTCATTACCACCACCAAAAACATCCCAATTTCGTGGTACTGCTACTTCCAAACTCGAGACTAGTACATCTACTTCCAAAAAATCAGCACAACCAGCAGCAAATGCTAGTGGATCCACTATGTCTACAGCAAGAAATAGATATATGACTTTCCATACTTGTGGACGGAAGGGTCATTTCAAGAGGGATTGTCCTAATAAGAAAGTCATGCTTCTTAATGCTAATAATGAGTATGAAACAGGTGATGATGCTGATCCTAATGAGGAGGATACTTATGATGATGATGGTCTAGTTCATGTATATCCTTCTAGTTATCCTACTATTGTCTGCACACCAAGAACATTGAGTATTCTCCCTAGTCCAGAAAGCCAAAGATGCAATTTATTCCAAACTAGAGCAATTGTAGGCACTCAAATGGCTTGCAAAGTGATTATTGATGGAGGAATTTGCAGGAATTTAGTAAGCAAGGAGTTGTGTGCAAAGCTGAAATTGAGATATATTCCACATCCTCATCCTTATCATATTCAGTGGCTTGGTGATAAAGGAGAGATGAAGGTGAGCCACATGGTGAGAGTTGAGTTTCAGATTGGGCCATACAAAGACACCATTGAGTGTGATGTGGTTCCTATGTCAGTTTGTCACATATTACTTGGGAGACCTTGGCAGTTTGATAGGAGTGTGACACATAATGGGAGAGCTAATACCTATCAACTGAATTGGAATGGAAATGACATAATTTTGAGGCCTATGACACCACACCAAATTGTAAATGGGTCTCTTCAAAAAAATTATGTAAAACTTGAGAGGGAGAGTGAGAGACATGAGAGGGAAAACAATAGTTCTGTGAGTGAAAATAGCAAAGCCAATCTAAGTGGTAAAAATAAAAGTGAGGGAGTGAGTCTATTATGCATGTTAGCCACTAAAGTGGACTTGAGAGAATTTCGAGAGGACCCTAGTATGCTTCCTATAGTGATTATTGTCGAGACATCGTAGTAGTTTTCATAGACTGGGGTGCCATGAGACTACGGTAGAGACGTGGGGTAACGGGATAGCGTAGTAACACAGAACACGGGATTTTACCCAGGTTCGGTACGTCGCGACAGTACGGCGCACCTACTCCTGCACTTCTCACTATGTGGGACTAAAGCCCGTATAATAAGGTTACAATGTGAGGGAATAGATCTAGCTACTCGACGAGGATGAACTTCCCGGCGAGTTGCGTAGAGCTTGAGCTTGTACCTAGAACCTTGGAACTAAAAGAACTTATCTAATCTATCTCCCGTCCGGCTTTATATAATAGCCGAATTAGGGCTTACAGAACAAGAAACCTAGAAGACTACGTTTAACTTGTAACTTGGAAAGTAAGGAATCCGTCTTCTCCTCCAAGCCAGATCACGTGGGCCGTGATCCGGGTTCTTCTAGAATCCGGCTTCTGCGCGTCGGACTACTGGGCCGCCCAATGGACCTAAGCCCATTACCTTGTAGGCCACCCTGGTAGTCCGGCTCTTTTGTCTACCATCTTCTATACCCCTATTCAGTATATATCCGACAGTAGCCCCCAGGAAGGATCAAAACTCTGAAACTCCGTCTTTCGTCAAATACATTTTGTCCGGGAAAACTTGATTCAGCAGTCTTGATTCTTTCTTCTTTCCTTTTGAAGGAGATGGTAACATAAAACTCGGAACTATGAAAATCCGGCTTTTCTTCTCGCGATCCTTCGCGGAAAAGGAACTCGTGACATCAGTGCTTTAATCATGCTGACGCAAGCGCCGCTTGGTTTCACGCGGGAAACCCTGCAACGTATCTCTGACAGATTCTCACGAGAAACGAGGAGATAGCCATCATTCCTCTATCGTTCCGTTTCCCGGATTTTCCGGCGAGCGACACGCGTCGAACATCCAACGGTCAAAAGAGCCGTTGGCGCGTATCTAGAGGTTTTCAGGCTATAAATAGCCGTCCTCGTCGTCATCGGAAATCTTTCCTCACTCCACACTGCCCACGCCATTGACGCAAACGCGAGCACGAGAGCAAGAACTTGCCCCGACGAACCGTTTGCACGCCGGAGCGCTCACTCGCCACCGAAAAAGATGGCCTCTCCGTCGTCCTCACCAGCTCGCGCCTCCATCGACGAGCTTTTGGGCGACCTAGATCCACAGCTGGGGTCGCCCAAGCATGCCGGCGGCGGGCCGGAAAAGGCCTCGGCATCCGCGGCGGGCAGAGGAAACGCTTCCGCCGCCGCGGACGTAGCGGGCCCAAGCGCTACGACAACCCCGCCGTTCGCACCTGAAATGGCGGAGGAGAAAATCGAGCTCCTTGGCGAGAAACTTGCCGCCGCGAAGGCCGCCGCCGCCGCCGCCGCCGGAGCAGACGAGGAAGAGGAAACTGCAGGCAACTGGAGTGCCTGCAGTATTCCCCCGGCTCTCCTTCCCAACTTGGAGAAGGAGGGTTTGGTGCTAAAAAAGAAATGGCGGCTCCCGGAAGAGGAGACTGAACCCATGCCACAAGAGGGCGAAAGGGTGCTTCTTGCCTCCCACCTTCTACGAGGTATGGGGCTCCCACCTTCCTCTTTCTTCCTCCAGGTTCTGTCACATTACAGCATCCAACCTCACAACCTTCCTCCCAATTCCATTCTGTACATGGCCGGCTTCCAGGCCTTGTTCGAAGGTTACCTAGGGATAGAGCCTAGGTTAGATTTTTGGCTGTACTGCTTTGGGGTCAAGCGTAACTCTTCGGAGGGCGCACTCCCAAATTGCGGGACCATTTCCTTTACTCTTCGGAGATTCCGAGAGGATTGGTTCCCCAAAATCAAAACTTCAGAATCCGTCAAATTTTGGACGGGTTCTTTTTTCTATCATCCCGACGTGCCTTTTCCTAAAAAGGCCGTCGGGGTTCCACCTTTTGTGAACTCCGCCGCCGTTCCCCAGGATAACTGGGTGACAGAGGCCGTCCAGGTTCTGCCTCCAGATCTGCTAAGGATCAAGAGGCGCATCGCCAAGCTCACCTCCTCCAAACCTCCTTTGACCGGTATGGACACGGTCTTTTGCTGGCTGGATAGGCGGATTCAGCCATTAGCAAACCACGGAGGCCGTCTCCTGTGTGAATACACGGGAGCCAAGGATCCAATGCGGACAACCGACAAGGATTGGCCTGCAAAGGAACTTAGGCGGCGCATCAATCAGTTGGTCGCATCGCGCGACCAATACACGGAGAGTCGGCCAATGTACACGGCCGACAACCCAGCTCCTGGATAATCTACCTTTTGAATCTGATTGGTTTTTCCGACAGCTTGTGGATCTTCCAGACTCGGAGTTAGCCTCCGAGGCCGAGCTGGATGCGCTGCGCACCGCCGCTACAGGTGGGCGCAAGCGCAAGAAGATAATTTCTTCGGATGAGATTATCGACCTTGACGGAATCCCCGTCGCCACTTCCAGGTTATTTTCTTCTGGGTTTTTTCTTTTATGGGATCTTTTTCGTCCATCTTCGGTGTTTTAACCTTTTCCGGGTTTTTGGTTTTTAGCCTACCCCCCTCCAACTTGAAGCCGAGAAAGCTGAAGAAACTCAGAGCTTCTTCCAACCGAGGCAGCCAACCATCTCCCGCCGTCGCCCCGGACACGCCGCAAACAATGGCGGAAGAGCCTACTGCAGCCACCACCACCAAGCCCCCAGAGCCCAGCCAGCCCGTTGTGTCCGAGTCGGACACGAGGGAAAGGGCGGCTCCAGAGGTGGGGAAATCTTCTCGGACTTTCGACGAGGAAATCCCCACCTTTGACAAGGATTTTAAGGCTATCAATGACGGCTTGGACGCAGCCGGAAATCACTTCGCGGAATACGCGAAAGAATTCCAAGAAAACTTAGCAGGTTTGCAGCGCATGAGCCAGGTATGTAACTCTAGCCCCCAAGCATTAAACAAAATGCATGCTTTTTTGCTTTGATGTTTTTTTTGTTAACCATACTTTTCCTTGCTGTGTTTCAGCAAACCTCCGAGGCCATAAACCTGGAAGTTTTCAGGAAGCTCACCATCAAGAATAAGGAAGTTCGAAGTCTTCTTTCTATTCTTGAGGAGAAAGAGGCGGAGCTGGAATCATCTCAGCTCGCTTTGACAGAAACGAAAGGTAAGCTTTTTTCGTTTTGAAATTTCCGATTTAAGACTTTGTCTAAGTTTTTTCCCGAGGAAATTGATCAACTCGGATTTTCCCTTGCTTTTCAGCTGCCTTAGCTGAGGCTAAGCAAGCAGCGGAAGATTCTGGCAACGCCGAAATTCTCCGCAATGAGAACATTGAGCTTCACAAGAATCTTGTGAAAGCTCAGCAAGACCTGGAAGCCAGCAACCTGGCTCTTGGAATGGCTAATTCCAAGGCTTCCGAACAGGCGGAGAAAGACAAATCCACCATTCAGGATTTGACTGAAGCTCTGAACCTTCGCCTGGAGGAAGTTTCCGAGATCGACAAGCTCATCGGTAAATTTCTTACCCTTTTCCTCATCTTTCCATGTTTTGCTTTCTCTGTTTGTCTGCTTAACCCTTTTGTATGTTTTATTGGATCAAACAGGAGACACCCCAGATGGCACTCGGGCTGCAGGCATCCGAGCTTTCGGGGAGACATGGAATTTGATGAAGGCTGCTGCAACGCAGCTAGTAGGCAAGTTTCTTCCCGATAAATCTGGGGAATGCTCGGAGGTTGAAAAACTTCCGGGTATCATCATGGAGGTGGCGGAGTCCAAGGAGTCTCTTCTCCGCTCCGCTGCACGGGGTGGTGCGCGCATGGCCTTAGGCCTTATGCGCATGCACTATCCTAGTGCCAAATCCTGGCGTGTGGCCACCGGTGTCCCTCAGGGATACACGGATGCGCAACGATCCACCATCTTTGGTGAAGTTAAGGGCCACGCCACCCAGATTGCCGCCATGGTAAATGTCGCCGTCAACTATCCAGAAGAGGAAGCTCCTCCAATCCCCGATGAAGAAAGCAGCGAGGAGGAGTCGGATTCTTGAAAGGTTACCTGGAACCTGGATAGAAAAAGTAGACAATAGGAGCATTACTGTTCTTTTATTTGTAATCCAAAATGTAATGCTTCTTATGTATTAATGAAAATTCCGCCTTTTGCAGCTTAAACTATGAAATTACTTTGCAAGTTGTTTGGATTTTACCATTCCTTTATCTTCTAAGTTCTCTGGTGTATATGCTTTAACTGTCCTTAGTGTTTGAAATGGCTCAAATAGCATTATGAATCGTTATGTCGAGTAACTGGGGACGAACCAATCAGTTTTGAAACTCGAAAACATGAATCATGCTAAAGGCATTTTTACTAACTAGTTCCAGTAACCCAGCATACGCACAATCAGATAAGACTTAGAGAAACAAGGAAAGTTTCAAGTGAAACTTGGGCACGCAGGCAATTCAAGTTTCCTTTAGCCGTTAAAAGCCTGAAAAACCATTCAGTTATGTAACGCCGAGTACGCAAGCACAATTCGGGTTAACGTTGAGAAATTTGTAAGATCATTGGGAAATAGATGAGGCGGAAACACTTTGCACTTATAAGAAACATGGATGACAGTATTCCGACAACTTTATTTCATGATCTCAAAAGATGTTTACATAGAATTGAACTAAGTACGGAAAGGTACATAACTTTCTATATGTTCCCAGGCTTCCGCAATCCACTCGACTTTGTCGAAATTTTTCAGCAGCTCGAAGAGTGGTAGGGTTTTAGCCCCCAGCCAACTAAGAAATCTTTTTATGGCTGTGGCGGAACCCGTCAATCTTTGGACATCTTTTACACATGTAGGCTTTGAGATATTCAAGATTGCCTTGATCTTTTCCGGGTTAACTTCTATTCCTCTGTGAGAAACGATGAAACCCAGAAGTTTTCCTGAGGGAACCCCGAATACGCACTTAGATGGATTCAACTTCATCTTGTAAGTGCGCAAGTTTTCGAAGGTTTCTCGCAAATCCTCAAGGAGTGTATCTTTTTCCTTGGTTACGACAGCAATATCGTCCACGTAAACATGGACGTTTTTTCCAATCTGACTATGCAAACAACGTTGCATGCAACGCTGGTAGGTTGCACCTGCGTTCTTCAAGCCAAAAGGCATGGTTACGTAGTAATACGTCCCGTACGGGGTTATAAAAGAAGTCTTGATTTGATCTTCCTTTTTCATGCGTATTTGGTGGTACCCGGAGTATGCATCCAAAAAGCATAAAAGCTCGGAGCCTGTAGTGGCATCTATTATTTGATCGATTCGCGGCAGTGCGAACCTATCTTTCGGACATAACTTGTTCAATCCTGTGTAATCTATACACATTCTGAGGGCAGTTGTTTCTTTCTTCGGTACTAATACCGGATTTGCGGACCAGTCAGTATGGATTACCTCCCTGATGAAATCCGCTGCTAAAAGCCGGATAATTTCCTTGCCAATAGCCTTCCGTCTTCTTCCGTCAAATCGACGGAGACCTTGTTTGACGGGTTTTGATCCGGGAATAACCTTGAGTTGGTGCTCAGCAAGTTCCCTGGGTACGCCTGGCATGTCAGCTGGACACCAGGCAAAAATATCCCAGTTCTCACGGAGGAACTTGATGAGCTCGCCTTCCTATTTGTCGGTCATCCCAGTCCCAACAACGACGAATTTTGTCGGATCTTTGGGATCTAGGATTACCTGTCTTGTATTCTCGGACGCCTTGAAGCTATCTGTTGGCTTCCGTGTTTCTTTTCCTGCCGGCATTTCTTTCGGCGATACCTCCTTGGCTAACTCCTTCAGTTCTTCCTGAGCTATAACTCTTTGAGCGCAAAGGGCGTTTTGCTTCTCCAACTCGTTTGCCAGCTTGAAATCACCGGCAATGGTGATTACTCCTCCTTTGGGTCCTGGCATCTTCAGCTTGTTGTAGATATAGCAAGATCTTGCCATAAACTTGGCGAAAGCCGGACGTCCGAGTATTGCGTGATACACGCTTTCGAACGGCACTACTTCGAAGGATACTTTTTCCTGCCGGAAGTGATCTTTATCTCCGAAGGTGACATCTAGGGAAATTTCTCCTAGGGATCGTGCTTGCCTGCCAGGAACAATGCCATGGAAGCGTATATTGCTGTAATTGAGCTGGGACTCGGATATCTTCAAGTGCTTCAGTGTATCCAGGTACATTATATTGATGCTGGATCCTCCGTCCATCAGCACTCTTCTTAGCCTAGTGTTTTGAACAATAGGGCTTACAACAAGAGCTTGTGTGCCGGGTTCCGGGATATTTCCGGGATGATCTGACTGATCCCAGATTATCGGTGTGTTGGAGTACTTCAAGAATTTCGGGGTCGCAGGAACAACCGCGTTTATTTCTCGAAGTGTCCTTTTGGCCACCTTTGCTGACGGGGTTGCTAGGAAAGTTAACATTGCTTCTCCGTCAACTCTCGGAAATTTAGGTTCGCCTTTTCGCTGCTGTTCCTGGATTTTGTCATCAGTGTCCGATTCACTGTCTTCTTTTTCAGCTTCTGGCTTTTGTTTGGCAGGTTTCCTCTTGGAACCCTTGCCTTTATTTCCGGATCCTGCATTGCCTTTCATATGCTTGTTTAGCCGGCATTGCGCGTTTGTGTGGGTTGGTTTCCCAAACTGAGAGTGGTGGACGCAGGGTTCCGACTTAATTCTCTCCCATTCTTCAGGAGTGTAATTGATGGGATCCGGACTGCGGCCTTTCCACTTGTTCCCTTTTTCTCCTCCAAAGGCTATGTTAACCTCCTTGGGCTTTGTTGTTGACTCCGGAGTTCCTTTTTTATCAGAACGAGGTGTTTTCTTGGCCAGTATCAGTGACTCAATATTGCCTCCTCTTGCTCTGATATCGTCTTCGGCTGCAGCATGCTCATTAGCGGTTGTAAGCATAGATCCGAGATCTTTGTGCTTTTTAGAACCAACCATGAACGGTACAAGTCCGGGTTTTAGGCCATTGACGAAAGCATGCATTGCTTGTACGTCAGTTACTCCAGAGCAACTATTCTTCATTGCAGTCCATCTGGAGATGAAATCCACGTATGGTTCGTCTTCAAATTGGGTGCAACGGTTCAGCTGGTTGATGCTATTTGGGCGTTTGTATGTTCCCCGAAAATGCTGAGTAAATACTCTCGCCATATCATCCCAACTGTCGACAGTTCTTGATGGTAAACCATTAATCCAATCTCTGGCTCCGTCTAGCTACATTAGGGGAAGAAACTTGACAGCTTCCAGGTCTGTCCCGTTGTTGATCTGGACGGCTGTGTAATAATCTGAAAGCCAGGTATCCGGGTTTGTACTGCCGGTATATTTTTGGTAGGTTGGACCAACTTTGGCGAAGCCAGAATGCAGGGTTATCCTTCGGATCCTGTCAGTAAAACACTTAGGACCAAAGTATAGATCATCCTTTTCTGCTCTATCAATATGTGCAGAATATCTCCCGGCTGAATGGACAGAAGGGGATCTGCTCCTTTCTTTTCCATTGTTGCGCGGACGCGTTTTTCCGAGGTTATCTCTATCTCTTCCGTTGTCGCGCCCTCTGGGATTAGGTGGAGTCCTGCTCCTGTACCTTTCCTTATCTTTAGGCGGTGTCCGAGATCTTTCACGTCTGTGAGGTGTATCGTATCTTCCAGCTTTTTCAGCTGGGTTTCTCGGAGGTGGCATTATTTTGCCGTCATTCCGGTGTTTGTCTTCCCGATCGTGTGGTTTATATCCATCTTTCGGGAGATGAGGTCCGGTTCTAGACGCTGCGTCCCGGTTGTCGGGGTTTTTCTTGTCTTTTCTCGGATCCTCTTTTTTATCCGAATCTCCGGGTTCTTCCGGTCCAGGTGCTCCAGCAGCGCAAGTAACAGTTTTGCAGAGGGCGGAATTATCATGCAGCCTCCCTGATCGCTCTTGTCCTCGATGTTGCTGCTGTAATGCTTTTCCTAGGAAAGCATACACCCCTTGGAGTTTTTCCCCGTTGGAGTACAGATCATTGTTCAGGATGGCGAACGCTGCTTCCGCGTTTTCAGCTGCGGTTTTGTATATTGGTTCGCCCTTGGTATCTTTGCCGTTTAACTGCTTTTGCCAAGATGGGTTATAGAACCTTTCTTTTGGCGGCAGTTCTTCCGGTTTTGCAATTCCGGGTAACCTAGTAGGTTTTAAGGCAGGTCTATGCTTTCTCTCGTACTCCTCAATTTCTTCCTTCATGATTTTGATGTCATTATGGGTTTGTTGAAGATGTTGCCGAGATCTAAGCAGATGTTGCTGTTGCCGTTGGAAAGCTTGTCTCCTGGCTTCCAGCATCTCAGGGGGTTCATTGGGTCCCACTGGAGTTTGTAATAGTTCTTGCTCTTCCAGTTCTGTCATTGGCGGAGCAGTGATTTCCTTAGATTTCTTTTCCGTAGGCTTTGTGCCACTAATATCTCCAACTTCCAGGTTTTCATCAGCGAGATCAGCTGACTTTTTCTTCCGGAGTTTGTACTGGAGTTTTTTAGAAGCACGGTGCTTTTTCTTGGAAGACGGAGGTTTTTTGACAAGTTCATCCCCTGTCATCTCCTTGACATTAGGGAATATCGGAGAAGTTTCTCCGTCTTCCCTCTCTTCCACAGGCGGAGGGGTTTTAGGGCTTTCCTGGCTGTCGGCACCCGTTGTATCGGCTGGTTTTGCCATTAGCACTTCATGGAATCCCTCTTGAAAGGACTTAACTTTTCTTACGAAGGCATCATCGTCTTCGTCTTCGGAGTCGAAGTTATCCGATCCGGTTTCCGACTCCAATCTTGCCTCTATGGCGGCAAGTACGGACTCTGTTTCCGAGTTCATCGTCTGGTTGACGGATGTCGGATCTTCCGTCTCTGTGACGGGTGTTGGTTCTTCCGTCTCTGTGACGGGTGTATTGTTGTCTGCCTCTTGCACGGGATGTCCGTCATCCGTGTTTTCAGCGATCTCGGATTGCACCATGCCGATAAAGTGCGTATCACTGTTTTGTCGGCGATCTGAGCAAAATCCGGCATCATAGTCGTCCTCGACTGGGTATAGGGCGGGTGGGAAATACTTGCTTTCACCGCAAAACCCCATTGCTTCCGCGGTTAATCCGATAAAGATGTTAGCAGATCCAATCGGTAAAACGCAGGCACTTACCAGGTGGCTTTGCGCCGGTATGTAGGATCCGTTGTCGAGGAAGCGCCCGACGTCGTCGTCGAATTCCAAGCTTCCGATAGTGATCGATCTTCCAATTCCGCCGAGTATCCCACATCGGAATTTCACGCCTGACGTCGTTTGCCCCACGGTGGGCGCCAACTGTCGAGACATCGTAGTAGTTTTCATAGACTGGGGTGCCATGAGACTACGGTAGAGACGTGGGGTAACGGGATAGCGTAGTAACACAGAACACGGGATTTTACCCAGGTTCGGTACGTCGCGACAGTACGGCGTACCTACTCCTGCACTTCTCACTATGTGGGACTAAAGCCCGTATAATAAGGTTACAATGTGAGGGAATAGATCTAGCTACTCGACGAGGATGAACTTCCCGGCGAGTTGCGTAGAGCTTGAGCTTCTACCTAGAACCTTGGAACTAAAAGAACTTATCTAATCTATCTCCCATCCGTCTTTATATAATAGCCGAATTAGGGCTTACAGAACAAGAAACCTAGAAGACTACGTTTAACTTGTAACTTGGAAAGTAAGGAATCCGTCTTCTCCTCCAAGCCAGATCACGTGGGCCGTGATCCGGGTTCTTCTAGAATCCGGCTTCTGCGCGTCGGACTACTGGGCCGCCCAATGGACCTAAGCCCATTACCTTGTAGGCCACCCTGGTAGTCCGGCTCTTTTGTCTACCATCTTCTATACCCCTATTCAGTATATATCCGACAATTATGCACACGAGAGAAATATTGGTTTCTACTGACATGACCCCTATTCCTCTTGGTGTTTCTCATGCTTTACAAGAGTCTTGTGATGTTTTTCCTGAGGAGGTACGAGAAGGGCTGACACCATTGCGTGGCATTGAGAATCAAATAGATTTGATTCCTAGATCTACATTACCAAACCGAGCCCCTTACATGACCAATCCCCAGGAGACCAAAGAGATTCAGAAACAAGTGCATGAGCTTCTTGATAAAGGGTATATTCGCATTAGCCTATATCCATGTGATGTTCCTGTTATTTTAGTTCCTAAGAAAGATGGTACCTGGCGCATGTGTGTAGATTGTAGAGCAATCACTAGTAGAGAAGTGCCTTTCTATGGAACAGATTCTGTGGCGCATGGCTTCTTGGTGCGCCACAGAAATATATTTCTGTGGCGCACGGGTGGGCATGCGCCACAGAAAAGAGACATTCTGTGGCGCACGGGACCGTGGTGCGCCACAGAAAATAGGAATTCTGTGGCGCACGGGATGGGGGTGCGCCACAGAAATTAGCTGGGGGCCACACCAATAATTGCCACACTCCCTTTCTGTGGCGCATGGTAGTTAGTGCGCCACAGAAATATGACATTTCTGTGGCGCACCACTGCCACGTGCGCCACAGAATTCCCATCCGAAAAAATTATGCCCTCACGCACCAACTCCACCCCCCCCCCCCCCCCGGGAACGCCTTTTCTAGTTTTTGACGGAAGAGTTGTAGGTCTAAAAAGCATCAAAAAATAAATCCCTTATAGATGCACGGAGAGTTTAATGTCTACTTTTTAATCATATTTTGAAATATGAATTTCGACTTTCTGAGCAAAAGTTTTATAAAAAAAGTAAAATGGGCATAACTTTTGCATACGATGTCGGAAAAAAATGATCAAGATATTAAAAAAAACTAGAGAGAAAAAGGAACCCAACCTCACTCGCCTTCGGCCTGTGAGCTTTTTTTAGAATCGCCAAATTCCAAAAGGAACAAAAGTTATGGCCATTTTACCTCTTCTCTCCTCTCCTCCTCCATCACCACCACCACCACCACCTCTCCTCCTCCTCCTCCACCACCACCACCACCACCCCTCCTCCTCCACCACCACCACCACCCTCCTCCTCCTCCTCCACCACCACCACCACCACCACCTCCGGCGAGCTCCTCCTCCTCCTCCACCACCTCTCCTCCTCCTCCTCCACCACCACCACCTCCTCTCCTCCTCCTCCTCCACCACCACCACCACCTCCTCTCCTCCTCCTCCTCCTCCTCCTCCACCACCACCACCACCACCACCTCCGGCGAGCTTCTCCTTCTCCTCCCCACCAACTCCGGTGACCCCCATCCTCCACCGACCAACTCCGGCGAGCATCCGACGAAATCCGGCGAAATTTCGAAATTTCGAAAATTTCCCGCGGCCAGATCTGGCCGCCTTTTTTTTTTGAAATTCAAAAAAAAATTCTGTGGCGCACCCCCCCTTCGTGCGCCACAGAATTGCAAATTTCTGTGGCGCACGGCTGAGGTGCGCCACAGAATTGACATTTCTGTGGCGCACGGCCTGGGTGCGCCACAGAAAATATTTTTGTGGCGTGTGTTCTGTGGCGCACCCCTGTGGCCCCAGGGTGCGCCACAGAATAGGATTTTGGTGCGCCACAGAAGAGGGTTTCCCTACTAGTGAATTGACAACATCACTATTCGTTGTCGTCATCCTATACATCGTTTGGAGGACATGTTAGATGAATTAAGTGGTGCTGCTGTTTTCTCTAAAATGTATTTGCGTAGTGGTTATCATCAGATTAGGATGAAAGAGGGGGATTAATGGAAAACTGCTTTCAAAACAAAATTTGGTTTATATGAATGGTTAGTGATGCCTTTTGGTTTAACTAATGCACCTAGTACTTTCATGAGACTTATGAACCATGTTTTGAGAGAGTTCTTTGGTAGATTTGTGGTAGTTTATTTTGATGATATTCTCATATATAGCCACAATGAACATGAACATGTTGAGCATATTAGACAAGTCTTGCATGCGTTAAGAGCTAATAAATTATATGGTAATCTTGCTAAGTGCACTTTTTGCAAGGATATGGCATATTTCTGGGATATGTTGTGTCTAAACATGGTATTGGAGTGGATGAATCTAAAATTGGAGCTATTAAAAATTGGCCTATTCCAACAAATGTTAGTCAAGTGAGAAGTTTTAATGGATTGGCTGGTTTCTATAGAAGATTTGTCAAGGATTTTAGTACTCTTGCAGCACCATTAAATGAGTTAACTAAGAAGGGTGTTGATTTTTCATGGGGGGTTGAACAAGATATTGCTTTTGATGAGATAAAGAACAAATTGATTTCGGCCCCATTATTGATATTGCCTAATTTCAACAAACAACTCGAAATTGAGTGTGATGCAAGTGGTATTGGTATTGGTGGAGTGCTTATGCAAGAAAACAAACATGTTGCTTATTTTTCTGAGAAATTGCATGGTGCCCAATTGAACTATTCTGTTTATGATAAAGAATTGTATGCACTTATTAGAATTCTTGAGGTTTGGAAACATTATTTGTGGCCAAAAGAATTTATCATATATTCTGATCATGAGGCATTGAGATTTTTAAAGAGCCAATCTCGCCTTAATAAAAGACATGCTAAGTGGGTTGAATTCATTGAACCTTTCCCATACATAATTAAATACAAGAAATGCAAAGATAATGTTGTTGCTTATGCTCTCTCTAGGAAAAGTATGCTTTTCACTAAATTGGACGTGAAAATTCCTGGTTTGGAGAGTGTGAAAGATTTGTATGCTCAAGATAATGATTTTAAACATGCATATGCGAATTGTACTAATGTGAAAGCATGGGATAAATTTCATTTGCATGATGGATTTTTGTTTATAGCTAACAAATTATGTGTGCCCGAGTCGTCCTTGCGTTTGTTATTGTTGCAGGAATCACATACTGGTGGATTGATGGGACACTTTGGGAGGGAGAAAACATTGCTGATGTTGGATGATCATTTTTATTGGCCCCAAATGAGAAGAGATGTGGAGAATTTTGTGAGACGTTGCATCACTTGCAACAAGGCTAAGTCTTAACTCAAACCTCATGGATTATATACTCCTCTTCCTGCACCTACTACACCTTTGCAAGATATTACTATGTATTTTGTGTTAGGTTTTCCTAGGACTAAAAGAGGACATGATTCAATATTTGTGGTAGTTGATAGATTCTCTAAAATGTCACATTTTATTGCATGCCACAAGAGCGACGATGCATCGCACATTGCTAATCTGTTTTTCAGGGACATAGTGAGATTGCATGGAGTACCCAAGACTATTGTTTCTGATCGTGATGTGAAGTGCATGAGCTATTTATGGAAGACACTATGGGGGAAGCTGGGGACAAATCTGTTGTTTTCTACTACTTTTCACCCCCAAACTGATGGACAAACGGAGGTGGTGAATCGCACATTATCCACATTGTTGCGAGCCATGATTAAAAAGAACCTGCGGGAGTGGGAGGAGTGTTTTCCACATGTTGATTTTGCATACTACAGGGTTGTACATTCTACTACTCAGCTATGCCCGTTTGAGGTGGTGTATGGTTTTAAGGCAATAACACAACTTGATTAGCTGCCACTTCCCGTGCAAGAGAGAGTTAACATGGAGGCTTCAAAACATGTTTATTATGTGAGGAAGATCCATGAGAAAACCAAGGAAGTAATTGAGAAAAAAGGAAGACATGTTGCTGAGAGAGTTAACAAGAAGAGGAAGGAAGTACTATTCCATCCTGGTGATTTAATGTGGGTGCATTTTCGTAAGGACAGATTTCCCACATTGCGCAAGTCCAAGTTGATGCCACGAGGTGCTGGTCCATATAAAGTGCTTCACAAGATTAATGATAATGCCTATCAAATTGATCTTCCTAATGCTGAGTTTGGTGTGAGTAATTCTTTCAATGTTGATGATCTATCACCATACCATGGAGAGGACCTTGATGCGTCGAGGTCGACGCCTTTTCAAGGGGGGAGGATAATGAGAACATCCCTAGTACATCTACTATTTCTCCCATTGATGATGATGTTGTTGTTCAAGAGAAACATGATGAAGTGAGGATTGAACCAATGACTAGATCAAGAACAAAACTACTAGAACAGCAGGTGAACTCACTCTTATTAAATTATGATGTTTATGGTTCTGAGAATTTTATAGTACCTAAATCCTTGGATTTATGTATGATTCAGGTTGTTGATAACACAAGCATTATTGGAGGATCGGAGCAAGGAGCCATGGAGCAATGCATGGGATAACATATGGAGAGAGATGATGATCATTGCAACACACACAAGAAGGAGAGGCCAAGAGCTATGCATGATGGAGTTGGGAGCACCAAGGACATGTCTTAGGGTTTTTCCACCAATATTTATGTGTGATGCGCATTAGGCTTATGGGGGCACCAAGGACATGTCCTAGGGTGTCCCAATGCGTGTAGAATAAAGGCTTGTATGCCTATTGGCCGCACCCCCTCTCATGGGTCGGTTTGTATCCATTGGTCTGATTCCAAACCCCTTAAGGGTTGAGTCCTAGTCGAGTTAGGCTGGTGCTTGTGCAACCCCCTTGTGGACGCACCCCCTCCTCTCATATATACCTATCCACCTACGTGTGAAAGGTTTAGAATACCTTTAAACATAAACCCTAGACTCCATTGTTGACTTCTTGAAGCATTCACCATTAATTGATCATACTACATGTTTTGCGTGTTATCTGCTATTCCACAGGGAATTAGTTGATACAGGACCACTAGTAGTCAGTGGCTACTCGTGCAAGTGTGTGGATTTGCGAATATCCAAGGGATTGGTTATTGCTGCAATTGGCGTCAGGAATTAGCCAGAGAGTTCGTGGAGAAACACAATTTATCAGATCCTTGTTATCGTGTGAGTTCATCGAGAAGATCGGGCAACCCCTTATCACAAACGTATCTATAATTTTTGATGCTCCATGCTTGTCTTCTACCCTATACCTTTTATTTTCCACATGTTTTCTTTCATTTTCCTTTGTTTTCCGGATGTTTTCATAGATTAACCTACTAACAAGATGCCCAGGCTAGTTGATATTTTTCTATTTCAAAAAAGTTCTTAAGGAAATATTCTCGAAAAGGGCTAAAAATCCATGGAGATCAATTTTTACCCGGAACAAAGACAGGGTCCAAAGGAGAGACGGAGGGGTGCCAGGGGGCCACTAGGAGGGTGACAGGCACGGACCCCCTAGGCCGCGCCTGGTAGGCCCCTGGGTGCACCGAGCACCACCTCACGTCCCCCATTTGCTTATAAATTGCCTTTAACCCTATGAACGTTGGGGACGGAGTTATTTTCCATGAAATATATAGAGAGGTTCCGTCACCTCGAAAGTCCAATCTAGGGCTTTTGGAGTCCTGCTCCGGCACCCTGGTGGAGAGGGGCATCATCACCGGAGGCATCTACATCTCCATGATCGCCTCCGGACAGATGTGTGAGTAGTTCATCTCGGGACTATGGTTCCATAGTAGTACCTAGATGGTTGCTCTCTCCCCTATGCCTCCATTTTTAGAGTCTCGTGAGTTCCCTCACATGATCAAGACCACCGTTATGTAATTGTGCATGTTGTGTTTGATGGGATCCGATGAACCATGAGATTATGATTATTTTGTTGATGTCAATCTAAGATGCTTCATTTATATTTGTAGAGAATTTTAATATTGTCTTGCAATTCTCTCTAGTGTTTATGGTTACCTTGGCCATGTAGTTGTTTTCACCTCCAAGAGAGAGTTTATAAGCTAGATAGTGGGTTCATGCCTCCTTTTTGTGTGTGCTCGTGTGACAGAAACATGCGGGGGGATGTGATGTTGCCACTAGAGAGAAAACAGCGGTGCTCTTGTCTACGAATGAAAACAAGTTCTTACATTACGTATTGATCCTAATGCATTTGTCTGTTGCACACATAGCAATCACTTTGTTGCTGCAATTTTATACTAAGGGATTTGCTGGATAGTTTTGTTGAGGTGGACAGATAACGATGCATGCTAGATAGAGGTCCATATGCCTTTACGTAATGCCTATAATGTTAGAACCCATGAACTTTTTCTTTTCATAATAGAATTGTTATACATTCATGATTTGTCGATTGCCCAGCTGTAATTTGTTCACCTAGCATGTTTGTTTTCTTTGGAGAGACACCACTAGTGAACCCATGGCCCCCGGTCCTATTTTCCTCGTATTGAAAACCTTCTTTTATGCACTTTCAAATAATTATTTCCTTGATGTTCTGTTTTTACTTTTATTGTTTCAAGACTCTATACATTTAATTCTCCTGTGTTCAGCAAGACCGGAAGATTGACAACCTTCCAGAAAGTTGGGGCAAGAGAGAGTTTGTGTTTGTGTACAGGTTCCATGCTTCGTAAATAGTACTTTCTAGCGATGTTGATAAAGCAACCTTCTTCAAGACTATGAAGTCCTACTGGTTTGATAAGTCTGGCTCTATACTAGGGGAAAACTTACTCTAGACTACATCATACCTTCCGCTTGGGGTCTCCCAACGAGTGTGTGATCACGTCAGCATCAATGCACAAATTTCTATTTCTACCCTCTGTTAGTTCCTAAACACTGGGATGTTATAAGATGCAGAGAGAAAACAGTGAGAGCTGGATATGACCAAAAAAGTCAGAAATGGGACATAATGGAAAACCAAAATATTACATGTCCAATATGTGCGCGCATCTCAAAGACTCAACCAACAGTTTAGATAGCACCCAGACCCATGTGTGCATACTCCTCTTGTGGATAGAAGGAATCTCCAAATCACTGTTAGCTGTAATTATTATGACAATATAAAAGGTAAAAAAACAGGTAGCCAAATTTGACTAACAATTTAGTGCTAAAAACAACTTCTAAGTAAGTTACTAACCCTAATTATTATGGATTATTAAGTAGTGCAAGGAACTTTACACTTTTAATGTGTGAGACTCATGCATAAGTCCTGACAAAAGTCTAACTAAAGCAAACAAGTGAGCCATAAACCTCAACTTTCTCATGCTGCTAGTCATGTTTGATGAGGGCATCCCTAGCTCTTTACCATTTTCTTCCATTGATTATGTTGATGTTCAAGAGAAAACCAATGAAGTGAGAATTGTACCAATGACAAGAGCTAGAGCTAAACTATAAGAACAACAAGTGAACTCACTCTTAATACAATATGATGTTTGTGATTATGAGAACTTTGTACTACCTAAGTATATTCATTTATGTATGATCAGGTTTATTGATAACACAAACACTAGTGGAGGAAAACATCAAGACATGGCGGAAAACATCAAGGAGGATGTGGTAAACATAGAAGACATGGTGGAAAACAAGGGGGAGCATTTGGAAAACATCAAAAAGTGCAGGGAAAATAGACGGAAACATATGGAAACTAACATGGGAAAATTCGGGGAACGAGAGGGAGTCAGGAGCACATAGATAGAGACATTAATATCGTGCATTAGACCATGTAGATGCACCAAGGCTGGAGTCCTAGCCACATAAGGACAAGGACCTGCGAGTCCTAGTTGTCGGAACCCAACATGGGTCAGTTTGCATCCCTAGTGCAATTCCAAGTTTGAGTCCAAACCTAGTTGGTCCATGAGTTGGTGCGGATTGGTTTGTAGCCGCACCCCCTCCCCCATAAACACCTAGGCTATTGGTAGTTGAGAGTTTCTAGAGTACGTTAAAACATAAACCCTAGAACTCTATGTCGGATTGCTTGTAATAATTCATCTTGAAATATTTTCCAACTACATATTGTGTGTGTTATCTTCTGTTCCATTTGGGATCAGAAGGTACATGACCACTTCGTAGTCGGTGGCTATGTGTGCAAGCGTGTGGAGCTGCGAAGATCCAAGGGGTTGAAAGTCGTCGCATTGGCAACGGGGATTAGTCGGAGAATTTTTAGTGAGGCACGAGTTATCATCCACAATTTACCAAGAGCTCAACGAGAAGATCGGCCCGCCCCATATTATCTTGGTATCATATTAATGACACAACAATATATGGTTTGTATCGTAGTATTTTCGTTAAATAAGAGTGTCGAACCCAACAAGGAGCACAAGGTGTTAACAAGCAAGTTGGATAGAGGATTCACTGTAACACTAGCAGACAGTTTTTTGGTGGTTTTTGATATAGCAGATAAATAAAGTGCGAGTAAATAAAAGACAATAATAATAATTACAGCGAGTGGCCCGGTCCTATTTAGAGGAAAGGACAATCCGGTTGGTATACTTATGATGACCAAAAGTTCTTGAGGACACATGGGAACTTCGTCAAGCGCTTTCATTCATACAGTTGATTAATATTTATTGTTTTGATAGGTGTTGTGTGGGTGAACCTATGCTAATGCACCACCCAACTAGGTCTAATAATACATACTTTTGATTATACCCATTGCAAGCATCCGCAACCACATGAAATAATTAAGATAAATCTAACCACAGCCTTAAACTCTGGGATCCTACACTCCGTCGTGCGGTGGTTTCCTAACGAGGATTTAGGTTTCTGTCACTCCGGCAAACCCCATAATTAGTAGCCAAATACACAATGCATCCCTCTACGCCCATAAAGGTGAAATGTCATGTAGTCGACGTTCACATGACACCACTAGAAGAATAACACCACAACATAAATATCAAACCATTAGATGTTACTTCAACATAATTCCACTACTAACATCTTGACTTCTCCCAAATCCTCAACAACTAAACGAACTACTCACAACACATCATATGCATCATAATCAGAGGTGATATAATGATGAATAACAATCTGGTCATAAAGTGCAAACACCAGTTGATCTCGTAAGCACCAACTACTAACAACTAATCCACACCGGGAGAGATATCTAGTGGAAAAAACTATAGAACCCTAATTTTTACAGCGGGACGGAGGTGTATGGTGAGGATGATGGTGCTGGTGATGATGATGATGACGATGATGATCTTGATGATGCCGGATGCGATGATGGTGACGATGGCAATGATTTCCCCTCTCCGGGGAAAAATTTCCCCGGCAGATTTCTCCCTGCCAGAGAGCTTTTGTCTCTCTGTTGTTTTCCGCCCCGAGGAGGCGGAGGAATATTTCCCCGATGGTTCCCCGGTATTAGGGTTCTCTGTGGATGAAGTACGCGAGAGGGGGCTACTAGTGGTGGGCCCGGGTGGCCACACCACGTGGCGGCGCGGGCAACGGGGGCGCGCCACCAGGTGGTGTGGGCCCCTGGTGGCCCCCCTCTGGCTCCCCTCTTGGCTAGCTCCCTCATGTGACATCCTAAGACTTCTCCGATGTTTCCCTACTTCTTCTGGTCTTCACAAATAGGGTATCTCGACAATGCTTTTCCAGCAGATTTCTGGTCCCGGTGAATTATTCTCCAATAAATGTAAAACATGCAAAATAGATGAAATAACATAAGTAGTGCATCATAATGTGAAATATATCGATGAATAACAGTAAATTACAATATAAAATAGTGATGCAAAATCGACGTATAACCTCCCCCCAAGCTTATACCTTGCATGTCCCCAAGCGAAACTGAATTCAGTAAATATGACCATAAGTTTTTGGAGTGAAGTGTCGATAAATAAAATACGGACAAGAAGCATCATATTTATCAATACACAAGTCATTCTAGACAACAACTTCCTCTCATATAACTCAACTTGAAACTAGTAGAGGGGTCACAATAAAGGTGCAAAAAAGATATCATAATTGGTGATGGCAAACTTTGCTCTTGGTCAGAGAACAATTAACAAGATTGTACTTATCTTTCGATCACAATCTTTATATTAGAGCTTATATTGCAGAGTTTAACATGCTCAAACATAATAGTCTTTTTTCAGTCGTTGATAACTTTCAAAGTTATATTCATTCAGATAAAAACATTGTACTGAACAAGGAAGGATAAAAGACATGATTGAAGAAATCAACATATATATGGTTGGGTCACAACAACTCAAATGTTTGCTTAAGACAGAAAGGAGTAGGTTTACTGACTCAACATAAAAGTAAAATATAGGCCCTTTGCAGAGGGAAGCAGGTATGAACTCATGTGCTAGATATTTTTATTTGATAAACAGAGGTGATGAAAAAAAAATTGAGAGAGGTGGATGTCTATGTCAACGAATCAGCAAGGAAACAATACATTTAGTCACAAGCCAACCATACCTTACAAGAGAGGCTCCAATTGAACGACGCTATTGGGGCAGTAGATCATCCCTCTTCTCTTTTTTTACACAATTATGCTTTAACTGATAAATCAGGGGCAAAAAGAGTGAAGTGAATTTATAGTAATTAAGTTTGGGGCTGGGCACCCTGTTGCCAGGTCTTCTAGCAGTTGAATAAGAGGATGTGCCGCTAGTCTAGGTGTGTAAAGTCCAATCAACAAGTGAAATAATGGCCATCTACCTATGCCCTCATGAGCTAAAAACAAGGGCACACAACAGGTATAATTTTGAAGGTTTGAAAGGTAGCACATGAGAAATTTACTTGGAGTGGCGGTTAAATACCACATATGGGTAGTTATGGTGGACACAAATGGCATGGTTTTTGGCTCAAGGTTTGGATGCACGAGAAGCATTCCCTCTCAGTACAGGTTTTTGGCTAGCAAGGCTGGGTAGCAAGCATAAGAGTTGAGGGAAAACAAGCAAATATACATGTGATAGAAACAATCATGAAATCTTCCTTGGAAGTACAAACAATTTTAACTTGAGAATACTAAGCTTATAAGCCAACAAGAAAGAAAGATCATGGAACAATATATCTGCATGCATCTCCCTCTTTTCTACTTAAGCCTCAAAGTATTGTTGCTACTGACCAATACTAAGTTTGCCAAAACCAAATAGATTAAGTTGATGCTCCCACATTCATACCAATGCTAATAACAAGATCAACTGTATAACAGAAATTTGAAACTAAAATAAAGTGCACAAAAAGTAAATGATAAAGCTTCTCGTTAATAGTTCATAACGACAACTCACACCAAGGGATACATCGATAACCAACTAAAGGAGAGATACTTGTATACTGCAAACCATCATATATGATAACTTCTATACTCATGATATAACTTTACTAAAAAGTAAAAAGGTGAAAGATAAAGGTGTGATACCGCGGCACTCAAACTTAGAACAAGCCAAGGGGATGCCGATACCAATGACGAATTCCTTCTTTGATGGTGATGGTGAATCCTTAATAAGCTTCTCAATTAACTCCTTCAATTCATCAATCTGGTAGGTAAGATTACGAATTAACTCCATATTGTGCTAAATACGGTTCATGAACTTGTGCGGGTGTGATTCTTAACTCTTGTAATTACTCCCCCACTCTTCTTTAAATTGATGGCTTCCCTTTGCTACATTATTAGTACGATCCAAATTCCAACTAGTGGGCAACTCTGCCTCAGGTACCCTCTTAAATTGATGCTTATGGATTAGAGTATGGAAGGGGTTTTTGATGTCTGAAGATGGTGTTCTTGGAGCTAAGAAGTGACGCGGAACCTTCCCTCCAGTGCTCATTCGTGCCCCATGCTTGAATTTGAAGGGGTTTGATCCCACTCCAATGCTTGCAATGGTGGCTCTTGGGTATACGCACGAGTCTTCTTCTATATATCCTTCAGCTCCACTCTCGGTCTCCTCCTGCAGCTCAGGGTCTTGGTGATCATCTTCCTTAGGCTCCTTCCCCTTGTTGTTGTCGTCGGAGACCACGGTACCTCTAAAACTGATAATAGATCCTGACAGAAACAGATCGAAACGAAAACACGACGAGAAAACGATATACGAACCTCAGGGGATCTGGGGGATTATATAGTGAAAAGTTACGTAACAAAAGGAAAGTGCAGGGAAAAAACAGGTCGGAGAGGGGTGGGCCTGCTCCACCAAGTGGTGTGGTGCCCTCGGACACCGACTCCTACCCCTTTTAGGCTCATTATTTTCCATATTTTCCATAAACAACAAAAATATTTTTTTCGAGGGTATGCAATTGCATAACGGATTTTTATAGAAGGAGAGAAAAAAGTACAAGGAAATCCGACAGCACCCGTTACAAGCAACGTAGCTGTCGTACACACTCCACCCCACTCCTAGCTAACTACTCCTGAACTAGGGCTCCAACTCCTGCTCCTGCCTGGGCCCAGCGCATCATTTCTTCCAGCACACGTTGAGCCAAGACCTCCTCGCAGCAGATTTGGTTTTTGTTATGGAAAACTCTAGCGTTGCGTTGTTTCTAGACCATCCATGTTACCAAAATTATGAGGAAATCCACCTGTTTCTTCTGCTTGTCTCTGAATCTTGCTCTAACTATTAGCCACAAATTTTTGAGCGTGTCTAACACAGACGGCATAGGAATTTGTATACTCAGATGGCTCGCACATCTCCAACACACATGTTTGGTGAAAACACAGTGTACAAGGATGTGGTACGTGGTCTCAGTCTCTTGCAGGCACATTTTGCAGACATCCGGATGGACCTGCAGACCGTGCCTCGCTCTCCTGTCTGAGGTACAGATTCTGTACTGAAGTGCTAGCCATAAGAAGATTTTGCACTTCACTGGTGCTGTCGCACCCGGACTTCTAGAGGATACTCACCGTACGAACTGAACAGTATTCTGATTGGATTACGGGGCTTACCGGCACCCGCGTCCTCTCACGAGTAGGCCAACACTTATGTGTGACAACCAATCGCTACTGTTCACCGTCGATGTAAACTATCCCGTAGAAATCAGGACACTTCCATTGACGTACTTCAACCATACACACATGGTACGTCAACGGAGTTTGAACAAGTGATATCACAACAGATCTCTACGACACAAAAGATCGAAAATAAGTTGCAAATGGCTCTCATTAGAGCAGAGATAGCAAATACAATCATTCAGAGGGCACCTGCCGCAACAATACATCATTACAATACAGCGGAAGCATTCAACATGTCTGAGTACAGACAAGAACCAAATAGGCCTAAGAGGCCGGAAACAAACAGACGGAGCCCATCCACGAAGTCTCGGATCCTGCCCGGGTCCGCTATCTACTCGTCAGCAGTCTCGTCATACTCCACGTAGTAGCCACCATGGGGATCCTCGGAAACGTAGGTCTGCGGAAACCACAGCCCCAAAGGGGTCAGTACATAAACGTACTGGCAAGCAAGACTCACAGTTCACCAAAGTGTAACCCGTCAACACCAAGCACAGATGCCTTGGGTTCAACGGAAGAGAGGGGATATAAAAGATGCTGCAACTGGCTGCGCTAACCAACTACAGAGATTGTACCACTTCCGGCTAACAGAAAGGAGATGAGATCGAGGATTGTAACCAACTGAAAGATAACTTCAAACAAACCCATCCTGGATCTCGCCCCGTATCCAAAGAAGCAATCCGAGGATAACTCACACAGTTGTATTAAAAGTGAATCAAGTTATTGTGTCATCAACCTATTACTAGTCAAGTGATTAATCATTGGGTGTAACATGTTTGATCATTATGTTTAAGTTGTCCTGAGTACTTGTTAGCCAGTACTTTCACCAAGTAATCCATAACCGCGGAAAACACGGCTTCTCGAGAAGATTATCCCTGCAGGGTTGCACCAATTTAGCCGTACACGCATGAATAACCCGCCATATGGGAAATCACCCCACCAAGCGAGGTACTCAACACAACCAACCCTTCTTCGCATCAAGCCCAAAGCACCGCGTGCTGTGCATGCGCGGCTAATCGAGCCCCCCGAAGAAAAGGAGGACCCTCATAGCACTGGAAGACCACGCCGCCCTAAATGCCGACTACGAAAGTTCCACCCGGGCGCCAAGGGCTCGCAAGATCATGCATGCAGCAAATGGAAAGCCCGAACTAGTACGGCGATTTGGACGAGATGCGAATCGGGTCAAGTTGAGGGGGGCGCCCATACTCGCTTCCCACATGCGGGTAGTGCGCTCATCATGGATCAGTAGACAAGACCCTTTTCCTAATTAGGGGGTCGACACTAGCAGGCCTCAAAACCACCCTGGGCCTCCTGCCGGTGCCTTATCATCAAATTTATTATTAATAGTAACATTAGCATGATTGATTGATTAAACATCGAGCCCCCAGAACATAATAGAAATGGTAACAGAAAGTAACGGGTAACAGACTCGAGCAAAACAACCTAAGCATGCTAGTAAGACACTGGCTCAACCAAGGGGTGATAGGAGTGGAGGTGAGGCAATATCAGGTTTTAAGGGATTCATGTGATAGGTTCGTAACAGAACAACTACTACTAAGGCTAGCAGAAAAGAACAACGGAAAGTATCGGTAACCAATGTTGAAAGGAACACAGTGGTTCATGTGAGTGATAACTTGCCTGCAAACCCAGTAGCCTGGTACTGAGCTAAATCCTTAGAAGGGGTGTCGTAAGTATCGTCGGTCTCAACGTCGTCGTATATCCGGGAAGAAGCAAACAAACATTGCAGAAAGATAAACAATCAATATAATGGCATAGGTGCACAAACATGGGATGATGCATGTCATGTTAATAGATGCATCAGAATAAACTACTTGACAAGATAACACAATTTAATTGGACCCATATGCAATTGGATTGCATATGGAAAAGATCCATTGAAATAAGTGGAAACAAATGATTTACAATTAATTATTATGTGAGAGTTGTTAGCATGATGCATGCATGATGATAACAACAAAATAACAACAAATAGCAATGATAGATGCAAGTGAAAAAGGATTGGAACAAGTTTTGGAAATCATTTAGTAAGTTTAGAAATTTTGGGTTACTTAGACATGTCACACAAACAATTGTTGTGTTCATCAAGTTAAAGTGTTCAAAACACATAACAAAGTTTATATTTGAAAAGAACATCAAATTTTAGTTGGATTACATGTTTCAAATATTGAAATTTGGATTAGGATGAATTTATTATGAATTAAACAATATTAAACAAGTTTTAAATTGGAATTAATTCAAATAGGAATATTAAATGAATTTTAATTGTTCAAATTATTAATTAAAGTTCATATTTGGAAAGGTTAGGGTTTTCTGGTTTGAAAACATATTTTACATGTTTAAAAATAATTAAATTTGAGCAAGTTATGATTTTATCAATTTTAATTGAATTAAACAAGTATTAAATTATTTAGGCAATTTAAATTATACAAACCAGGAAACAAAAAAATTATATTTGAATAGGTTATTTAAAATGGTATGGAAAACATATTTTATTTGCATTTATTGGATTAATAAATAATTAGTTATTGATTTTAGAAATTAGCATTTGAATTATTTAAGTTTGAATTTTAAACACATTTGGAATTGTCAAAACAGTGCACAAATGGAATAATTGGAAAGATCATTTGATTTGGATCAGAAAACATATACAGTTTTTATTTATTGGAATTATGGATTAAAAGATATTAAGGTTTGAAGTTTTGGTATTAATTCTGTTATTTAAATGCATTTTGGAATTACAGAAATTGCGCAGATAGGTTTGGTACCTAGCTGTACCCTACCCAACGCCACTGACCAGTGGACCCTTGGCCAGCGTGGCGCGCGCGTGGCAGAAGGAGTCAATGACAGTGGGCCTCTGCGCGGAAGCAAAATGGCCAAAAAAAAGTTGGGCGCTTGCGGCTCGAACCGTGCACCTCGAGGGAGATTCAGAGTAGCGCTACCAGTGCGCTAGCGTTCAGTCATTTGACAGGGTTACAGACGCGGGGAGGTTATCGTTCATTCGCCAGGTTAACTGAAGTTAACTGACGAACGATCGTTTCCCTGCTCGACTGACAGAACGGAGTTCGCCGGCGTTGAACGGTGACCGTGGTCGCTGCGATTGGGTGCTGGATGGGTGCAGCACGGGCACGGAGCAACAGAGAGGGAGGAGGAGGTGAGAACGGAGGCTCACCAACGTTCGTAGTCGGGCAGAGGCGCGACGTGGACGCATGATGACGACGGCGTGACGGTGACCGCGGCGGAGATGAGGACGGCGGCGTCGTCCTGGCTGCTGTCCGGGCCCCCTCCGGTGTGGATTCAGTAGAGGAGGGAGAGGTGGCGTGGCTCCAGGGGCTAGCTGAGGGGTTGGTGCTGCGAGGTGGCGCGGAACTTCGAAATTCAGAGACGGCGGCGGAGGTGGGTGCCGCGGCAGTGACGCAGACGGCGGCGAAGGTCTACGAAGCGCGCGGGCTCGCTGAGGTGTGCAAAAGAGAGAGGAACAAACGACGGTTTGATTCCCGGGCTTAGGTGGTTGAGAGAGGCGTCGAGGCGGTGGGGCGCACCGGAGATTCAGAGGAGACGTCGGCGGGTTGCAGCGTTGAGAAACGGGCAGAGAGAGAGAGGTTCTGCGGCGGCGATCCCGAAGGAGGAGGGAGTAGGGCTAGCTAGGGTTGGCGCCAGGGGGGCTAGGGCTTTTTATAGGCACGCGGGGCGAACAGTGGCCGTCGGAGCTCTCCTGTGCCGTGGTGGCACCACGGATGTGCTGCCGTACCGTCTGAAGACGACGGTGGCGGCAGCGAAGGGGTAAGCGGGCCGACTGCGGGTAGGTGCAGTTGGGCTGGGCCGGGGTCTAGGCTTAGCTGCTGCGCGCTTTTCTTTTATTTTTTTTCTGTTTCTTCTGTTTTTTTTTTGTAGAAATAGGTTTTGGAAGAAAAACATGGGATTTAGGTTAGTAAAAATTCCAGGAAAATTTAGGTTAGTTATTTAGGTAATTATCAATCAATTCCCAATATTGGTTTGTAAAAATTTGACATTTAAAATGCTATTTGGAAAATGAACCAAGTTAGATGATTTTTGAGTATTAAAAGGATTATTAAAACCCACACTTTAAGAAGGTGACCCAAAATGATTTAATTTGATTAAAATTAGTTGAGTGGCTTGTTTATGTTTATAAATTCAAAAATGGTTCTGTTTGAAACACATTTGGTTTGAATTTGAGCAATTTAGAAATTAATAGATTAATATTGAAAACAAGGATTTTAATAGGGTGGACCCTATTGATTAAAGTGATTAAAATGAGTTTGATTGTTTTGGAGATTTGTTATAAACTCAAGTGGATTGATGTTTTGAAGATTTGATTTGAATTTGAAATTAATTGATTGAATTAATTGTTTGATTAAAACCAACAATTTAAGGAGTGATCAACATGGAATAAAATGGTTGTTTTCATTTGTTATTTTTATTCCAAAAGTTGTAACAGAACAAGTATGAAAACATTGTTTGAGTAAGGTTTAAATTTGAGTTGTGAAAACAGTGGAAAACAAATGCAACAATTTAGAAACAAAAGCAAACAACATGAAAACAATATGATGCCATGATGCAATACTTAAATTAAACAGGAAATCAAACATTCTAATTGGTAGGTTTTCATACTTGGGCTGTTACAAAACGCCCCCCCCCTTGAAGGAATCGCGCCCCGAGATTCCTACTGAGAAAAGAAAAGGTCCGGATACTTGTTGGGAAGATCCTTTTGAGCTGTTACATGTGAAACACATCGTGCACCTTGGATAGTTTTTCTGGAAGTTCAAAACAATAGGAATTCCTGGCAACTCTTCTGGCAAGATATCAGGGAATTTGGAAACCACCGGTACATTTTGAAGTAAAGGGAGAGGTTTTGTATTGAGGGTGTATAGCTGGATAGAATTTGACTCATTTGTAGAATAGACTATCTGGAATGTGTTGATTCAGGAATGCTTCCTCGAAACAACCCCAGGTGATAGGAATGCCAGCTCTCATAGCCTGGAAGTTTTGGAAACAACAACAACCTTTCTGGCCGGATAGACTTGATATTTGGAAAGTTTTGATTAGACGCCGGTAGAAGAATTTAGTGGAAAACAACAACAAGATTTCAACGGATGAAAAGGATGTTGAGAAGAACAGGATATCAACATCGGGGAAAACGAGATCAAAAACTCCTGAGGTACTACGGAAAACCCATCCGGGCTTCTAAAGGATCAATATCTACTGCTTAAGGAATAGAGGATCTGCTTCCGGGGCTTACACGCCTCCGTTCTCAATCGTGAGTAGGCAACATGATAAATCATGTCACAACCACCTCCATTCCTATGGTCTAGTAGATATAACCATCCTAGAGAAACCAGAATTCGTGAAATCCTAACTTGAAAGTTTAGATGAGAAGGGAAAACAACGTTGCACTTCCTTACCAGAAAAGGGTGGGTGGGTGGGGAAAGAAGAAAAAGAACAGAATTCCTACTCTCACGTTTCATTTTTCCTATATAGCTACAAAATAGTTTCTAGACTCAACTGCGACCAGTAAAAAGGGATCCTACAGGCAGACAGGCTCTGATACCATTTGTCGCACCCGGACTTCTAGAGGATACTCACCGTACGAACTGAACAGTATTCTGATTGGATTACGGGGCTTACCGGCACCCGCGTCCTCTCACGAGTAGGCCAACACTTATGTGTGACAACCAATCGCTATTGTTCACCGTCGATGTAAACTATCCCGTAGAAATCAGGACACTTCCATTGACGTACTTCAACCATACACACATGGTACGTCAACGGCGTTTGAACAAGTGATATCACAACAGATCTCTACGACACAAAAGATCGAAAATAAGTTGCAAATGGCTCTCATTAGAGCAGAGATAGCAAATACAATCATTCAGAGGGCACCTGCCCCAACAATACATCATTACAATACAGCGGAAGCATTCAACATGTCTGAGTACAGACAAGAACCAAATAGGCCTAAGAGGCCGGAAACAAACAGACGGAGCCCATCCACGAAGTCTCGGATCCTGCACGGGTCCGCTATCTACTCGTCAGCAGTCTCGTCATACTCCACGTAGTAGCCACCATGGGGATCCTCGGAAACGTAGGTCTGCGGAAACCACAGCCCCAAAGGGGTCAGTACATAAACGTACTGGCAAGCAAGACTCACAGTTCACCAAAGTGTAACCCATCAACACCAAGCACAGATGCCTTGGGTTCAACGGAAGAGAGGGGATATAAAAGATGCTACAACTGGCTGCGCTAACCAACTACAGAGATTCTACCACTTCCGGCTAACAGAAAGGAGATGAGATCGAGGATTGTAACCAACTGAAAGATAACTTCAAACAAACCCATCCTGGATCTCGCCCCTTATCCAAAGAAGCAATCCGAGGATAACTCACACAGTTGTATTAAAAGTGAATCAAGTTATTGTGTCATCAACCTATTACTAGTCAAGTGATTAATCATTGGGTGTAACATGTTTGATCATTATGTTTAAGTTGTCCTGAGTACTTGTTAGCCAGTACTTTCACCAAGTAATCCATAACCGCGGAAAACACGGCTTCTCGAGAAGATTATCCCTGCAGGGTTGCACCAATTTAGCCGTACACGCATGAATAACCCGCCATATGGGAAATCACCCCACCAAGCGAGGTACTCAACACAACCAACCCTTCTTCGCATCAAGCCCAAAGCACCGCGTGCTGTGCGTGCGCGGCTAATCGAGCCCCCCGAAGAAAAGGAGGACCCTCATAGCACTGGAAGACCACGCCGCCCTAAATGCCGACTACGAAAGTTCCACCCGGGCGCCAAGGGCTCGCAAGATCATGCATGCAGCAAATGGAAAGCCCGAACTAGTACGGCGATTTGGACGAGATGCGAATCGGGTCAAGTTGAGGGGGGCGCCCATACTCGCTTCCCACATGCGGGTAGTGCGCTCATCATGGATCAGTAGACAAGACCCTTTTCCTAATTAGGGGGTCGACACTAGCAGGCCTCAAAACCACCCTGGGCCTCCTGCCGGTGCCTTATCATCAAATTTATTATTAATAGTAACATTAGCATGATTGATTGATTAAACATCGAGCCCCCAGAACATAATAGAAATGGTAACAGAAAGTAACGGGTAACAGACTCGAGCAAAACAACCTAAGCATGCTAGTAAGACACTGGCTCAACCAAGGGGTGATAGGAGTGGAGGTGAGGCAATATCAGGTTTTAAGGGATTCATGTGATAGGTTCGTAACAGAACAACTACTACTAAGGCTAGCAGAAAAGAACAATGGAAAGTATCGGTAACCAATGTTGAAAGGAACACAGTGGTTCATGTGAGTGATAACTTGCCTGCAAACCCAGTAGCCTGGTACTGAGCTAAATCCTTAGAAGGGGTGTCGTAAGTATCGTCGGTCTCAACGTCGTCGTATATCCGGGAAGAAGCAAACAAACATTGCAGAAAGATAAACAATCAATATAATGGCATAGGTGCACAAACATGGGATGATGCATGTCATGTTAATAGATGCATCAGAATAAACTACTTGACAAGATAACACAATTTAATTGGACCCATATGCAATTGGATTGCATATGGAAAAGATCCATTGAAATAAGTGGAAACAAATGATTTACAATTAATTATTATGTGAGAGTTGTTAGCATGATGCATGCATGATGATAACAACAAAATAACAACAAATAGCAATGATAGATGCAAGTGAAAAAGGATTGGAACAAGTTTTGGAAATCATTTAGTAAGTTTAGAAATTTTGGGTTACTTAGACATGTCACACAAACAATTGTTGTGTTCATCAAGTTAAAGTGTTCAAAACACATAACAAAGTTTATATTTGAAAAGAACATCAAATTTTAGTTGGATTACATGTTTCAAATATTGAAATTTGGATTAGGATGAATTTATTATGAATTAAACAATATTAAACAAGTTTTAAATTGGAATTAATTCAAATAGGAATATTAAATGAATTTTAATTGTTCAAATTATTAATTAAAGTTCATATTTGGAAAGGTTAGGGTTTTCTGGTTTGAAAACATATTTTACATGTTTAGAAATAATTAAATTTGAGCAAGTTATGATTTTATCAATTTTAATTGAATTAAACAAGTATTAAATTATTTAGGCAATTTAAATTATACAAACCAGGAAACAAAAAAATTATATTTGAATAGGTTATTTAAAATGGTATGGAAAACATATTTTATTTGCATTTATTGGATTAATAAATAATTAGTTATTGATTTTAGAAATTAGCATTTGAATTATTTAAGTTTGAATTTTAAACACATTTGGAATTGTCAAAACAGTGCACAAATGGAATAATTGGAAAGATCATTTGATTTGGATCAGAAAACATATAAAGTTTTTATTTATTGGAATTATGGATTAAAAGATATTAAGGTTTGAAGTTTTGGTATTAATTCTGTTATTTAAATGCATTTTGGAATTACAGAAATTGCGCAGATAGGTTTGGTACCTAGCTGTACCCTACCCAACGCCACTGACCAGTGGACCCTTGGCCAGCGTGGCGCGCGCGTGGCAGAAGGAGTCAATGACAGTGGGCCTCTGCGCGGAAGCAAAATGGCCAAAAAAAGTTGGGCGCTTGCGGCTCGAACCGTGCACCTCGAGGGAGATTCAGAGTAGCGCTACCAGTGCGCTAGCGTTCAGTCATTTGACAGGGTTACAGACGCGGGGAGGTTATCGTTCATTCGCCAGGTTAACTGAAGTTAACTGACGAACGATCGTTTCCCTGCTCGACTGACAGAACGGAGTTCGCCGGCGTTGAACGGTGACCGTGGTCGCTGCGATTGGGTGCTGGATGGGTGCAGCACGGGCACGGAGCAACAGAGAGGGAGGAGGAAGTGAGAACGGAGGCTCACCAACGTTCGTAGTCGGGCAGAGGCGCGACGTGGACGCATGATGACGACGGCGTGACGGTGACCGCGGCGGAGATGAGGACGGCGGCGTCGTCCTGGCTGCTGTCCGGGCCCCCTCCGGTGTGGATTCAGTAGAGGAGGGAGAGGTGGCGTGGCTCCAGGGGCTAGCTGAGGGGTTGGTGCTGCGAGGTGGCGCGGAACTTCGAAATTCAGAGATGGCGGCGGAGGTGGGTGCCGCGGCAGTGACGCAGACGGCGGCGAAGGTCTACGAAGCGCGCGGGCTCGCTGAGGTGTGCAAAAGAGAGAGGAACAAACGACGGTTTGATTCCCGGGCTTAGGTGGTTGAGAGAGGCGTCGAGGCGGTGGGGCGCACCGGAGATTCAGAGGAGACGCCGGCGGGTTGCAGCGTTGAGAAACGGGCAGAGAGAGAGAGGTTCTGCGGCGGCGATCCCGAAGGAGGAGGGAGTAGGGCTAGCTAGGGTTGGCGCCAGGGGGGCCTAGGGCTTTTTATAGGCACGCGGGGCGAACAGTGGCCGTCGGAGCTCTCCTGTGCCGCGGTGGCACCACGGATGTGCTGCCGTACCGTCTGAAGACGACGGTGGCGGCAGCGAAGGGGTAAGCGGGCCGACTGCGGGTAGGTGCAGTTGGGCTGGGCCGGGGTCTAGGCTTAGCTGCTGCGCGCTTTTCTTTTATTTTTTTCTGTTTCTTCTGGTTTTTTTTTTGTAGAAATAGGTTTTGGAAGAAAAACATGGGATTTAGGTTAGTAAAAATTCCAGGAAAATTTAGGTTAGTTATTTAGGTAATTATCAATCAATTCCCAATATTGGTTTGTAAAAATTTGACATTTAAAATGCTATTTGGAAAATGAACCAAGTTAGATGATTTTTGAGTATTAAAAGGATTATTAAAACCCACACTTTAAGAAGGTGACCCAAAATGATTTAATTTGATTAAAATTAGTTGAGTGGCTTGTTCATGTTTATAAATTCAAAAATGGTTCTGTTTGAAACACATTTGGTTTGAATTTGAGCAATTTAGAAATTAATAGATTAATATTGAAAACAAGGATTTTAATAGGGTGGACCCTATTGATTAAAGTGATTAAAATGAGTTTGATTGTTTTGGAGATTTGTTATAAACTCAAGTGGATTGATGTTTTGAAGATTTGATTTGAATTTGAAATTAATTGATTGAATTAATTGTTTGATTAAAACCAACAATTTAAGGAGTGATCAACATGGAATAAAATGGTTGTTTTCATTTGTTATTTTTATTCCAAAAGTTGTAACAGAACAAGTATGAAAACATTGTTTGAGTAAGGTTTAAATTTGAGTTGTGAAAACAGTGGAAAACAAATGCAACAATTTAGAAACAAAAGCAAACAACATGAAAACAATATGATGCCATGATGCAATACTTAAATTAAACAGGAAATCAAACATTCTAATTGGTAGGTTTTCATACTTGGGCTGTTACAGGTGCCCAGCATTTCCATACTCCATTCTCTGAGGGGAAGCGTGTTTGCCCCTGCAATAAAGCATTGTAGGTGGAGCTCGCAGTGTATCTCCCAGAAGCCGCTGCCAGCCATCTAACTCATCTTCTATGGTAGCATCTCGAGGCACATCCTAGATGGCTAACCACAGCCTCACGCCCTGAAGGCACGTAGCGTCGGACCATACCCCCCTAACATTTGAAATCTAGCGATTATGCCTCAAAACTTCCTCCACTGTTCTCTTGTCGACACTTCTAGTAATCACCGCGGCTGTAAGAAGGAGGGCTAACTCATGGATTGCCACCCCTACAATCCACATGTCCTTCCAAAAAATCGTCCTCTTTCCATCCCCCCACTTTGATACTAACGAGGCTGCTGAACACTTCTGCTGCTAGCGTATCCTTCAACATAGGCAGCCCGCTCCAAGGTCTCGAAAGATCTGTCCTTCTCAACCCGTCCCATCTAACCCGTAAGGCCAGCCCTTGTGTCTCCAGATTTTTTTAGTCCTAGCCCCCCAAAGCATTAAGGCTTGCAAACATTCTACCAGGCCACAAGGCATTGTCCTCCTCTTGCGTGCTCCGAACCGGCCCAAATGAGCCCCCTCATCCATTTGTTGATTTCCTCAAGTAGCCAACAGGGCGCCTCAGCCACCAATGATTGGTGCACTGGTCTTGCTGCTACTAATGACTTGACCAGAGTTAGCCTACCTGCTCTCGCAATCATCCCGCTCTGCCATGAAGGTACACATCTCAGCACTTGGTCCAATAGGGGCTGCCACTCATCCTTAGTTAGTGGACGTAACGCCAATTGCAGCCCAAGATATTTTATAGGGAATTTGGCGATGCTGCAGCCCAGAGCCTGTGCGACCAGCTCCTCATCTCCCTCCTCTCCTCTAATGAGCGTTGCTGAAGTTTTTTTGTAATTGACTCTAAGGCCAGAGGCCTCTCCGAACAGTTGTAAGATACTCTGGACCACTGCCAACTCAGCCTCTGTAGGTCTAGCAAAAATAACCACGTCATCTGCATAGACAGAAAGTCTTTGTGTTGTGGTGCAACGAGCCAAAGGGGAGAACAGACCTTCAGCAACTGCCATCGCAATGGGGATAGACAAAACCTCCATGGCCAGAACAAATAACATGGGGGAAATAGGGTCCCCTTGTCTCAAACCCCTAACATGGGTGACCTGCCTTCCGGGCACCCCATTGACAATCAACTTTGTGCTTGCAGTTCTCAGGAGGATCGCAATCATTCTGCATGACCAGTCATTGAAGCCTTTCTGTCTAAGGACCTCCAATAAAAAGGCCCAAGACAGTGTATCGAAGGCCTTCGAGATATCAGGTTTCAACAAAATTCCCTTCTCCCTCCTCGTGTTGATCTTATGAGCCAGCTGTTTCACGAGAATGAAATTATCATGAAGACTCCTGCCTTTGATAAAAGATCACCGATTTGAACAAACAAGCTCTCCTAGTTTGGCCCTCAAGCGGTTGGCAAGCAACTTGGCGAACAGTTTGGAGAAGTTGTGTACAAGACTGATAGGTCTATAATCCCCAGTATCTTAAGCATCCTGTTTTTTGGGGATCAGGGTGATGAGTGCTCTATTAAGCTTGGAGAAGCCTCGGCCATCTCCAACCGCCAACTTCTGGAGACCAGCCATGATGTCGGATTTTATTATGTACCAAGCTTTGTGATAAAAACCTCCAACAAAACCATCCGGCCCTGGAGCTCTATCCGGAGGTAACTCCTTGATGGTAGCCCAAACCTCGTCCTCGGAGGAAAAACCGTCCAACTCCTGCAAGTCCTTAGGAAGGACACCAATGAAGTCTAAGTCCAGAGTGTGCTCCCTTGTCTGCATTTTCCCCAACAATTTTTGGAAAGCTTGAAAGAACGCTGCCTCTTTCTCAGCTTGGTCTGTGACTAGCCTCCATCCACTCTGACAACCGGGATAAAGCTCTTCGCTCTTCTGCCATTTGCCACCGCATGGAACAATCTGGTATTGGCATCTCCTTCTTTTAGCCATCTCATCCTAGATGTCTATCTAGCCATGGTAGGCTCAAGGGATGCAAGACCAAGGATCGCCAGTTTGAGCGTACGCCGTAGCTAGATCTCTCCTGCAGACAGCTGCCTCCTATCCTGAGCACTTTCCAGACGATAAATGATAGTGTTTGCAATATCGAGCTGAATTTTGATGTTTCCCACCTTGCGTTGCCCCTAAGAGTGAAGGTGAGAAGCTAATTTCCTGAAAAGAGCGTCTAGACGCTTGAAAGGGTCCACAATCGCCTCGTCACATACCTAGCCATCCTTCACAGCCTTTTCAAAACCCTCAAGCTTCAGCTAGAACATCCCGAATCTGAATCTCTGTTTGGGTTTAACTGCTGCACTCAACGAGAGGTGAAGAGGGGGTATGGTCCGAGACATTACTCGAAAGAGCCTGCAGAATGCAGTCGGGGTAAAGGATCCCCCAGTCAACTGAAGCAAGAGCTTTATCAATTCTAGTCATGGTTGGAGTTGTCCTCTCATTTGTCCAAGTGAACATCCTGCCATGTAGGTATATGTCACGTAGCTCGTGCAAATTCACAAAATTCCTGAAACGACTCATCATGTTTCTGTTCAGATTTGCATTATTTTTCTCAGTAGCCGAGACGATCATGTTGATGTCACCGACAATGATCCAAGGGCTAGGGCAAAGCGACCGTCTCTCCGTGAGTTCCGGAAGAAAGAGGATCTTATCTGCATCAGACTGTGGAGCATACACCACCGACATCCACCAACTCTTATTATCTTTAGTTGTAATATCCCAGTCAGCATGTAGGAGTCTTTGCTGACATGGGTGAAACTAAGCACTGTCGTGTCCCAAGCCACAATCACTGCTCCTCTAGTTTCGATGTCCGGGAGGTACTCAAACCCATGAAACTTCTGTCCAAAGAACTGAAGGATTACAAAGCAATCGACAGTTTGTAATTTAGTCTCCTGCAGACATACTAAATTAACCTCCAAAGACTCCACAAACTCCCTCACGGAATTTTTCTTTGCTGGCTCGTTTAAGCCACGAGGGTTCCATCTCAAGATGTCAATATTAAGATCCATAAAAATTGACATTAAAAAAATCCAGTCCTAAGTCAAAGCCTAACCCCTCTTAGTGCGCACAGACTGCTGGGGTGCTCAACTCCTGCAACGTCCCTAGGGGTGGCAACTCCATGCCAAATATCGAAGCAACTACACGTAGGTGCTCATCCTTCATTGGTGAGTCAAAGAGGTCCCTGAACAGCTGTAACGCAGCTTCATCCACCACCATGTTGTCGGGGACCACTCCAAGGGCCTTGAGGAGAACGTTCTCTGTCGCAGAAGCTTTCTTGAGAGGTTTGATTGTTGCGTAAGGCATGCTAGAACTGCGGGTGTGCCTACGGGGAGTACAACGGACTAAATCTGGCCGCGATGTCTCAACCTCACGTAGAAGTGGTGCCGCCAGTTTCTTTAGCATGTTTGCACAAAAAGACTTCAATGTGATGAACTGCTAGAGCTCTAGGGGTGGTGTCTCACAGATGGTGACAAAAGGATCCCTGGAACTTGCCTCATCTTTCTCTCCAAGCTCGAACGGCCCCAACGCATCGATCTCGGAATCTGCGTCGGTCGAAAGCGACACCTCAAAATACTCTTCTGCCTCCTCTGAACAAGGTGGGCAAAACTGACTGGAAGCAAGGGAGCTCGTGACAGCTGCGATGGAAACATGCGTGGGGCAGTCGCTAAGTGAAATGGCCAGGGTTTGCGCTGTGGGTCCCGCCATCTCTGTCGTAACCACGTCCAAGTTGAGAGCATCCGAAATAATTGTGGGAACCGCCACCAGGGCGGTAGCACCCACCGGTCGCACGAGACCCGAGCCCACCTGAACGCCAATGCCAACGAACGTATCAGCCTCGGGATCCTTCCTCTGTGCTTCCCCAATCCTGTGAGCATCTCCCCCATCCGGGCCCACCTCAAGGGCGGTTGCACCTGGGGGCAAAAGAGCCAGCGCCTCAGCTCCACGTGGAGGTATCACAGCCGCAGCTGCGTTTGCCACCGCTGCGTCCTTTCCGCGCATGGAAATTTCGCACTCTCGGGATCCATTCCCAGCCACACACGGCTTTGTTTGAACTGGTCTCCCAACGGAATCCGCGCCAGGCCCGACCTTGCTTTTCCCTTTATCTTTATCAGGGCGGTTGGTGGTAGCAGGCGCGCCAGGACAAGAACCAGCAGGTGGATTGGCCACTTTGGCAGGCAGTGGGCCCTGCCATCTCTGTGTACCCTTGACCGCTGCGGGGAAAGCTCGCGTTCAGCGCCGAAGGACCCGGAACCGCCAGCTGGCGAGATGGGATAGGGAGCGAATCATAACAGCCCCCACCGGGAGCAGATGGCCCCAGCCCACTTTCCACGTGGCTCCCCGCCATTGGCGGTAATATCCAATCCACGAGGGCAGGGCCACCGAGGGTGACTGCACGCGAACCCCAATTACGTTCCATGGGCCCGGCCACCGCGGAACGAGAATCTCTCACCCCCTTTGTCCAAGGCAACTGGTGCCACCCCCGGCCGTCTTGCGCATCAGAGCTCCGCCATCCTTGGTGCATGCCTCCAGCTACAGGAGGAATGACGGCCGCCATACTCTCCGGCCTCACCACCTTATCCACTCCGTCGACATGTATGAGCACACGATATTTCGGATTCTCCACTTTGTTGATGTCCGCCACCGGAGTTGCGCTGCGGGGGCTGAGCGAGTTTGAGGATGAGGGCGGCAACAGCGTGCGATCCTCAAGGCCAGCCGGCTCCTGGATAAAAAGCGTGTGTGCTGTCGGGATCGAGGAGAGCTCTGTGGTCCAAGCCGGAAGCTTTAGGAATGCCAAGTCTTCTCTTGATCCGGACTCCGGCGCGAACTCGCCGACCAAACAAGCTGTGCCGATCAAATCCTCGATGTTCTCAATCGCCCAGGCGTGCGGCGGGATCCCTTCGATGACAAGGCTCACTTTATTTCCCAGGCACCCCTTGACGGCTTGACCGAATCTACTCCATGGCCGGAAGAACAAGGTGAAGCCGTCGCACAGCAGGAAATGCCTCGCCACCACCCGGTTCTTTCCCTCCTCGTCTGTGAATGACAACAGGAAATCCGCCGGCTGGTAGATATGGACTGACACTTGCTCGAACGTCAGGCCCAGTAATGCGTCAAGCGCCTCGTAGACATGCTCGCTTGTCACCGTCGGGCGAGCTCCTCCGACGTATGCCACAATCGCGTGGCGGAGCCGATGCTCTAGATATCGCATCCCAGGCGAGCGCCGTACTACGTAGAGCGGGGCTTCCGGTTCGCCCACGCCCGACGTCGACACAGGCAGAAGCGGGCCCACCGCCGGCATCGCCATGGCCCGCTGCACGTCCACCGCTGATGTGGCCCAAGATGGGGGGCGACAATGGCTGTCGTGCAGCCGAGGCTGCTTCGACGCCTCTGTACACCCCACCCTCCCCTTGCCTCAAAGGCGCGGACGACAACATGACGTCGGCCCTCCTTGCCAAAAGCTCGCGCCGGAGCGCATCCTCGTCGGACGCCGGGCTTCGGGGCATGCTGCATCACTTGGCGCCGTGTCCTTCCTCCCAGCATCAGTTGCACACCATGGGGGTCGTGCAGCTTGCCTTCATGTGGCCTGGCCGATAGCAGTTGAAGCACATGCCATGGAGCTCCGGCGGGACGGCAGACCTTGGCGGCGGCGGTGCAGCCAACGCAGCGAGCACAGCTTCTGCGGCCCTCTGCACCGCCTTCCTCTCCTCCAAAGGGCCTTGCGTGATGGTGCAGCTGGGGCCCAAGTTAGGCGTTCCTTCATGCTCCGTCCTGCCGCTGGTTTTGTCGTCTACAAAGCTCTCGAGGTCACCTCATCTCGGCCTCCCGACGTTGGCGAGTCTGCATCAGAGGACAGGCCGAGACCCGAGACAACAGGCCATCCCATCAAAGCGCGTGAGGAGGAAGAGCCCGCCCTAGGGCTTCCCAACACGCTGTCGCCGTGCTGGCCGTCTCTGGCCAGCTGCAGGCTAGGGCGTGTGGCACTCGACATGGGGGCGTGCTTTGGGTGGATGCCGGGGCCGGAGTGGCCGCCGGCGTGGGTGTGGAAGGGGGGCTTGGGTGCGAGAACTAGAGGTAAGGGTGAACTTCCGATTGCCAATGGAATAACAAAAAAAATATAAGTTGGAATGTAACACACGAACTTTTTCTTACCAAAACTGTTACCTATTCGAAAACAGACTCTGTAGTTTCTGGAATCTTCTCTCTCATAAACTCTTCCAGAGTCACCACTTGAATAGTATCAACATCTTCATCATAAGAATCTCCGGAAAATATAATGTTTGAGTCTTTTCCCATTCTCCACTTGTGTAGTGTTATCTTCGAGGGAACCAATTTTAATTGCACCCGAACAATACACTTCTTCAAAAACAAAAGGTCCTTCCCATCACGAGAGTAATTTTCCTGCAAAAAATCTGAGACGAGACCTATACAATGGAACTTTCTCACCAACATGAAAATCTCTTTTAAGAATTCTCCTATCATGCCATTTTTTTTACTTTCTCTTTAAAGATTCTAGCACTTTCATAGGCTTCACTTCTCCACTCATCTAAAGAACTCAAGTCAAGCATCCTTTTCTTACCTGCAAGTTTAAAATATATATTTCGTTCTCTCACTGCCCAATAAGCTTTGTGTTCTAATTCTAAAGGCAAGTTACAAGCCTTTCCATAAACCATTCTATAAGGAGACATACCCATAGGATTTTTATAAGCAGTTCTATAAGCCCATAAAGCATCATTTAACTTATCAGCCCAGTTTTTCCTAGATTTATTAACAGTCTTTTGCAAGATAGATTTAATGTCTCTATTTGATAATATTACTTTCCCACTTGTTTGAGGATGATAAGTTGAGGCAATTCTATGATTAACATCATATTTAGCAAGGGTTTTTCCAAAACCACCATGAAAAAAGTGAGAACCTCCATCGGTCATAAGATATCTAGACACAACAAACCTAGGGAAAATAACATATTTAAGCATTTGAAACGAGGTTTCACCATCATCACTCTTTGTAGGTATAACTTCTACCCATTTAATAACACAATCAACAACAACAAGTATATGAGTATAACCATTAGAAGGAGGAAACGGACCCATAAAGTCAAATCCCCAACAATCAAAAGATTCAATAATAAGAGAATAACTCATAGGCATTTCATTATGTCTAGAAATATTACCAACTCTTTGACATTCATCACAATATAAAATAAACTTTCGTGCATCTTTAAAGAGAGTAGGACAATAAAAACCTGATTGTAGAACCTTATGTGCGGTCCTATCTCCAGCGTGATGTCCTCCATACACACTACCATGGCACTTTCTCAATATCTCTCGTTGTTCATGTTCCGGAACACATCTTCGTATAATACTATTTACTCCTTCTTTATATAAGTGTGGGTCATCCCAAAAGTAATGCCTCCAATCATAAAAGAATTTTCTTCTTTGCTGAGCTATAAATGTTGGTGGCAAGTACATGGAAATAATAAAGTTAGCATAATCTACATACCAAGGACTATCTCGCGAGCTTACTTTTATTGCAGCCAGTTGGTCATTTGGAAAACTATCATTAACAGGAATAGGGTCATAAGCAATGTTTTCCAATCTAGACAAATTATCAGCAACGGGATTTTCAGCATCCTTCCTATCCACAATATGCAAATCAAACTCTTGTAAAAGCAGCACCCATCTAATACGCCTAGGCTTCGCATCTTTGTTTTCCATAAGGTATTTAATAGCAACATGATCAGTGTGAATAGTAACTTTTGAATCAACTATATAAGGTCTAAACTTATCACAAGCAAAAACTATAGCTAGGAACTCTTTCTCAGTGGTAGCATAATTCTTTTGAGCAACATCAAGAGTCTTACTAGCATAATGAATAACATTCAATTTCTTATATATTCGTTATCCAAGAACAACACCTACAGCAAAATCACTAGTATCACACATAATTTCGAAGGGCAAATTCCATTCAGGTGGTTGAACAATAGGAGCAGTAGTTAAAGCCTTCTTTAGAGTTCTGAAAGATTTTTTGCAATCATCATCAAAAACAAAAGGTACGTCTTTTTGAAGAATATTAGTAAGACACTTTCATATTTTAGAGAAATCTTTAATAAACCTCCTATAAAAACCAGCATGACCAAGAACACTACGAATACCTTTAACATCCCTGGGACAGGGCATTTTCTCAATTGCTTCCACTTTAGCTTTGTCAACTTCAATACCTCTTTCAGAAAATTTATGCCCAAGAACAATCCCTTAATTTACCATAAAGTGGCATTTCTCCGAATTAAGGACGAGATTAGTTTCCTTGCATCTCTGCAAAACTTTATCAAGATTTTGCAAGCAGTTATCTAAATAAGTTCCATAGACGGAGAAATCGTCCATGAATACTTCCATAATTTCCTCACAAAAACTATGAAATATACCATACATGCATCTTTGAAACGTAGCAGGAGCATTACACAAACCAAAAGGCATACGTATATAAGCATAAGTTCCATAAGGACAAGTAAAAGTTGTTTTCTCTTGATCTTGCTTCCTAACATCAATTTGAGAGAACACAGAATAACCATCAAGAAAGAAAAAAATAAGTTTTCTTAGACAACGTTTCTAACCTTTGATCAATAAAAGGTAAATGGTATTGATCTTTTTTAGTAACTTTGTTAACTTTCCTAAAATCAATGCACATTCTACAACCAACTACTACTCTTTGAGGAATAATCTCATCATTTTCATTTGGCACAACAATCATTCCTCCTTTCTTAGGGACACAATGCACAGAACTTACCCATCTACTAGCAACAATAGAATAAATAATATCGGCATCAAGGAGTTTCAATACCTCATTTCTTACCACTTCCTTCATCTTAGGAATTAAATGGCATTGATGTTCAACAACTGGCTTTGCATCAGGTTCCATATTAATAGCATGCTGGCACATAGTAGGGGCAATCCCTTTCAAATCATCAAGAGTATATCCAATAGCTCCACGGTGTTTCTTCAATATTTCCAATAACCTGTCCTCTTTTTTACATCAAAGTTTAGAACTAATAATAACAGGATATGTTTTCTTATCATCAATATAAGCATATTTCAGATCATCAGGTAAAGGTTTTTAATCAAAAATGGGATCCTCCTTGGGTGGCAACGTGGTACCCAAGTCTTCCACAGGTAAATTGTGTTTGAGCATCACTGGTTGACGAAGAAGAATATCGACAATCTCATTCCTTTCTTCCATAAAGACCTCACTTTCGTGGTCCTCCATGTATTGCTGCAAAGCATTTTTAGGAGCAAGAGCAATAGAGGCAAACTGTTCAACTCTAAAATCTTCATTAGGAAATTCAGTTTCATAAGGAGCTCTAGCAAATTTAGAAAAATTAAACTCATAATATTTTCCATCAAATTTGGTTAATATTTGCTCTTTCTTACAATCTATAACAGCACCACAAGTGTTCAAGAAAGGTCTGCCAAAAATGATAGTACAGCTTTGACTAGCAGTTGCACCAAGTACTAGAAAATCAGCAGGATATTTAGTCTTACCACGTAAAACTTCGACATCTCTAACAATACCAATTGGAGAGATAGTTTGTATATTAGCAAGCTGAATAACCACATCAACTTCTTCAAGTTCACAAGAACCAATTTCATGCATTATTTCTATGTAATTATCTCATAAGGAATAGCACTAGAACTTGTACCAATATCACATAAACAATAATAGCAATGATCACCTATCCTAACAGAAAGCACAGGAACACTAGTTTTTCAAGATTTACTAGGATGTGAAACAATATTAGAAGCATTGATGAGGACATCCCTAGTACATCTTTTATTTCTCCCATTGATGATGATGTTGATGTTCAAGAGAAACATGGTGAAGTAAGGATTGGACCAATGACTAGATCAAGAACCAAACTACTAGAACAACATGTGAACTCACTCTTATTAAATTATGATGTTTGTGGTTCTGAGAATTTTATATTACCTAAATCCTTGCATACATGTATGATTTGGGTTGTTGATAACATAAGCATTATTGGAGGAGAGGAGCATGGAGTCATGAAGCAATGCATGGGAGAACACATGGAGGGAGATGATCATGCAAGCACAAGGGAGAAGAAGGAGGCAGAATATTGAGAAGAGGGGATCGAGACCACCAAGGACATGTCCTTGCTTGTTTTAGCCCAAATTATTATGTGTTGTGTTTTATAGTTATGGGAGCACCAAGGACATGTACTAGGTACTCCCACACGAGTCCAATAAGGCCATGCCTGGCCCTTGGCCGAAACCCACTTGATGGGGTTGGTTTGTATCCCCCTAGGTCGAGTCCAAGTCGAGTTTGAGTCCAAACCCAAGTCAGGTCCAGGGGTGGTTCGAGATGGCCTTTGGCCGCACCCCCTCTCTCTTAAATACCTCCCACCTGCATGTGGTGAAGGTTTAGACTACCTTTAAACATAAACCCTAGACTCCATTGTTGATTGCTCGAAGCATTCATCAGGAAGTGATCATATTTCAAGTTTTGCGTGTTATCTGCTATTCCACTGGGAATTAGTTGATACAGGACCACTAGTAGTCAGTGGCTGCTCATGCAAGTGTGTGATTTGCGAATATCCAAGGGATTGGTTGCTGCTGCAATTGTCATAAGGAATTAGCCGGAGAGTTCGCGGAGAGACACAAGTTATCAGATCCTTGTTATCGTGTGAGTTCATCAAGAAGATCGGGCAACCCCTTATAATCTTGGTATCAGATTTACAGGTTAACTCGGTGAGCTATCGTGTTCTAGTAGATTAGTTTGTTTTTCATTACCTATCCATCGAAAAAGCCACAAAAAATAGGAGTAGTTCTTGCCATAGCCGTAGATCATCACCAATTTCATCTCCTAGTTGTTGTTTTGTGTTTTGATTTTGTGTTTCTTTTCTCCTTTTGTGTCTTGTTTTAGTTCGGTCTAGGGTTAGGGTTCTTGTGTTCGTCGAGTTCTTCCTTTTGAGTCCACAGAAATCCCCTCCAATTTCCAATCCGAGTGGTGGTTCTATCCCTATTCGAGTTTGATTCGAATTCCTCATGTGGCAGCAAATCTCACCAAATCGCTGTCGTGTTCATGTTCCTGCCGCAGTCGGATTCGCCCTCGCTCGCAGGTTACAAAACCACCACGTGCCCCGTCTCACGCTTACCCGCGCGCCCACCCGCGCTAGCACGCTGCCACGGAACCTGCCCGCACAAGTTCTCTGTCGCGCGCCTGAGCCGCTGCCGCACTTCAGTGCTGCTGCCGCACGCCGTTCCGCGTGCTCACCCCACGCGCAAAACTGCCCCGTGCGTTGGTGTTTTCTCTGTCCGTTGTTTACCGCACGCTGCCGCGGCACAGAAACGGAGAAAATCTCTGCCGTGCGACAGAAGTTCTGCCATCAAGTGTTCTATTAGCTCTAGTTCATTTTTTCGTTTTCTTTTACAATTTCCTTAGGAGTTCCATTCCAATTTTTGTGAGCCATAGCTACTGCAGTTCTACAACAATTTTTAGGTACCTTTTACCCAAAAGAATAGCTATTTCTTGCTTACTCCAGGCTTCTCATATTCACATACATTGTGTCACATTGATAATATTGTGCATATTTTTACTCCTAGTTGTTTTTGGCCAGTTATGAAAGTATAAAAAAAAGAGAAAAACAGAAAATAGAAAAAGAGAAAAACAAAATTGAGAAAAAGAGAAAAAGGCCTTGAGATACATTGCTATATATTGTTATTAGAGATGTTTTCATCACTACTATATTGACACTTTTCATTGAGCAATCTTGTGCCTGTGATATCTTTGAGCATAGCTAGTGTCTTTCGAGAGCATTGCAATATTTCCATCCATATAATTGCACTGCCACATTTGTCTCCACTTTGGTGTGTGTTTCCTAGGTGTTATTTTCTGTCATCACAAACAACAAATAGAACTTGTTATTGGTGTTGTTAGGTATCCATACCAAGCCCCACTATATATCCTGCTTTTCCTTGTGTTAGCTAAAATCTTTGGGTATTCTCTTATTCACACCAAGTCATAATAGTGTTGTTTTACTTGTGGTAAGTATTGCTATTCACTTTGGAACAGTAAGTTAACCTCATTGCTTTGCTATTTTGAGTGAGTTGAGAGAGAACACCACATCCCATATTTTTGTTTTCACTAACACATTAATCCATGGAGTCTGTGGCTAGTGATGTGCAGGTGGATAATATTGTTGGGAAATCTGCTAAGGCTACTTCTAAGAAGACTGTTGATTATGTGATCACATGGGGAGATCTCTCCAAATTTCGAGACATAATCAGTTCCAGAATTGATAAGAAACTTGATGATTATGATGAAGTGGTAGCCACCCGAATTGATAAGAAGCTTGATGCTTATGATGAAAGCTTTAGGAGGGATTTGCAACAGATGGATATCAAAACTGAGAAAGCTGCTTCTCAAGAATCTGTTGATGTTATCCAAGAATATCTCACAAATTTGACTAGACAAATTACTCAATTGTCTACTTAGCTGCAACAAAGGGCTAATCAAGTGCATGATGATGACGATTGGGAGCCCGGCCGAGCCCATGCTCATAATGACCGTGGAGGATTTGCTGCTATGAGAATATAAGCTCATGATAATTATAGAGAATATGATGGTTCGGGCATTCCTCCTTTAACTTTTAATAATGATGATGTAGAAGAATATTTGATGTGGGTGCTGAAAATTGAGAAGCTATGGAGATTGCATGAATATAATGAAGTTAGGAAGATCAAATTGGCTTCTTCTAGTTTTGATGGTTATGCTCTGTTGTGGTGGGACAATATTACACAGTTGAGGGCAGAAAATGGTGATCCTAAAGTTATTACTTGAGCTACTATGAAGCAGCTCATGAGGAACAGATTTGTGCCAAAGAACTATGTCAGAACACTATATGATAAATTGCAGCACTTGAAGCAAGGTACATTGTCTGTTGATGCTTATTATAGAGAGATGAAGTTTATTATTCAGAGGGCCAAAGTGAGAGAAGAACCAGAACATGCTATGCAACGTTTTCTCTCGGGTTTACAATTCAAAATCATAAGCATTGTGAGAAATCTCCAATATAATGATATGAATGAATTCCTACATCATGCAAGGGAGGCAGAATCACAGTTAGCCGAGGAGGCAAAGATGAGTGCTAGGAGGGTGTTTTCACCTCGAAATTCCAGTTTTTCATCACCATCTCCACAGCCCACGCCTAGCCATGGGGTTTCTACACCCAAGGCCGAGAGCACTCCTTCCACTTCTAGGAGGCAAGTGCAACCAGCAGCAAATCCTAGTGGATCCAAAACTTCTACATCCCGAAATAGAGATATCTCATGTCACACATGAGGAGGAAAAGGCCACTTTAAGAGAGAATACCCAAATAAAAAGACCATGCTTGTTAATGAGGATAATGAGTATGAGACTGGAGATGATGCTTATCCTAATGAGGAGGATGATTGTGATGAGCAAGGAGGTCCCCTTGATGCTTATGCCACACATTACCCACTATTGTTTGCTCACAAAATGATGCTGCTTTGAGTGTTATTCCTTCTCCAGAAAATCAGAGGTGCAATCTTTTCCAAACCAAAGCAAGTTTAGGTCCTAAAATGGCTTGCAAAGTTATTATTAATGGAGGGAGTTGCAGAAATCTTGCTAGTAAAGAGCTATGTGCAAATCTGAAATTGAAATATATTCCACACACTCGTACTTATTATATACATTGGCTGAGTGATAAAGGAGAGATGAAGGTGAACTACATGGTGAGAGTGGAGTTCCAAATTGGGCCATATACTCATACCATTGAGTGCGATGTTGTGCCCATGACTGTTTGTCACATGTTGCTTGGAAGACCATGGCAGTTTGGCAGGAATGTTACACATAATGGGAGAGCTAACACATACCAGTTGAATTGGCATGGGAAGGATATTATTTTGAGACCTATGACACCATAGCAAATTGTAAATGAGTCTCGTCAATAAAATGAAGTGAATTTAGAGAAGGAGAGTGAGAGAGAAAAACAAGAGAGTAATCCTTCTATGAGTGAAATTAACAAGCTGAGTGGTAAAAATAAAAGTGAGGGAGTGAGCCTATTATGTATGTTAGCCACCAAAGAGGACTTGAGAGAATTTAGTGAGGATCCTAGTATGCTTCCTATAGTGCTTATGCACAAGGGAGAAATTTTAGTTTCTTTTGACATGACCCCTATTCCTCTTGGTGTTTCTCATGTGTTACAGGAATTTGATGATGTTTTTCCAGAGGAGGTACCAGTAGGGATGCCACCATTGCATGGTATTGAGCACTAGATTGACTTGATCCCTGGAGCAAGATTACCAAACCGAGCCCCTTAATGAACAAATCCCCAAGAAACATGGGAAATTCAGAAACAAGTTCAGGAGCTTCTCGACAAAGGGTATATTCGAATTAGCTTATCTTCATGTGGTGTTCCTGATAAGGGGTGGCCCAATCTTCTCAGTGAACTCACAGATAACTTCTGATTGATAACTAGTGCGCCACTAAGAACTCTCCCGGCTGATCCCTGATGCCAATGCAAAAGATAGGAACCCCAAGGATATTCTCAACTCCACACTCTTGCACAAGTAATCCACCGACTACAGGTGGTCATTTACCTTCTTATTCCCAGTGGAACAGCAGGTAACACGTAAAGTTTGCAGATGAACTTCCAGATGAAGGCTTACAAGCTGTTTCAATCTAGAGGTCTAGGGTTTATGTTTTAACGTAGTCTAATCTAATCTAATTCGCCCCAAAGGGTATAAGAGAGGGAGGGGTGCGGCCACAAGGTCCCCTTGCACAAGCAAACCTGCCCCCCTTGACTAGGACTCCTAATTGGACTCACACATGGATACAAACCGACCCACTTTATGGGGTTCGGCCCAATATGGCATACAAGCCATGCCTAATAAAATTAGGACTTGATCATGATGCATTTAACCCTATGGAGGCACCATCCCCTTGTTTTCAACCTTGCAACAATTGTTTTCACCATTTGCAAGATTGTTTTTATCACTTGTTTCAGCATGGCTTGATTGTTTTCAACACTTGTAAGCTTGTTTTCCATCAGCCACATATTGTTTTCCAGCTCCTCTTGAGGTCATCCTCCATCCATGTTTGTGTTAACAATAACCCTGCTAATATATAATAACATAGCTTAGGTAGTATAACATTCTTATAATCACAAACAATATTTAATAATAGGAAAGAATTCACCTTAAAATAATAATCAGTGAGACTTAATATTTCTTTCCAACTTAAGCATAAATAATCCTCATGGACCTCTATTATGTCCCTATCAGTTCCTGTTATTTTAGTCCCTAAAAAGATCGTACTTGGCGCATGTGTGTATATTGTAGAGCAATTAACAACATCACTATTCGTTATCGTCATCCTATACCTCGTTTGGAAGACATGTTAGATGAATTAAGTGGTGCTGCCGTTTTCTCTCAAATTGATTTGTGTAGTGATTACCATCAAATTAGGATGAAAGAGGGGGGGTGAATGGAAAACTGCTTTCAAAACTAAATTTGGTTTATATGAATGGTTAGTGATGCCTTTTGGTTTAACTAATGCACCTAGTACTTTCATCAGACTTATGAACCATGTTTTGAGAGAGTTTATTGGTAGATTTGTGGTAGTTTATTTTGATCATATTCTCATATATAGCCACAATGAACATGAGCAGGTTGATCATATTAGACAAGTCTTGCATGTATTAAGAGCAAATCAATTATATGGTAATCTTGCTAAATGTACTTTTTGCAAAGACAAGGTCATTTTTCTGGGATATGTTGTATCTAAGCATGGAATTGAAGTAGATGAATCTAAAATTGAAGCTATTAAAAATTGGCCTATTCCAACAAATGTTAGTCAAGTGAGAAGTTTTAATGGATTGGCTGGTTTCTATAGAAGATTTGTCAAGCATTTTAGTACTCTTGCTGCACCATTAAATGAGTTAACTAAGAAAGGTGTTGATTTTACATGGGGGGTGAACAAGATATTGCTTTTGGTGAGATAAAGAACAAACTGATTTCAGCCCCATTGATAATATTGCCTAATTTCAACAAACAATTCGAAATTGAGTGTGATGCAAGTGGTATTGGTATTGGTGGAGTGCTTATGCAAGAAAACAAACATGTTGCTTATTTTTCTGAGAAATTGCATGGTGCCCAATTGAACTATTTTGTTTATGATAAAGAATTGTATGCACTTGTTAGATATCTTGAGGTTTGGAAACATTATTCGTGCCCAAAAGAATTTATCATACATTCTGATCATGAAGCTTTGAGATTTTTAAAGAGCCAATCTAGCCTTAATAAAAGACATGCTAAGTGGGTTGAATTCATTGAATCTTTCCCATGCATAATTAAATACAAGAAAGGCAAAGATAATGTTGTTGCTGATGCTCTCTCTAGGAAAAGTATGCTTTTAACACAATTGGATGTGAAAATTCCTGGTTTGGAGAGTGTGAAATATTTGTATGCTCAAGACAATGATTTTAAACATGCATATGCGAATTGTACTAATGTGAAAGCATGGGATAAATTTCATTTGCATGACGGATATTTGTTTAGATCTAACAAACTATGTGTGCCCAATTCGTCATTGTGTTTCTTATTGTTGCAGGAATAACGTAGTGGTGGATTGATGGGACACTTTGGGAGGGAGAAAACATTGTTGATGTTGTCTGATCACTTTTATTGGCCTCGAATGAGAAGAGATGTGGAGAGGTTCGTGAGACGTTGCATCACTTGCAACTAGGCTAAGTCCAAACTAAAACCTCATGGATTATATACTCCTCTTCCTGCACCTACTACACCTTGGTAAGACATTAGTATGGATTTTGTGTTAGGTTTTCCTAGGACTAAAAGAGGACATGATTCAATATTTGTGGTAGTTGATAGATTCTCTAAAATGTCACATTTTATTGCATGCCACAAGAGCGACGATGCGTCGCACATTGCTAATCTGTTTTTCAGGGACATAGTGAGATTACATGGATTACCCAAGACTATTGTTTTTGAACATGATGTCAAGTTCATGAGCTATTTCTGGAAGACGCTATGGGGGAAGCTGGGGACAAAGTTGTTGTTTTCAAGTACTTGTCACCCCCAAACTGATGGACAAACGGAGGTGGTGTATCGCACATTGTCCACATTGTTGCGAGCCATGATAAAGAAGAATCTGCGGGAGTGGGAAGATGTAACATCCCAAGTATGAAAACTCCATTAGAATGTTTGATTCATGTTAATTTATGTTTTGCATCATGGCATCTTAATCATTGCATTTGTTTTTTCTTTGTTTTCCATCTGTTTTCCCTTGTTTTTCCATTTGAAATTCAAACAATATTCAAATATTTGTTTCATACTTGTGCTGTCACAATTTTTCAAATAAAATATTCAAATAAAAACAGCCATTTGTTTCCATTAAAATAGAAAGCTCAAACTATTAACTTGTTCTTTTTAGTAATTCACTTAATTCAAATTTCATTCAAATTCAATTAAATTTCCAAACAGCAACCATTTTGAAGTTTATGAAAATTACAAAACAAATCAATCATTGTTACCATTACACTTGAAACTAAAAACTTTTAAATTGTTCTTTTCATTTAATCAATTAATAACAAAAATTACTCAAATTCAAATAATTTTCAAACAGCAGCATAATTTAAAGTTTTTGGAAAACAAAAGTTGGCAGATGATGATGTTACAAAAAACTAACCTACACAAATTTTTTTCCTAAATTTTCTAACCCCCAAAACCCTATCCATTTCTTCCTCTTTCTTTTTAGCAAAAAAAAAAACAGAACCAAAAAAATAAAATAAAAAGAAACGCAGAGGGAGAGGCAGCAGGCCCATCCCACCTAACCCACGGCCTGCTACCCCCCTCCTTTTCTTCCTCCTCTGTACGGCGCGCATCTGCGCCTATCCACGTCGACATCAGCGAGGAGCAGACGGCCACCGCACCTCCTCCCCTCCTTAAAACCTAGCTAGCCTCCCTCCTCCGCCTAGCCCTAGACCTCCTCCCTCGCGCCGTCGTTTCTCTTCTCCTCTCTCCCGCTGTACTCCCTCTGCTCTCTCTCTGAATCCCACCACCGTAAACCACCACCGCCGTCCGCTCCCGGCGATCACCGCGCCCACGATGAGTCTCTGCGCGGGCTGAGCACGGGAACGAGTTCCCCGTGCTCCACTCTTCCTCCTCGACCACGCCACGGTAGCTGGGAGCTGCTGCAGGACCGCCGCCGTCCAGTTCGCTGTCGCCGCCGTCCACTGCCTCGCCCCGAGCTTTTCCTCCTCCCTCCCGGTGAGCACAGCGTCGCCTCTCTCTCTTTCTCCTCTCTGTACGCCCGCGAGCACGCACACCTCCCTAGCACACGCACACGAGCAACGCAGCACCACGAGCCGCAGCAACATCCACCGCCAGCGGCCGTCCTGCTCTGTCGAAGCGCAGCTAACTGAATTTCTTCAGTTCGGCTAAACATCCACGGACTAAACCTCAAACCCCCGCGGTATCCCACTCTGTCACGATCTGATGCAGTACCGCAGTGGCACAGCACTGCGCGCTCGCCCGCGAGGCCAGGGTTCGATCCCCCCGCGCGCACGATTAAACCACCCAATTTTTTGCCTTTGCCACGCTGGCTGGCAGGCCCACTTGCCTGTGGCTGTGGATGCCACGCGAGCATCTACCCGCGGGCCACGCAGCACCAGCTGGGCGCTGGCCCACAGGACAGCGACCCAGGGGTCAAATTGCTGCGTAGAAAACGCCCCAGGGGCCTGTCTGAAACTTATTTTTCGCAGTTAGGTCCCTGTGCATAATCTAAATGCTTTTAAATTACAGAATAGCCCACAGATTTAAAATTTGAATAACTTGTGCATTTCAAATCCAAATAATACAAATAAAATATGTATACTGAACCAAATTTAATTCTCTACATGATTAAATCATTTGTTTTCTGTTTAGAACATTTCAAATTGTTTCAAAAATTCAATTTCAAACTACTACATAAAATTTGGTTAATTTCATAACTAAATCAAACTTATTTCAAATGGCACATATAAAATATGTTTTCCATGCTAAATTAAACCACCATTTCAAATATAAAATTTGTTTCATGTTTTGAATAATTAAAATTGGTTAAATAATTTAAACCTTGTTTAAATCATTTAAAAATTGCTAAATTCATAACTTGGTCAAATAAAATTCTTTTGAACTTATAAAATATGTTTTCAAACCAGAAAAGTTTAAACTTTTCAAATATGAATTTGGTTTAATGTTTTGAACCAATAAAAATTCAAATAAATTCAAACTTGAATTAAATTCATTTAAATCTTGTTTAAACTTGTTTAATTCATAATTAAATCATTCTAATTCCTTTTTCAACAAATGAAACATGTATTCCACCTAAAATTTTGTGTTCTTTCCAAATATGAATTTTTTCATCTATTTTGAAGACTTAAAATTGGTGAAAACAACAAATGCTTGTGTAACACCGTTAAGAAACCAAAATTCCATAACTTAATAAATAAAATCTCAAACTTGGTAAGCTTCATTTCAAATTGAATCTATTGTTGTTTTCTTTTGTTTTCCTCATCCATGCATCATGCTAATCCACTTTCACATGTTGGTTAGTGTAACACCTGGGGTGTTCCCCTTTAGTAGAATTGGTTGTTTTCTTTTTGCTTTGCATCACATGCATCATAAGCATTGCATTCTGTTTTCAAAACAACTCAAAATTCAAACCACTTTAAACTTTCACACATGTCCAAATTTTCCAATTCAAAAATTGCCAACTAAGCATCTCAAATGGTTTTCAATAGTTTGAAGTTATTTAAATTGCTTACTCACTAAAAATTCCTTTTTATCAAACACCCTAATGGCAAATTAAATTTCAAATCAATTCCTTCTTAATGGGCATGATCCAATTGTGGTTTAAACATCAAAGTTTTGCAAACAATTAAGTTCAACAAATGTTTTCATAATTGTTGAGTCATTGAATAAAATTGGTTAAAAGTCAACTCCTTATGAAATACAATGGAATTTCAAATATCAACTTAAAACTCCAATCAATATTTCAATATTTGGACCAAATGTTCACAATTGCTTTGAAATTGCTGTTTGCCAATTAATAAAATTTAATTATAAAAGAAAAACCCTCAAACCTTAGTTGGAATTCAACAATATTTTCATAATTGCTTGAGCTTATTAAATAAAATTTGTTTATTTCCAAAAATTCCAAAAATCAAACCTTATTTGTAATTCAACTAACCAATTAAAAAAAAATCAAATTAATATTTCCCAATTTTGAAATTAATGTTAAATGGCTTTGAATTGCTGTTTTGCAATTAATAAAAAAAATGTTCATCAAATAAAATAAAAACCCAATTCCCTATCCCTTTCTCTCTCTCTCTTATACAAAAAAAAATGCAGAAAAGAAAAAAAAAGGGGAGGCAGGCCAGCCCCCCACAGCCCTTTTTCCTCCAGCCCATCCCCCTAAGCCCACTTCCCCTTTTTTCTTCCCCTCTCTGGCCCGATACCGTTTCGTCCAGGGCATCCCCTACCTCCTGCTGTCGTCATCGACAGTACGACTGTACCGCCACCGCTCGATCATCGCCTCCCCCTCTCCGATTGCTGCCGTACCGAGCTCATCCCTCCTTAAAACCTCCACCTCCCCCTCCGCTAGCCCTAACTCCCTACCCTCTCTCCCCGCCGCGGCGCCTCCCTTCTGCACCACCTCCCCTCTGCTTATTTCTGAACCCCTGCAACCTCCACCGCCGCCGTCAGGAACTGGCCGCTCGCCGGCGCCCCGGTCATCCTTAAGACGAGCCAGCCACGGGAATGGAGCCGTGGTGGCTCCGTCCACCTCCCCGTTTCCTCGCGGGTTGCTGGGAGTCACCGTGGATGCCGCGCCGTCGCCGGAAGCCCCCCCCCGCCGTTGCTGCACGTCGATAGCATCTCGCCTCCTCGACACCAACCGCAGTGAGCCCTCTGCTCCTCCTTCCCCTCTCCCTTCCGCTCCTAGCTGCACCTCACCCTGCACGCCTCCACACGGTTGTCACGTAAGCACGAGCACCCCACCGCGGTCGATCTCCGTCCAGCCGCTGCCGATCGTGTTCGCTGCTCGATGACTGAACTTCTCTGACGGAGTTCAGAGTAACAGCAGTAACTATAACCTTGCTCGCAACCCCTAACTGTCACGAACCCAGAAACAGCCGCACTGGTGCTGTTCCTTGCGCGCGCGCAGTAGGTCACGGGATCGATCCCTGCGCGAGGCGCGCCCCCCTTTTTTGGTTGTTTTATCGCGCAGGGGCCAGGGCCCACCAGTCGGTGGCCCTGGGAGCCACCTCACCTCCCACACCCGCCACGGTGGCGCTGGCCCCGCACGGCAGAGGCTCAGGCCAGGGGGCACTGGGTGTAAAACACCCAGGGGCCTGTATAAAAATCATGTTTTCATCTAAGTCCTCAGAAATTACAGTTTGGTCCCTAATCTTAAAATGATAATAACTTTTATTTCGTAAATTCAAATAATGCAAATAAAATGTGTTTCCTGAACCAAATTTAATTCTCCACCTATTCAAAGCATTTGTTTTCTGTTTTGAATATTTCAAATGCATTCAAATTTCAAATTCAAACAAATCCTCTTAATTTTGATTAAATGCATAAATAATTCATACTTAATTCAAATAACCCAAATAAAATATGTTTTCCAACCAAAATTTCATGCTCTTTCCAAATATAACATTTGTTTTCTGTTTTGGATAAATAAAACTAATGCAATTACTTAATGCTTTAATTAAATCACTTAAATGGTGAAATTCATAACTAATTCAATATTAATTCAAATGTCACAAATGAAATATGTTTTCCATGCCATTTTGAACCACCTTTTCACATATAAATTTTGTTTCATGTTTTGGATAATTAAAATTGCTTGAATAATTTAAACCTTGTTTAAATCATTTAAATTGGCTAAATTCATAACTTGCTCAAATTAAATTATTTCTGAACATGTAAAATATGTTTTCAAACCAGAAAAACATAACCTTTTCAAATATGAATTTGAATTTATGCTTTGAACAAATAAAATTCAAATAATATTCAAACTTGAATTAAATTCAATTAAAACTTGTTTAATCTTGTTTAATTCATAATTAAATCATTGTAATTCCTTTTTCAATAATTGAAATATGTAATCTACCTAAAATTTTGTGATCTTCTCAAATATGAACTTTGTTATCTGTTTTGAGCAATTTAACTTGATGAAAATAACAAATGCTTGTGTGACACCTTTAAGTAACCAAAATTCCAAAACTTAATAAGTGAATTTCAAAATGGGTAAACCTTATTTCCAATTGGTTCTATTGTTGTTATTTTGTTGTTTTCCTCATCCATGCATCATACTAAACCACTTTCACCTGTTGGTTAGTTGTAAAACAATTGTTTCAACCATAATTCATGGGCTTTCCATATGCAATCCAAATTGCATATGGGTCCATTTAAATGTTTGTCATGTCCACTAGCTTATTCTGATGCATCCTTAAACTTGTCATGCATCCATATCTTGATCATGCTGGATCTTTTGCCGTAGTAGTAATTGTTGCATCCGGTGTTTGTTCGAGGTTCATTGCTTCTTCCCGGATAGGACGTTGAGATGATGTGAGCAACGACAAGTTCTGTGGATGTACCTCTACTTGCTGGATCTCAGGCAAGTATACTCACTTGCTGTCAAATGGCTGCCTTTCATCACTTGTTACCAATTCTTTCCGTTGTTCTTATTCTAGCCTTATGTTTCGATGCTTGTGTCTCGATCCTATCATATGTTTACCTTGCAGCCATGATATAGCCTTCCTTTCCACTTCCTATTAACTGTTGTTTGTTTACCCTGTTGGCCCTCGTGTCGTAGTTGCATGCTTAGTGTTGTTTGCGCTCGAGTCTTGTTGTCCGTCTTATCACCTGTTTAGTTGATAGTTGGGTTTCATTTTCAATCAACCACATGTTAATGTTTTGGGTAATAATAATTTGATGATAAGGCACCGGCAGGAGGCCCGGCGTGGTTTTGAGGCCTGCTAGTGTCGACCCTAATTAGGAAAAGGGTCTTGTCTACTGATCCATGATGAGCGCACTAACCGCATGTGGGAAGCGAGTATGGGCGCCCCCCTCAATTTGACTCGATTCGCATCTCGTCCAAATCGCCACACTTAGTTCGGGCTTTCCATTTGATGCACTCGTATGCAGGTACGAACCCGAGGCCAGGGTGGAACTTTTGTAGTCGGCATTTAGGGCGGCGTGGTCTTAGAGTGCTATGAGGGTCCCCTTTTCTTCGTGGGGCTCGATTAGCCGCGCACGCACAGCACGTGGTGCTTTGGGCTTGATGCGAAGAAGAGTTGGATTGTGTTGAGTACCTCGCTTGGTGGGTTGATCCCTCATCTGGCGGGTTATTCTTACGTGTACGGCCAAATTGGTGCACCCCTGCAGGGTAAATCTTCTCGAGAAGCCGTGTTTTCCGCGGTTATGGTTAACTTGGTGAAAGTACTGGCTAACAAGTACTCAGAACAACTTATACCTAACTAATGATACTTGACTAGTAATAGTCTTATTGACACAACAACTTGATCCATCCTTAATCCAACAGTGTGAGTTATCCTTGGGTTGCTTCCTTAGTAGGGGGTGACATTGGATGGGTATTGTTTGGTGAGTAGTTGTAGTTGGTTACGATACGCTATCTTATCCCCCTCTGTTAGCCGGATGTTGCAGTGAGTCTCCGTAGTTGGTTAGTGCAGCCCGCTGCCGCGTATTTGCAATAATCCCTTCCTTTCCGTTGAACCCACAGTATTTGTATCTTGCGATGACTGGCTACGCCGGTAACTTGTGAGTATGGTTTATCCACTTGCCAGTACTTAACCGTACTGACCCACGAATCCTTTTTCGTGGCTGCATATTCAATATTGCAGTCAACAGGTTTGAAGTCTGACGACGTTAGCTTGGGAATCCCTCCGGCTTGGCCTGTGCAGGGATTGGACGCACTCGGTTATCTTCAGGACTCTTAGTCCAATTTGTATCTTGTCCGTATCCGGACGATATGTTGATTCTTCCGCTGTTATTTGGATCTTTGTATTGTACCAGTTGTATCCCTGACTCGTTTGAGTCATCTTGTATATATCTGTTCTGTTGTTGTTGCGGATTATTCGTGAACTGTTGTAATGTTATCACAAGTGGCAACCTGGAATCGGTTATTATGTGGATTTTGGCGGGAATGCTGAAATCTGCATAGTGCCCGATCACGGGGCGTCACAGTTAGTTGTAGATCAATTAACCCAACCTTAATTCATGGGCTTTCCATAATGCAACCCAAATTGCATATGGTCCATTTAAACATGTTACCATGTCAACTAGCTTATCTTTGATGCAACAATTAAATTGTCATGCATCATCCCATGTTTGTGCATGATGCCATGTTATTGATTGTTTGTCTCTCTGCGTTGTTTGTTTGCTTCTTCTCGAATAGACGACGACGTTGAGACAGACGAGGTTTACGACACTACTTCTGAGGAGTTAGCTCAGTACCAGGCTGCTGAGTTTGTAGGCAAGTATTCACTCACATGAACCATTGTGATCCTTTCCACATTGGATACCGATACTTTCCGTTGTCTATTCTGCTAGCCTTAAGATTCATTGCTTGTGTTCGATCCTATCACATGTTATCCTGTAACCCTGATACAGCCTCACCTCCATACCTATAACCCCATTGCTTGTTGCCTGTGTCTTACTAGCATGCTTAGGGTTGTTACTGCTCGAGTCTGCTGTCCGTTATTTCTGTTACCATATTTATTATGTTCTGGGGCTCGATGTTAAACAACAACCTGTTAATGTTTGAGGTAATGCTAATTTGATGATAAGGCACCGGCAGGAGGCCCGGCGTGGTTTTCAGTCCTGCAAGTGTCGACCCTAATTAGGAAAAGGGTCTTGTCTACTGATCCATGATGAGCGCACTATCCGCATGTGGGAAGCGTGTATGGGCGCCCCCCTCAATTTGATTTGATTCGCATCTCGTCCAAATCTCCACACTTAGTTCGGGCTTTCCATTTGATGCACGCATATGCAGGTACGAACTCGAGGCCAGGGTGGAACTTTTGTAGTCGGCATTTAGGGCGGCGTGATCTTCCAGTGCTATGAGGGTCCCCTTTTCTTCGTGGGGGCTCGATTAGCCGCGCACGCACAACACGTGGTGCTTTGGGCTTGATGCGAAGAAGAGTTGAGTTGTGTTGAGTGCCTCGCTTGGTGGGTTTGATTCCCGTCTGGCAGGATATTCTTACGTGTACGGCCAAATTGGTGCACCCCTGCAGGGTTAAATCTTCTCGAGAAGCCGTGTTGTCCGCGGTTATGGATGACTTGGTGAAAGTACTGGCTAACAAGTACTCAGAACAACTTGCACCTAACTAATGATAACTTGACTAGTAATAGGCTTATTGACACAATAACTTGAACCATCATTAATCCAACTGTGTGAGTTATCCTCGGATTGCTTCTTTGGATAAGGGGCAAGATCCAGGATGGGGTTGTTTGGAGTTAGTAGTAGTTGGTTACGATACGCTATCTTATCGCTCTCTTTTAGCCGGAAGTTGTAGCATGTTTCTGTAGTTGGTTAGAGCAGCCTGCTGCCGCACTTTTGTATCACCTTTTCTTCCGTTGGACCCAAAGCATCTGTACTTGGTGTTGCCGGGTACACTATGGTATCTTGTGAGTCTTGCTTGCCAATGCGTTTATGTACTGACCCCTTTGGGGCTGTGGTTTCCGCAGACTACGTTTCCGAGGATCCCCATGGTGGCTACTACGTGGAGTATGACGAGGCTGCTGACGAGTATATAGCGGACCCGGGTAGGATCCGAGACATCATGGATGGGCTCCGTCTTTTTGTTTCCGGCCTCTTAGGCCTATTTGGATCTTGTCTGTGCTCAGACACTTTGGATGCTTCCGTTGTGTTGTAATGATGAATTGTTGGGACATGTGTCCTCTGGATGATTGTATTTGCTATCTCTGCTGTAGTAAGAGCCATTTGCAACTTATTTCAATCTTTTGTGTCTTAGAGATATGTTGTGATATCAGTTGTTCTAATGCCGTTGACGTACCATGTGTGTATGTTATGAAGTACGTCAACGGAAGTGTCCTGATTTCTATGGGATGGTTTGCGCAGACGATGGATAGTAGAGATTGGTTGTCACACTATATGTGTTGGCCTACTCGTAAGAGGTGCGGGTGTCGGTATGCCCCGTAATCCAATCATCTACTGTTTAGCGGGATGTGAGTATCCTCTAGATGTCCGGGTGCGACAAATGGTATCAGAGCCTGTCTGCCTGTAGGATCCCTTTTACTAGTCGCAGTTGAGTCTAGAAACTATTTTGTAGCTATATAGGAAAAATGAAACGTGAGAGTAGGAATTCTGTTCTTTTATTTCTTTCCCCACCCACCCTCCCTTTTCTGGTAAGGAAGTGCAACGTTGTTTTCTCTTCTCATCTAAACTTTCAAGTTAGGATTTCACGTATCCTGGTTTCTCTAGGATGGTTATATCTACTAGACCATAGGAATGGAGGTGGTTGTGACATGATTTATCATGTTGCCAACTCATGATTGAGAACGGAGGCGTGTAAGCCCCGGAAGCAGATCCTCTATTCCTTAAGCAGTAGATATTGATCCTTTAGAATCCCGGATGGGGTTTTCCGTAGTACCTCAGGAGTGTTTGGTCTCGTGTTTCCCCAATGTTGCTTCGATATCCCCTTTTTCTCAACATCCTTTTCGTCCGTTGAAACCTTGTTGTTGCTTGCCACTTCAGTTCTTCTACCGGCGTCTAATCAAAACTTCCCCGATCATCTGCAGATGGATCTCAGGTTCTACCCGCAGGTGGTTCGTATGACTCGTTGCGAGAGCACTGCCGGTTATCCGGAGATGCTGAGAGACATGGTCACTTTTCTGGGGTTCCGTTGGGCACCAGAGTACCAGGTCTACGAGCAGCAGCGAGAGTTTGACCAGACCTACTACCAGGCTATCGTCTACATTCTGTCAGATGATGGCATGAGCGTTGTCCACCGCTACGAGGCAGTAGGTTCCACAGTGGATATGGCTGTGCAGCAGGCAGCTTATGTGGGTCTCACCGTCCTTCGTGCTGACTACTGGGGATTTTACGATTCTATCTGTCGCCACATCCCCCGTGGTTACATCACTTCGGAGGGAGCTCACTTCACTCTCTACGACAACTTGGATGTTTATGAGCATGATAGCTCCAGGCTGCACACCACCGCTCAGTTTGTGAGGCACAGTGACGCAGTTGCCAGCACACTATCTCAGGAGTTGGCTTCAGTCAGAGAGTAGCTCTACCTTGCTTTGACTCGTCTGGCGACTTACACCACATACTTTGTTGGAGACGAGCGCCTTGCATGTTTCGATCAGCCAGTTGGACGTCATCTGCCAGATGCTGGAGGTTACGAGCCGATCAGAGGTCCACTCCTCAACCTGGGTGCTGGTTACACTGGGATTCCACGCTTTGGAGCACAGGGAGTCGACGCTATGTACTTCACCACACCTAGAGTCGCTCTCAGACCACGTCAGATCTACGTGGATCGTCGTTCTACCTACTTTCGTGGGCGTGCTCCTCACCGTACCTCTCGTCGTACTCCTAGCCGCCGTCCTGCGTGATGAGCATGAGAGTACCGATGTATCCATTCTTAGCTATGTTTAGTTATCCTTTGGCATTTGAACCATTTATGGTGTGTTGGATATTCTGATGTATTTGAACATGTGATGATGTACCTGTTGGTTATCTATTCATGCGTCGGAATAATCTCTCTTTCGGTTTCCAAGTCTATCCTTTTCTATTGTTGTGCTAAAATGCATTTCCATTCAGGATGCCGCCAACAAGGAACAACCCGCCTGAGCCACCGCCAATCACGGAGCTGTTGACTCAAATGACCCAAGTCATGGCACAGATGGCCCAGTTTCAGACTAATCAGCACAACAACCAGACGGCTCCACGGGTCAGCATCAAGGAGTTCCTCAGTCTGGGTCCGAGAGCTTTCGTGGCAACACGGGAGCCTCTGGATGCTGATGACTGGATCCATGAGATAGCTAAGGCTCTGGAGATTGCTCACGTTGCTGAGGAAGACAAGGTCAAGTATGCCTCCTATCTGCTGAAGGGTCAGGCAGCTACTTGGTGGGAAAACTACCAGGCCATGAGAGCTGGCTTCCCAATCACGTGGGGTTGTTTCAAGGAAGCCTTCCTGAAGCACCACATTCCAGATGGTCTCATGGAAAGGATGCGTGAAGAATTTTGCTCACTCAAGCAGGGCAAGTTGGACGTCATCGGCTATCAGAGTGAGTTCAATCGCCTCGCTCGTTACGCTGGTGATGAGGTGTCCACTGAGGCTTAGAAGATGGCAAGGTTCCGCAGAGGTTTTAACCCGGAACTCAAGTACGCCCTCACCAATATCAAGGCCAACAGCTTCGAGGATCTCGTTAACACCGCGCTCAATGAAGAAAATGGGCGCAAGGCGTTCGAGGAGTCTCGCAAGCACTCGCGTGAGGGTGGTTCCTCCTCCAACATGACCACCCCTCCGCAGAAGCGCCGCATCTGGGTACCAAATGGTGCTGTCACTAGGGCTCCATATGCCCAAGCTTCTCCAGGCTTCGCTCCCCGCCCACCCAACCCTGCTCAGATGCATGATCAGAGGGCTTCGATGGGGCAGCCAAGGCCAGGGCCTCCTCGTGTCGTCACTTGCTACAAGTGCAAGAAGACGGGGCACTACGCTGACAAGTGCACGCACAGGCAGCTACCTCCACCACCACCTCGTCCCAACACAAACCAGGCAATGGTGCGCGCTCCCCCGCCTAAGGCCTTCAACTCCAACAACAGGCCTGTCGGGAGGATCGCAAGGGTGAATCATGTCAAGATCGACAAAGCTGAGGAAGCTCCTGACGTCGTTCTCGGTACATTTCCCGTAAACTCTAATCCAGCTAAAGTGTTGTTTGATACCGGAGCATCACATTCTTTCGTGTCAAAGATCTTTGCGACAGCAATTAAACTCCCTTTTGTTGGTTTGGGTTCCCCGCTAGTAGTAAACTCCCCTGGAGCAACTATGCAAACTTCCAAGATCAGTCACAAAAATCAAATTCAAATTGGAGGCCACATATTCCTTGCTTCTCTCATACTGCTTGGCAATTCTGACATTGATGTCATTCTTGGTATGGATGGGCTGAAGGCCAATAAAGCTAGAATTGACTGTGCTCAGAAGTCAATAACTCTGTTCCACCCTTCTGTCCAGATAGTCTATTCTCCAAATGAATCAAGTTCCATTCAGCTATGCAACCTCGATGCAAAACCTCTACCTTCGCTTGAAAATGTTCCGGTGGTTTGCGAATTCCCTGACGTCTTTCCAGAAGAGTTGCCAGGGATGCCTCCGGACAGAGCTGTTGAGTTCGTGATCGAACTTGAGCCAGGTACTGCTCCAATCTCTAAGCATCCTTACAAGATAGGAACTCCCGAGCTGAAGTTGTTGAAGGAACAAATTGATATGTACATGGAAAAAGGTTACATTCAACCTAGTTCCTCGGCTTGGGGTTGCCCAACTCTGTTCGTTGCGAAGAAGGATCACACAAAGAGACTCGTTGTTGACTATCGTCCTCTTAACGAGAAAACCATCAAAAACAAGTATCCAATTCCTCGCATCGATGATCTTTTTGATCAACTTGCTGGAGCCTCAATATTCTCCAAGTTGGACTTGAGAATGGGTTACCATCAAATAAAGATCAGAAAAGAGGATATTCCAAAGACAACTTTCACCACTCGCTACGGTTTATATGAATTCACCGTCATGTCCTTTGGTCTCACCAATGCACCGGCGACATTCTCTCGACTCATGAATTCTGTCTTCCATGAATATCTCGACAAGTTCGTTGTGGTATATCTTGATGACATTCTCGTCTACTCAAAATCCGAGGAAGAGCATGAAGAACATCTTTGTCTCACTCTCATGAAACTTCGCGAGCATCGTCTATATGCCAAGTTCTCCAAATGTGAGTTCTAGATTTCAGAAGTTGCTTACCTTGGTCATGTCATCTCTGCCAAGGGCATAGCCATTGATCCAGAAAAGGTTAAGGCAATTGTTGATTGGAAACCTCCAAAGACGGTGAAGCAAGTAAGAAGTTTTCTTGGCTTGGCTAGCTATTGCCGTCGTTTCGTCCAAAACTTTTCCAAGATTGCCAAAACTCTCACTGATCTCACAAAGAAGGACAAGAAGTTCGTTTGGTCTCCACAATGTGATGAAAGTTTCAATCTCCTGAAGACTAAACTCACTTCTACACCAGTTCTGGTTGGCCCAGATCCTACCAAACCTTTCCAGATATTCTGTGATGCTTCTCTCCAAGGTGTAGGTGCAGTTCTTATGCAAGAACGTCAAGTTGTGGCTTATGCTTCACGTCAGTTGAACGCACATGAGCTCAATTATCCCACTCATGACCTTGAACTTGCAGCAGTTGTGTTTGCCCTCAAGAAATGGAGACAATACTTGTTGGGTAATCGCACTGAAATCTTTTCCGATCATAAGAGTCTGAAATACATCTTCACTCAACCAAATCTAAACCTCAGGCAAAGGAGATAGATTGAAAAGATTAAGGACTTTGATCTTACCATTTCTTACACTCCAGGCAAGGCTAATGTTATGGCCGATGCTCTCAGTCGCAAGTCGTATTGCAATAATCTCATGATCATGGAAAGCCAACCTCCTCTTCATGAAGAATTTCAGAAGCTGAACCTTGGTCTTGTTCCTCAAGGCTATCTTGCAAATTTGACAGCCAGTCCAACTCTCGAGGACAAGATTCGTTCTGAACAACTTCGTGATGCTGAAATCAAGAAGATGGTAGAACACATCGAAGAAGGCAAGGAGAAATTTAGGTCCTTCTCAATTGATGACAAAGGAACTGTGTTCTTCGAAGGACGCATTGCAGTTCCTCAAGTTCAAAGTCTCAAAGATGTCATTCTCAAGGAGGCTCATGAAACTCCTCTCTCCATACACCCTGGAAGTACAAAGATGTATCAGGATCTCAAGACACTGTATTGGTGGCCTGGCATGAAACGTGAAATTGCTCAATACGTTTCTAAATGCGACGTTTGTCAACGTGTTAAGGCAGTTCATCAGAAAACAGCCGGTCTTCTCCAACCTCTGAAAATCCCTGAGTGCAAGTGGGACATGATTGAAATGGACTTCATCACTGGTTTTCCAAAGTCCAAGAGGGGCAACGATGCAATCTTCGTTGTCATTGATCGTCTCACTAAAGTAGCTCACTTCTTTGCTGTCAAAGAAACAATCTCAGCTAGCCAGTTAGCAGAGCTCTACACAGCAAAGATTGTTCCTCTTCATTGTGTTCCATTGGAAATAAGCTCAGACCGTGGAAGCATCTTCACTTCTCATTTCTGGAAAAGCTTTCAAGAAGCATTGGGCACCAAACTTCTGTTCAGCACAGCTTATCACCCTCAGTCTCAAGGGCAAGTCGAAAGAGTCAATCAGATTCTCGAGGATATGCTCAGAGCATGTGGTCTCTCCTTTGGCATGAAATGGGAGGAATGTCTTCCATATGCTGAATTCTCCTACAACAACAGCTTCCAGGCAAGCCTAGGCATGGCACCATTTGAGGCTCTCTATGGCCGCAGATGCAGGAGTCCAATCAATTGGTCTGGAGCTGGTGAACGTTCACTCTTAGGCCCTGACATTGTTAAGGAAGCCGAAGAGAAAGTTCGCATCATTCGTGACAATCTCAAGATTGCTCAGTCTCGTCAGAAAAGCTACTATGACAGCAAGCACAGGGATATGGTTTATGCACCTGGTGACAAAGCATATCTCCGTGTAACTCCCCTCAGAGGCACTCATCGTTTTTGTGTAAAAGGAAAGCTTGCACCAAGATACATTGGTCCTTTCAACATTCTATCGAGGCATGCAGAAAATGCCTATCGTCTTGAACTTCCAGAAAAGCTATCCAAGGTGCACGATGTGTTTCACGTGTCACAGCTCAAGAGGTGCTTCAAAGATCCAGATCGTGCAGTTGATCATGATTCCATTGAACTGCAAGAAGATCTCTCTTATGAGGAGCACCCTGTTCGTATTCTCGATGAGACCGAGCGTAAAACTCGCAACAAGAGCACCGAGTTCTTGAAAGTGCAGTGGTCCCATCATTCCGATAAAGAGGCAACGTGGGAAACCGAAGGGGATCTTCGCAAGAAGTATCCGGACCTTTTCTCTTCTCAACAGGAATCTCGGGGCGCGATTCCTTCAGGGGGGGGCGTTTTGTAACATCCCAAGTATGAAAACTCCATTAGAATGTTTGATTCATGTTAATTTATGTTTTGCATCATGGCATCTTAATCATTGCATTTGTTTTTTCTTTGTTTTCCATCTGTTTTCCCTTGTTTTTCCATTTGAAATTCAAACAATATTCAAATATTTGTTTCATACTTGTGCTGTCACAATTTTTCAAATAAAATATTCAAATAAAAACAGCCATTTGTTTCCATTAAAATAGAAAGCTCAAACTATTAACTTGTTCTTTTTAATAATTCACTTAATTCAAATTTCATTCAAATTCAATTAAATTTCCAAACAGCAACCATTTTGAAGTTTATGAAAATTACAAAACAAATCAATCATTGTTACCATTACACTTGAAAGTAAAAACTTTTAAATTGTTCTTTTCATTTAATCAATTAATAATTAAAATTACTCAAATTCAAATAATTTTCAAACAGCAACATAATTTAAAGTTTTGGAAAACAAAAGTTGGCAGATGGTGCTGTTACAAAAAACTAACCTACACAAATTTTTTTCCTAAATTTTCTAACCCCCAAAACCCTATCCTTTTCTTCCTCTTTCTTTTCAGCAAAAAAAAACAGAACCAAAAAAATAAAATAAAAAGAAACGCAGAGGGAGAGGCAGCAGGCCCAGCCCACCTAACCCACGGCCTGCTACCCCCCCCCTTTTCTTCCTCCTCTGTACGGCGCGCATATGCGCCTATCCACGTCGACATCAGCGAGGAGCAGACGGCCACCGCACCTCCTCCCCTCCTTAAAACCTAGCTAGCCTCCCTCCTCCGCCTAGCCCTAGACCTCCTCCCTCGCGCCGTCGTTTCTCTTCTCCTCTCTCCCGCTGTACTCCCTCTGCTCTCTCTCTGAATCCCACCACCGTAAACCACCACCGCCGTCCGCTCCCGGCGATCACCGCGCCCACGATGAGTCTCTGCGCGGGCTGAGCACGGGAACGAGTTCCCCGTGCTCTCCTCTTCCTCCTCGACCATGCCACGGTAGCTCGGAGCTGCTGTAGCACCGCCGCCGTCCAGTTCGCTGTCGCCGCCGTCCACTGCCTCGCCCCTAGCTTTTCCTCCTCCCTCCCGGTGAGCACAGCGTCGCCTCTCTCTCTTTCTCCTCTCTGTACGCCCGCGAGCATGCACACCTCCCTAGCACACGCACACGAGCAGCGCAGCACCACGAGCCGCAGCATCGTCCACCGCCGGCGGCCGTCCTGCTCTGTCGAAGCGCAGCTAACTGAATTTCATCAGTTCAGCTAAACATCCACGGACTGAACCTCAAACCCCCGCGGTATCCCACTCTGTCACGATCCGATGCAGTACCGCAGTGGCACAGCACTGCGCGCTCGCCCGCGAGGCCAGGGTTCGATCCCCCCGCGCGCACGATTAAACCACCCAATTTTTTGCCTTTGCCACGCTGGCTGGCAGGCCCACCTGCCTGTGGCTGTGGATGCCACGCGAGCATCTACCCGCGGGCCACGCAGCGCCAGCTGGGCGCTGGCCCACAGGCCAGCGACCCAGGGGTCAAATTGCTGCTTAGAAAACGCCCCAGGGGCCTGTCTGAAACTTATTTTTCGCAGTTAGGTCCCTGTGCACAATCTAAATGCTTTTAAATTACAGAATAGCCCACAGATTTAAAATTTGAATAACTTGTGCATTTCAAATCCAAATAATACAAATAAAATATGTATACTGAACCAAATTTAATTCTCTACATGATTAAATCATTTGTTTTCTGTTTAGAACATTTCAAATGGTTTCAAAAATTCAATTTCAAACTACTACTTAAAATTTGGTTAATTTCATAACTAAATCAAACTTATTTCAAATGGCACATATAAAATATGTTTTCCATGCTAAATTAAACCACCATTTCAAATATAAACTTTGTTTCATGTTTTGAATAATTAAAATTGGTTAAATAATTTAAACCTTGTTTAAATCATTTAAAAATTGCTAAATTCATAACTTGGTCAAATAAAATTCTTTTGAACTTATAAAATATGTTTTCAAACCAGAAAAGTTTAAACTTTTCAAATATGAATTTGGTTTAATGTTTTGAACCAATAAAAATTCAAATAAATTCAAACTTGAATTAAATTCATTTAAATCTTGTTTAAACTTGTTTAATTCATAATTAAATCATTCTAATTCCTTTTTCAACAAATGAAACATGTATTCCACCTAAAATTTTGTGTTCTTTCCAAATATGAATTTTGTCATCTATTTTGAAAACTTAAAATTGGTGAAAACAACAAATGCTTGTGTAACACCTTTAAGAAACCAAAATTCCATAACTTAATAAATAAAATCTCAAACTTGGTAAGCTTCATTTCAAATTGAATCTATTGTTGTTTTCTTTTGTTTTCCTCATCCATGCATCATGCTAATCCACTTTCACATGTTGGTTAGTTGTAGATCAATTAACCCAACCTTGATTCATGGGCTTTCCATAATGCAACCGAAATTGCATATGGGTCCATTTAAACATGTTACCATGTCAACTAGCTTATCTTTGATGCAACAATTAAATTGTCATGCATCATCCCATGTTTGTGCATGATGCCATGTTATTGATTGTTTGTCTCTCTGCGTTGTTTGTTTGCTTCTTCTCGAATAGACGACGACGTTGAGACAGACGAGGTTTACGACACTACTTCTGAGGAGTTAGCTCAGTACCAGGCTGCTGAGTTTGCAGGCAAGTATTCACTCACATGAACCATTGTGATCCTTTCCACATTGGATACCGATACTTTCCGTTGTCTATTCTGCTAGCCTTAAGATTCGTTGCTTGTGTTCGATCCTATCACATGTTATCCTGTAACCCTGATACAGCCTCACCTCCATACCTATAACCCCATTGCTTGTTGCCTGTGTCTTACTAGCATGCTTAGGGTTGTTACTGATCGAGTCTGCTGTCCGTTATTTCTGTTACCATATTTATTATGTTCTGGGGCTCGATGTTAAACAACAACCTGTTAATGTTTGAGGTAATGCTAATTTGATGATAAGGCACCGGCAGGAGGCCCGGCGTGGTTTTGAGGCCTGCTAGTGTCGACCCTAATTAGGAAAAGGGTCTTGTCTACTGATCCATGATGAGCGCACTATCCGCATGTGGGAAGCGTGTATGGGCGGCCCCCTCAATTTGATTCGATTCGCATCTCGTCCAAATCGCCACACTTAGTTCGGGCTTTCCATTTGGTGCACGCATATGCAGGTACGAACCTGAGGCCAGGGTGGAACTATTTAGGGCGGCGTGATCTTTCAGTGCTATGAGGGTCCCCCTTTTCTTCGTGGGGGCTCGATTAGCCGCGCACGCACAACACGTGGTGCTTTGGGCTTGATGCGAAGAAGAGTTGAGTTGTGTTGAGTGCCTCGCTTGGTGGGTTTGATTCCCGTCTGGCGGGATATTCTTACGTGTACGGCCAAATTGGTGCACCCCTACATGGTTAAATCTTCTCGAGAAGTCGTGTTGTCCGCGGTTATGGATGACTTGGTGAAAGTACTGGCTAACAAGTACTCAGAACAACTTGCACCTAACTAATGATAACTTGACTAGTAATAGGCTTATTGACACAATAACTTGAACCATCATTAATCCAACTGTGTGAGTTATCCTCGGATTGCTTCTTTGGATAAGGGGCGAGATCCAGGATGGGTTTGTTTGGAGTTAGTAGTAGTTGGTTACGATACGCTATCTTATCCCTCTCTTTTAGCCGGAAGTTGTAGCATGTTTCTGTAGTTGGTTAGAGCAGCCTGCTGCCGCACTTTTGTATCACCTTTTCTTCCGTTGGACCCAAAGCATCTGTACTTGGTGTTGCCGGGTACACTATGGTATCTTGTGAGTCTTGCTTGCCAGTATGTTTATGTACTGACCCCTTTGGGGCTGTGGTTTCCGCAGACTACGTTTCCGAGGATCCCCATGGTGGCTACTACGTGGAGTATGACGAGGCTGCTGACGAGTAGATAGCGGACCCGGGTAGGATCCGAGACATCGTGGATGGGCTCCGTCTTTTCGTTTCCGGCCTCTTAGGCCTATTTGGATCTTGTCTGTACTCAGACACTTTGGATGCTTCCGCTGTGTTGTAATGATGAATTGTTGGGACATGTGTCCTCTGGATGATTGTATTTGCTATCTCTGCTCTAGTGAGAGCCATTTGCAACTTATTTCAATCTTTTGTGTCTTAGAGATATGTTGTGATATCAGTTGTTCTAATGCCGTTGACGTACCATGTGTGTATGTTATGAAGTACGTCAACGGAAGTGTCCTGATTTCTATGGGATGGTTTGCGCAGACGATGGATAGTAGAGATTGGTTGTCACACTATATGTGTTGGCCTACTCGTAAGAGGTGCGGGTGCCGGTATGCCCCGTAATCCAATCATCTACTGTTTAGCGGGCTGTGAGTATCCTCTAGAAGTCCGGGTGCGACAGAAGAGTGTTTGCCACATGATGAATTTGCATACAACAGGGTTGTGCATTCTACTACTCAGTTATGCCCATTTGAGGTTGTGTATGGGTTCAAGCCAATAACACCACTTGATTTGCTGCCACTTCCTGTGCAAGAGAGAGTTAATATGGAGGCTTCAAAATGTGCTGATTTTGTGAGGAAGATCCATGAGAATACAAACCAAGCAATCGAGAAGATTGGAAGACATGTTGTTGAGATAGTTAACAAGAAGAGGAAGAAAGTAGTATGTCAGCTAGGTGATTTGGTGTGGGTGCATTTTCGTAAGGACAGATTTCCCACATTGCGCAATTCCAAGTTGATGCCACGAGGTGCTGGTCTTTATAAAGTGCTTCACAAGATTAATGATCATGCCTAAATGATTGATCTTCCTAGTGATGTGTTTGGTGTGCGTAATTCTTTCAATGTCGCTGATTTATCACCATACCATGGAGAGGACCTTGATGCGTCGAGATCGACGCCTTTCCAAGGGGGGAGGATGATTAGAACATCCCTAATACATCTGTTATTTCTCCCATTGATGATGATGTTTCTGTTCAAGAGAAACATGATGAAGTAAGGATTGGACCAATGACTAGATCAAGAACCAAACTACTAGAACAGCAGGTGAACTCTCTCTTATTAAATTATGATGTTTGTGGTTCTGAGAATTTTATACTACCTAAATCCTTGTATTTATGTATGATTCAGGTTTTTGATAACACAAGCATTATTGGAGGAGAGGGGGATGGATCCATGGAGCAATGCATGGGAGAACACATGGAGGGAGATGATCATGCAAGCACAAGGGAGAAGAAGGAGGCAGGATATTGAGAAGAGGGAATTGAGACCCCCAAGGATATGTCCTTGCTTGTTTCAGCCCAAATTATTATGTGTTGTGTTTTACAGTTATGGGAGAACCAAGGACATGTCCTAGGTACTCCCACACGAGTCCAGTAAGGCCCTGCGTGGCCCTTGGCCGAATCCCACTTGATGGGGTCGGTTTGTATACCCCTAGGTCGAGTCCAGGTAGAGTTTGACTCCAAACCCAAGTCAGCTCCAGGGGTGGTGCGAGTTGGCCTTTGGTCGCACCCCCTCTCTCTTAAATACCTCCCACCTGCGTGTGGTGAAGGTTTAGACTACCTTTAAACATAAACCCTAGACTCCATTGTTGATTGCTCGAAGCATTCATCAGGAAGTTATCATATTGCAAGGTTTGCGTGTTATCTGCTATTCCACGGGGAATTAGTTGATACGGGACCACTAGTAGTCAGTGGCTTCTCGTGCAAGTGTGTGGATTTGCGAATATCCAAGGGACAGGTTGTTGCTGCAATTGGCATCAGGAATTAGCCAGAGAGTTCGTGGAGAGACACAAGTTATCAGATCCTTGTTATCGTGTGAGTTCATCGAGAAGATTGGGAAACCCCTTATCAAGCATCCTCACATAAGATAATGTGTCCATCTTCAACATTCTCAGAGACAAGGTCTTTAAATATTGCTACTGTAGGTTCAGCAGTTATTTGTTCATCAGGTTCTATAGATTTCTTTGTACTTTTGTTAATCACACTAGCTATAATAGAATGTTCCTTTACCTTGGCAGGGAAAGGCATTTCATCAATATAAGATTCAAGCACAGCCGGATTAACAATATGAACTTCTATATTTCTAGTAGGAACACAATTAACAATATATTTATAAGGTGCATGGTACTTGTTCCACTCCTTTTTGGGAATATCAAGATAGGAGGCAAAGGCCTTAAAACAATTTGCAAAGATTTGAGATTCAAGACCACAAACATCACTAACATTATAATAATCATCGGTTCCCATAAAAGATTTAATGCATTCATAATCATAATTTATACTTGGCTTTCTACCTTTGTCATTCTCCCATCCCTTTGTCATTCTCCCATCCTTCAGTATTTTCTTGAATACGGTGAAGCAGATCCCATTTAGCTTCTCCTTTCATACATGTGAATGATCCAGAATAAGGAGCATCCAATAAATCCTTATCATGAAGAGAAAGCCTTGCATAAAAATTATTAATAACAATATTACTGGGGAGCTCATGAATGGGACATTTGAGCATTAATAACTTCAATGTCCCCCAATCTTGGGCAATACTCTCTTCATTACGAGGACATAAATTATATATTTGATTCCGATCTGTATGAATCTCACTGGGAGGATAAAATTTAGAATAAAAGAGAGGTACAATTTCCTCCCATCCAATAGATTGACCATTCTTCAGCATTATAAACCATTCCACAGCTATGCCCTTCCGTGATAAAGAGAATAATTTCCTCTTAACTTGGTCCATTGTAATACTTGAACACCAGAATAACTCGCATAATTCATGTATAAAGTGTAAATGATCACTAGGATGGACAGTTCCATCTCCAAAATAGCTGTTATCTATAACATGTTCAACAATTATCATAGGTATTTTAAACGGATCCAATTGAGCAGACAGCGGGCCATCTACTACATTAGCAGTAGAAGTAGAACTCCTAAATAGGGAACCAAATGGATATCTCTCCATAGTAAAATAAAGCAGCAAACGGAAATAAAAACTGCACTCACAGTAAAAGTTTCTCTTACCAATTCCACTTACCGATAGTGTTTCACTCCCCGGCAACGGCGCCAGAAAATAGTCTTGATGACCCACAACTATAGGGTATGTATCTTAGTACTTTCGATAAATAAAAGTGTCGAACCCAACGAGGAGCAGAAGGTGTTGACAAGTAGGTTGGATAGAGGATTCACTGTAAACAATAGCAGACATGTTTTTGGTGGTTTTTGATATAGCAGATAAATAAAATGCAAGTAAATAAAAGACACTAATAATAATTTCAGCGAGTGGCCCCATCCTTTTTAGAGCAAAGGACAAGACGGTTGGTATACTTATGATGACCAAACGTTCTCGAGGACACATGGGAACTTCGTCAAGCGTTTTTGTTTCATACAGTTGATTAATATTTATTGTTTTGATAGGTTTTGTGTGGGTGAATCTATGCTAATGCACCGCCCAACTAGGACTAGTACATACTTATGATTATACCCCTTGCAATCATCCTCAACTACAAGAAATAATTAAGATAAATCTAACCACAACCTTAAACTCTCGGATCCTACACTTCCTTGTGCATCGGTTTCCTAACGGGGATTTAGGTTTCTGTCACTCCGGAAATCCCACAATTAGTAGCCAAATACACAATGCGTCCCTCTAGGCCCATAAAAGTGAAGTGTCATGTAGTATATGTTCACATTACACCACTAGAAGAATAACACCACAACTTAAATATGAAACCATTAGATATTACTTCAACATAATTCCACTAATAACATCTTGACTTCTCCCATGTCCTCAAGAACTAAACGAACTACTCACAAGACATCATATGGATCATAATCATAGGTGATATAATTATGAATAACAATCTGGTCATAAAGTGCAAACACCGATAAATCTCGTAAGCATCAACTACTAACAAGTAATCCACACCGGGAGAGAGATCTAGTTCAAAACAACAATATAGAACCCTAATTGTTACAGCGGGACGGAGGTGGATGGTGACGATGATGGTGCTAGTGTTGGTGCTGGTGATGATGATGATCTTGATGATGCCCGGTCCGATGACGGTGATGAGGTCGATGATTTCCCCTCTCCGGGGAGGAATTTTTCCGGCAGATTTCTCCATGACGGAGAGATTTTCTCTTTGTGTTGTTTTTCCGCCCCGAGGAGGCGGCGCACTATTTCCTTAATGGTTCCCTCGGTCTTAGGGTTCCCTGGGGATGAATACGCGAGAGGGGGCTACCAGTTGTGGGCCCCTGGTGGCCTCCCTCTGGCTCCCCTCCTGGCTGGCTCCCTCATCTGACATCCTAAGACTTCTCCGATGTTTCCCTTCTTCTTCTGATGTTTAGACATAGGGTATCTCTATGGTGCTTTTTCCATCAGATTTCTGCTCCCGGTGAATTATTCTCCAATAAATGTAAAACATGAAAATAGATGAAATAACATAAGTAGTGCATCATAATGTGAAATATATTGATGAATAACAGTAAATTACAATATAAAATAGTGATGCAAAATGGACGTATCACATATTACTGGGTTTACTCGGTGAGCAAGTTCCATCCCCGTAGTTAGCTGTTTTTATACCTATACAGAAAAAGCCACAATAGTTTTTTAGGTTTAGATCATTGCCATAGCCTAGATCACACCAATTTACATTTCTTAGTTGTTGTTTTTATTGATCTTTGCGTTTCTTTTCTTTTTTGTGTCGAGTTATTTAGGTTAGATTTAGGGTTCTAGTTGGAGTGGAGTTGTTCTGATAAGGGGTTGCCCGATATTCTCAGTGAACTCACACGATAGCAATGATGTGATAACTTGTGTCTCTCCAGGAACTCTCCGGCTAATTCCTGATGCCAATTGCAGCAGCAACCAAACCCTTGGATATTTCCAAATCCACGCACTTGCACGAGTAGCCACCGACTACTAGTGGTCATGTATCAACTATTTCTCAATGGAACAGCACATAACACGCAAAACTTGCAGAGGTATTATTCCTGATGAATGCTTCGAGCAATCAACAATGGAGTTCTAGGGTTTATGTTTAAAGGTAGTCTAAACCTCTCACACGCAGGCAAAGAGGTATATATGAGAGATGGGGGGTGCGGCCACAAGGGGGTTGCGCAAGCACTAACCCAACTCAACTAGGACTCAACCCTAAAGGGGTTTGGACTCGGACCAAGGGATACAAACCGACCCATGAGGGGGTACAGCTAAGAGGCATGCAAGCCTTTATTCTACACGCATTGGGAGACCCTAGGACAAGTCCTTGGTGCCCCCATAAGCCTAATGCACATCATTATGAATTATGGGTTGGGACACCCTAGGACATGTCCTTGGTGCTCCCATCTCTATGACATTCCACTCCTTGTTTCTCCTCCTCTCTTGTGCTTCCATGATCATCTCCCTCCTTGTGTATGATCTTGTTTTCCATCATGTAACACTTGTTTTACACCTTGTTATGTTTGTCTTCCAGCTCCTCTTGATGTCCTACTCCTCCCATGCTTGTGTTATCAATAACACTGAGTATACATAGATGCATGGACTTAGGAAGTATAAAGTTGTCATGAGAACAAACATCATAATTTAATAGGAGTGAGTTCACTTGCTGTTCTAGTAGTTTTGTTCTTGACCTAGTCATAGGTCCAATCCTCACTTCATCATGTTTCTCTTGAACAACAACATCATCAATAGGTGTAATGGTGTAAGCACTAGGGATGTCCTCATCATGTTCCTTATTTTTTGTTTGGAGTCCATACATAAAGTCCCAAAAAGAATTGCTATTCGAGTTGGCTTTTAGGCTCCAATCCGAGTCCTACTAGTTGTTCTACCACGACACAGATCTTCAATATTTTCTGAATGGGAACCCTTGCTGGAATCGGAGACCATATCCTTAATATGCCGCGGCATGAAACGAACCAAAACGCTCATGCGCGATTCCTAGCCAAACTTGGTTTTGGCGTCTGCCCTGACGCAGCACAGAAACATCCGTTTTTCTTGCCGCATCTCGGAGTTCTACACGCGCTCAGATAGCTGCCTGCCCGTGGCACAAAATCCATTGGTTTCCTGCCGCGATCACGCACTGCCGCGTCGGCACAAAACTACCCTTTTCTCTGCCGAGACGGCACAACTTTTGTTGTTTTTCCTGTTGTGAGCCTTTAGTAAGTTTTTAGTGTTTTCTTTTTAGGTTTTTTTTTGCCATTTTCTTAGAACTTCAAATGTGAAACTTATGAGCCTTGGATTCAGCCTTTCTACCACCATAATTTAGGCACTTACTCATATGAGACTAGCACACTTTTTTCTCAACAGGCTGCTCATAATTTTCATATGTTTGTGTATTCTAGCTATTTCCTTTCATATTGCTCCTTGTTGATATATTGGCCATTGGAAAAATACAAAAAATAAAAATAAAAGAAAGAGTATAAGAAAAGAGAAAAACAAAAAATCAAAAAGAGGCCGAATTGATACATATTTTCTGAGTTGGCTTGAGACATACATTGCTATATTTTGACAATAAATTGAGAAATCTTGTACCTGTTTTCTATGAGCTACTTGCTAATGTCTTTTGAGTGCATTGCAACAAGAGCAGTTTTCTGGTAATTACATATTTTTTTGCTCATCCCTATAGTTTCTTTGCCACATTATTCTCCACGTGTGTGTTTCTTATGAGTTTTTATATCACATAAACAACAAATAGGATTTTTATTTTCGGTGTTGTTAGGTATCCCAACCAAGCTCCACCATATACCATGTTTTTGTCTTGTGATAGCTAAAACCCGCGATATTCTCTTCTTCACATCCGTACAAGTGTTGCTACTACTAGGTTGGTAAGTCCTTTCTATTCACTTTGGAACGATAAGATACACCTGTAATTGCTGTTTTGAGTGATTTGAGAGAGAGCACCCACATATACATATTTTATTTTTCTAGCATATAAATCATGGATACTTCTAGTGATTCTTGTGTGCAGCAAAAGAAGGGCCATGATGAAGTGGTGAAGTGGAATGAGTATGAATGATAAGGGGTTGCCCGATCTTCTCGATGAACTCACACGATAACAAGGATCTGATAACTTGTGTCTCTCCACGAACTCTCCGGCTAATTCCTGATGCCAATTGCAGCAGCAACCAATCCCTTGGATATTCGTAAATCCACACACTTGCACGAGCAGCCACTGACTACTAGTGGTCCTGTATCAACTAATTCCCAGTGGAATAGTGGATAACACGCAAAACTTGCAATATCAATTCCTGATGAATGCTTCAAGCAATCAACAATGGAGGTCTAGGGTTTATGAATAAAGGTAGTCCAACCTTTCACACGCAGGTGAAGAGGTATATAAGAGGGGCTAGGGGGTGCGGCCACACCTTTGGATGCGCAAGCACAGACCTAGACCCACTAGGACTCGAACCAGATTAGGTTTGGACTCGGACTAAGGGATACAAACCGACCCACAAGGGGGTGCGGCCAAACCAGCCACGCAGGGCCTTTATTGGACTCGTGGGGGGACTCTCTCCCAACCATAGACAACCTCTTATGTTTGGAGAGAAATATCCTTAGGCGCAGGGGGCTTCTCTCCTAACCATAGACAGTCTCTTATGTTTGGAGAGAACATAAACAGACCAAAATCTTCATTCTTCCTCCTCCTTCTCCCTTGGGCTTGCATGATCATCTTCCTCCATGAGTGCTCCAATGTTTTGCTCCATGACTCCATGCTCCTTGCCTCCCATAATGTTTGTGTTATCAATAACCTGAATCATACATAAGTGTAGGGATTTAGGTAGTATAAAATTCTCATAAGAACAAACATCATAATTTAAAAGGAGTGAGTTCACCTGCTGTTCTAATAGTTTAGTTCTTGATCTTGTCATTGGACCAATTCTAACTTCATCATGCTTCTCTTGAACAGCAACATCATCATCAATAGGAGGAATAACAAATGTGTTAGGGATGTCCTCATCATCCTCCCCCCTTGAAAAGGCGTCGACCTCGACGCATCAAGGTCATCTCCATGGTATGGTGAAAGATTAGCAACATTGAACGAATGACTCACACCAAACTCATCACCAGGAAGATCAATTGTGTATGCATTATCATTAATCTTGTGAAGCACTTTATAAGGACCAGCACCACGGGGCATCAACTTGGACTTGCGCAATTGGGGAAACCTATCCTTGCGAAAATGAACCCACACCAAATCCCCGGGCTGAAAAAGTACCTCCTTCCTCTTCTTGTTTCTCCTCTCAGCCACATGTCTTCCTGTTTTCTCAATTGCTTCCTTGGTCTTCTCATGGATCTTCTTAACATAATCAGCTCGTTTTGAAGCCTCCATATTAACTCTCTCATCCACAGGAAGTGGCAGTAAATCAAGTGGTGTTATGGGTTTGAAACCATATACCACCTCAAACGGGCATAGCTGAGTGGTAGAATGCACAGCCCTGTTGTATGCAAACTCAACATGAGGCAAACACTCCTCCCACTCCCGCAGGTTCTTTTTAATCATGGCTCGCAGCAGTGTGGATAATGTGCAATTCACCACCTCCGTTTGTCCATCAGTTTGGGGGTGACAAGTAGTGGAAAACAGCAGTTTTGTTCCCAGCTTCCCCCAAAGTGTCTTCCAGAAATAGCTCATGAACTTGACATCACGATCAGAAACAATAGTCTTGGGTACTCCATGTAATCTCACTATGTCCCTGAAAAACAGATTAGCAACATGCGACGCATCGTCGCTCTTGTGGCATGCAATAAAATGTGACATTTTAGAGAATCTATCAACTACCACAAATATTGAATCATGTCCTCTTTTAGTCCTAGGCAATCCTAACACAAAATCCATACTAATGTCTTGCCAAGGTGTAGTAGGTGCAGGAAGAGGAGTATATAAACCATGAGGTTTCAGTTTTGACTTAGCCTTGTTGCAAGTGATGCAACGTCTCACAAACCTCTCAACATCTCTTCTCATACGTGGCCAATAAAAGTGATCAGCCAACATCATCAATGTTTTCTCCCTCCCAAAGTGTCCCATTAAACCACCACTGTGTGATTCCGGCAACAAGAACAAACGCAAGGACGACTCGGGCACACATAATTTGTTAGCTCTAAACAAATATCCATCATGCAAATGAAATTTATCCCATGCTTTCACAGTAGTACAATGTGCATATGCATGTTTAAAATCATTATCTTGAGCATACAAATCTTTAACACTCTCCAAACCAGGAACTTTCACATCCAATTGAGTTAATAGCATACTTTTCCTAGAGAGAGCATCAGCAACAACATTATCTTTGCCTTTCTTATATTTAATTATGTATGGGAATGACTCAATGAATTCAACCCACTTAGCATGTCTTTTATTAAGGCTAGATTGGCTCTTTAAAAATCTCAATGCTTCATTATCAGAGTGTATGATAAATTCTTTTGGCCACAAATAATGTTTCCAAACCTCAAGAACTCTAACAAGTGCATACAATTCTTTATCATAAACAGAATAGTTCAATTGGGCACCATGCAATTTCTCAGAAAAATAAGCAACAGGTTTATTTTCTTGCATAAGCACACCACCAATACCAATACCACTTGCATCACACTCAATTTCGAATTGTTTGTTGAAATTAGGCAATATTAACAATGGGGCCGAAATCAATTTGTTCTTAATCTCATCAAAAGCAATATCTTGTTCTACCCCCCATGTAAAATCAACACCCTTCTTAGTTAAATCATTCAAAGGTGCAGCAAGAGTACTAAAATCCTTGACAAATCTTCTATAGAAACCAGCCAATCCATTAAAACTTCTCACTTGACTAACATTAGTTGGAATAGGCCAATTCTTAATAGCTTCAATTTTAGATTCATCAACTTCAATACCATGTTTAGATACAACATATCCCAGAAAAATGACCTTGTCTTTGCAAAAAGAACATTTAGCAAGATTACCATATAATTGATTTGCTCTTAAAACATGCAAGACTTGTCTAATGTGATCAACATGCTCAGTTTCATTGTGGCTATATATGAGAATATCATCAAAATAAACCACCACAAATTTTCCAATGAACTCTCTCAAAACATGGTTCATAAGTCTCATGAAAGTACTAGCTGCATTAGTTAAACCAAAAGGCATCACTAACCATTCATATAAACCAAATTTAGTTTTGAAAGCAGTTTTCCATTCATCCCCTTCTTTCATTCTAATTTGATGGTAACCACTACGCAAATCAATTTTAGAGAACACAGCAGCACCACTTAATTCATCTAACATGTCCTCCAAACGAGGTATAGGATGACGATAACGAATAGTGATGTTGTTAATGGCTCTACAATCAACACACATGCGCCAAGTACCATCTTTCTTAGGCACTAAAATAACAGGAACAGCACATGGAGATAAGCTAATACGAATATAACCTTTGTCGAGTAGCTCCTGCACTTGTTTCTGAATTTCCTTGGTTTCTTGGGGATTAGTCCTGTAAGGGGCTCGGTTTGGCAATGTTGCTCCAGGGATTAAATCAATCTGATGCTCAATGCCACGCAATGGTGGCAGCCCTGCTGGTACCTCTTCTGGAAAAACATCATCAAAATCCTGCAACACATGAGAGACACCAAGAGGAATAGGGGTCATGTCAGAAGAAACCAAAATTTCTCCCTTGTGCATGAGCACTATAGGAAGCATAGTAGGGTCCTCTCCAAACTCTCTCAAATCCTCTTTGGTGGATAGCATACATAATAGGTTCACTCCCTCACTTTTAATTTTACCACTCAGCTTATTTTTTTCACTCATAGAAGGAGTACTCTCTTGTTTTTCTCTCTCACTCTCAGTTTCTAAATTCACTTCAGTTTTTTGACGAGACTCATTTACAATTTGCTGTGGTGTCATAGGTCTCAAAATAATATCCTTCCCATGCCAATTCAACTGGTAGGTGTTTGCTCTCCCATTATGTGTAACATTCCTGTCAAACTGCCATGGTCTTCCAAGCAACATGTGACAAACAGACATAGGCACAACATCACATTCAATGGTGTCAGTATAGGGCCCAATCTGAAACTCAACTCTCACCATGTAGCTCACCTTCATCTCTCCTTTATCACTCAGCCACTGTATATAATAAGGATGAGGGTATGGAATATATTTCAATTTCAGCTTTGCACATAGGTCTTTACTAGCAAGATTTCTGCAACTCCCTCCATCAATAATAACTTTGCAAGCCATTTTAGGACCTACAATTGCCTTGGTTTGGAAAAGATTGCACCTCTGATTTTCTGGGGAAGGAATAACACACAAAGCAGCAGCTTTTTGGGAGCAAACAATAGTTGGGTAATGTGTAGCATAAGCATCCAATGGACCTCCTTGCTCATCACAATCATCCTCCTCATTAGGATCAGCATCATCTCCAGTTTCATACTCATTTTCTTCATTAACAAGCATGATCTTTTTATTTGGGCATTCCCTCTTAAAGTGGCCTTTTCCACCACAAGTATGACAAGACATATCTCTATTTCGAGCTGTGGAAGAAGTGGATCCACTAGCACTTGCTGCTGGTTGCACTTGCCTCCTAGAGGTGGAGGGTGTGCTCTTGGCCTTGGGTGTAGAAACCCCACGGCTAGATGCTGGCTGTGATGATGGAGAAGAAAAATTACTATTTCGAGGTGAAAACAGCCTTCTAGCACTCAATTTTGCCTCTTCAGCTAGCTGTGATTCTGCCTCCTTAGCATGATCAAGCAATTCATTCATATCATTATATTGGAGGTGCCTCACGATGCTTCTGATTTTAAATTGCAAACCTGAGAGAAAACGTTGCATAGTATGTTCTGGTTCTTCTCTCACTTTAGCCCTCTGAAGAATCAACTCCATCTCTCTATAATAAGCATCAACAGATAATGTACCTTGCTTCAATTGCTGCAATTTATCATATAATGATCTCACATAATTCTTTGGCACAAATCTGTTCCTCATGAGTTGCTTCATAGTAGCCCAAGTAATCACTTCAGGATCACCATTTTCTGCCCTCAGTTTGGTAATATTATCCCACCACAATAGAGCATAACCATCAAAACTAGCAGAAGCCAATTTAATCTTCCTATCCTCAGTGTACTCATGCAATCTCCATAGCTTCTCAATTTTCAGCTCCCACATCAAATATTCCTCAACATCATCATGATCAAAAGAGAAAGGAGGAATAGAAAATTTTGGCTTGCCCAAACCATCATCTTCTCTAGTATTATTTGGAGCTTGTACTCTTCTAGCATGAAAATCACCACGGCCATGATAAGCTTGCACTCGGCCTGGTTCCCAATCATCATGATCTCTGTGCTCTAATTGAGTAGTCAATTGTGTGATTTGCCTAGTCAAATTGGTGAGAGATTCTTGCATAATATCAACAGATTCTTGAGAAGCAGCTTTCTCAATTTTAATATCCATTTGCTGTAAATCCCTCCTCAAATTCTCATCATAGGCATCAAGCTTTTTATCCATTCGGGTGGCTACCACTTCATCATATTCATCAAGTTTTGTATCAATTCTTGAGCTGATCATATCTCTAAATTTGGAGATATCTCCCCAAGTAAGAGGATCATCCAAAGTCTTCTTAGCAGCAGCCTCAGTAGGTTTCCCAGCATTCTTGTCCACCTGCACATTACTAGCCAAAGAGGAACTGTCCATGGATTAATGTGTTAGTGAAAACAAAAATATAGGATGTGGTGTTCTCTCACAACTCACTCAAAACAGCAAAGCAATGATGTTAACTTACTGTTCCAAAGTGAATAGCAATACTTACCACAAGCAAACAGTAGTACTATGGCTTGGTGTGAATAAAAGAATACCCAGGGATATTAGCTAACACAAGGCAAAGCAGGATATATAGTGGGGCTTGGTATGGATACCTAACAACACCAATAACAAGTCCTATTTGATGTTTGTGATGACTGAAAAATAGCACCTAGGAAACACACACCAAAGTGGAGACAATTGTGGCAATGCAATTATATGGATGGAAATATTGCAATGCTCTGGAAAGACAATAGCTATACTCCAATTTATCACAGGTACAAGATTGCTCAATGGAAAAGAAAATGTCAATATAGTAGTGTGAAACAGCTCCAAGAACAATATAGCAATAGATCACTAGGCCTTTTTCTCTTTTCACAATTCTGTTTTTCTCTTTTTCTCTTTTCTGTTTTTCTATTTTTTGTACTTTTATAACTGGCCAAAAATAACTAGGAGCAAAAATAAGCACACAATTATCAATGTGACACAAATTATATGAAATTGAGCAGCCTGGAGGGAGCAAAAAGTAGCTATTCTTTTGGGAAAGGTACCTAAAATTTGCTGTAGACAGGCAGTAGCTAGAGTTCACAAAGTTTGGAAACGAAAACCTAAAGAAATTGTAAACAAAAACTACAAAGAAAAGGAGCTAGGGCGAAAACAGCACTCACGGCAGAGATTGGGGCAGTTTGGTGCCCACGGCAGCCTGCCGCGGCAGCAAAACGGCGGAAAACTGTGCCGTACGGCAGCAGTCCGCGCGCGCGCGCAAGGGCAGAGCCTGGCTGTGGTTTCGCGCGAGGGAAGCGTGGGCGCGCGGCAGGGTTTGCGCCCGCGGCAGAGAAAACGCCGATTCCGTACCGCGGCAGCGCGCGGTGCGCGGATTTGGTAAGCGCGATGCGGTGCTCGGGGGCGGATTGGTAAGGGCGTTACGGCCCGATTCCGAGTGCGATAAGGAGCTGGTGGCGGCAGCGATTTCGGCCGTTTCCGTGCCGCGGCAGGAAAACGAATCCGAGTGGAAATTGATGGAAAACCACGGATCGGATGGGGGTTTTAGGGGGGAATCTGTGTGGACACCACGGATGAAAACAAGAACACCTAGAACCCTAAACCTAAACCGAAAACAAAGACTCAAAAGAACAAAAAGGAACACAAAGATCAACACAAAAACAGCAACTAGGGATGAAATTGGTGATGATCTATGGCTAGGAAACAACTACTCCTGTTTTTTGTGGCTGTTTTTCGGTGGATAGGTAATGAAAACAAACTAATCTACAAGATCACGATAGCTCACCGAGTTAACCTGTAAATCTGATACCAAGATGATAAGGGGTTGCCCGATCTTCTCGATGAACTCACACGATAACAAGGATCTGATAACTTGTGTCTCTCCACGAACTCTCCGGCTAATTCCTGATGCCAATTGCAGCAGCAACCAATCCCTTGGATATTCGTAGATCCACACACTTGCACGAGCAGCCACTGACTACTAGTGGTCCTGTATCAACTAATTCCCAGTGGAATAGTGGATAACACGCAAAACTTGCAATATCAATTCCTGATGAATGCTTCAAGCAATCAACAATGGAGGTCTAGGGTTTATGAATAAAGGTAGTCCAACCTTTCACACGCAGGTGAAGAGGTATATAAGAGGGGCTAGGGGGTGCGGCCACACCTTTGGATGCGCAAGCACAGACCTAGACCCACTAGGACTCGAACCAGATTAGGTTTGGACTCGGACTAAGGGATACAAACCGACCCACAAGGGGGTGCGGCCAAAACAGCCACGCAGGGCCTTTATTGGACTCGTGGGGGGACTCTCTCCCAACCATAGACAGCCTCTTATGTTTGGAGAGAAATATCCTTAGGCGCAGGGGGCTTCTCTCCTAACCATAGACAGTCTCTTATGTTTGGAGAGAACATAAACAGACCAAAATCTTCATTCTTCCTCCTCCTTCTCCCTTGGGCTTGCATGATCATCTTCCTCCATGAGTGCTCCAATGTTTTGCTCCATGACTCCATGCTCCTTGCCTCCCATAATGTTTGTGTTATCAATAACCTGAATCATACATAAGTGTAGGGATTTAGGTAGTATAAAATTCTCATAAGAACAAACATCATAATTTAAAAGGAGTGAGTTCACCTGCTGTTCTAATAGTTTAGTTCTTGATCTTGTCATTGGACCAATTCTAACTTCATCATGCTTCTCTTGAACAGCAACATCGTCATCAATAGGAGGAATAACAAATGTGTTAGGGATGTCCTCATCAATGAAGCACTACGTGATTACTTGAAAAAGATAATTGAGAATAGCAGTGACAAAATTCATAGAGGGATGCAGAAAGTGGATACAAAGGTGGATGACATTACTAAGTTGGCTGCCATGAATCAAACACAAGTTACTACTATACAAGCTTCTATTGCCACATTGACACAACAACTTGCTGAGTTCAAGACATTTGTTGAGCAAAGAATTCCTAATCCCGAGGAAAATGCAAGTGTCCATAGTGATGCTCATAATGCTGCCAATGCACATGAGGAGATTGATCTTCAGTTTGGCTGTGGTGGGAGATGGGAGAGAGGACGTGGAGCTCCACATGGCTGAGGTTTTCACCAACTAGGTGCAAGGCATGTTCCTCATAATCAAGGTGCTGACATTATTAGAGAGGATGATACTTTGGGCAAACCGAAATTCTCTATTCCAAACTTAAGTTTTGATACCAATGATGTTGAGGAGTACCTCACTTGGGAGATGAAAATTGAGAAATTATGGCGTTTGCAAGACTACACTAAAGACAGGAAAATAAAAATTGCTTCTTCTGAGTTTGATGGCTATGCTCTTCGTTGGTGGAATAATATTGTGCATCAAAGAGAGGAAGATGGTGATCCGCCTATTTTCACTTGCAGGACTATGAAGAAATTTATGAGGGGCAAATTTGTGCCACACAATTATATTCGTTCTCTCTATGATCAATTCCAACAATTGAGGAAATGTACTATGACAGTTGATGCATATTTTCAAGAGATGGAGATGATTATGTAAAGGGCACGTCTGGGAACAATTGGAGTAAACAATGCAAAATTTTCTTTCAGGTTTGCAATACAAAATAAAGAGCATTGTGAGGCACCACCTATACCATGATATGAATGATTTGTTGCATCATGCACGTGAGGCTGAAGTTCAATTAGTTGAGGAAGCAAAGATGACAGCCCGTAATGCACCTAGGAGTCGTTTTCTTTCAAGAACACCTATTTCCACGCCTACACCAGCACATCCATCTACTATGTGTGGTAATACATCTTCTATGGATGATTCTAGTGTGTTTTCCCATGCAAGGAAAGCATCCCCACCTACAAGCTAGTGCCACTAGTTCTTCTATCTCTACAACACGTAATAGAGACATGTCTTGTCACACTTGTGGAGGAAAAGGGCTCTTCAAGAGAGATTGTCCCAATGCAAAGGTTATGATTGTAAATGAGGAAAATGAGTATGAAACCGGAGATCATGTTGGACCTAGTGATGATGATGATGGTTATTCGACAGAGGGACCATTGGATGCTTATGCCACACATATTCCTTCCATTGTTTGCAAACATAAATATTTGAGTGTTACACCAAGTCCTGAAAATCAGAATTGCAGTTTATTTCAAACCAAAAATGTTATTGGTCCTAACATGGAATGCAAGGTTATTATTGATGGAGAAAGTTGTAGAAATTTGGCAAGCAAAGATTTATGTGCAAAGCTGAAACTGAAATATATACCACACCCAATCATTATTATATTTAGTGGTTGCATGATAGTGGAGAGCTGAAGGTGAGCTACATGGTGCATGTGAAATTTATGATTGAACCATACAAAGATACTATTGAGTGTCATGTGGTTCCTATGATTGTTTGCCACTTATTATTGGAGAGACCATGGCAATTCGTCTGTGCGTTTGTTATTGTTGCAGGAATCACGTAGTGGTGGATTGATGGGACACTTTGGACGTGAGAAAACATAGATTATGTTATGATGAGGACATCCCTAGCTCTTCACCTATTGTTACACATGATTATATTCCTACAAAGAATGATGAAGTGAGGATTGGTCCAATGACAAGATCAAGAACTAAATTATTACAACAACAGGTGAATTCACTCCTACTTGAGTATAACATTTATGATTATGAGAATTTTATACTACCTAAATCCATGCATATTTATATTCTCAGGTTTGTTGATAACACAATCATGAGGAGGGAAGATCATGAAGAGGGCATGTACATGGATGAAGATGCAGTTCAAGAGGAGCTGGAAAACAAGATCACTATGGTGAAAACAAATATTGAAGATGTTGAAAACAATTCTACAAGTGTGGAAAACAATTGCTAGTTTGTTATTCCACACTTATGGAGGGAGAAAACAAGAGGAGGGCGCCCACAAAGAGTATCAATGCGCCATATAGAGTCCTATTAGTGTTAGACATGGTTTGTATACCATTATGGCCGCACCCCCTAGCTTGGGTCGGTTTGTATCTATTTGTGGTTGAGTCCAAGTCCAAAACTAGGCCCAAGTTGGTTCCTATTTGGGTTGGGTGGGTTTTTCTTGCGCAAGCCCCCTTGTGGCCGCACCCCACCCCTCATATATACCCCTTGGGGCGCATAGAATAGGTTAGAATACGTTAAAACAAAAACCCTAGACTTCTAGATTGTATTGCTTGACGCATTCATCTTGAATCATATACCTTTGCAAATCTGAGTGTATTCTGCTGTTCCACTGGGAATAAGGAGAAACAGGACCACTTGTAGTCGGTGGCTACTTGTGCAAGAGTGTGTAGTCTCGAATATCCGAAGGGGTTAAGTGTTGTTGCAATTGGTAACAGGGTTTAGCCAAAGGAGAGAGCGAGGTATCACATTGGTTATCAAGTTATCAAAGAGTTCACTGAGAAGATCGGGCTACCCCATATCATCTTGGTATCAGATTACTGGGTTTACTCGGTGAGTTGTATCTATCCCTTTAGTTTCGAGTTGTTTTTTACACCTATCCAGAAAAAGCCACAAAAAATATTATTAGTTGTTGCCATAGCCTTAGATAATTACTAGTTTTCAATTTCTAGTGTTGTTTTGTGTTTTGATCTTGTGTTACTTTTTCTTCTTTTGATTCATTAGGTTTCGGTTAGGGTTAGGGTTCTTAGTTGTTCTTCCTTTTCGAGTTGAGTTTATATCCGAAAATCCCAAAAAAAAATAGCTACCCGCAGTTCCCTATTATCTCCAATCCGAGTGGTGCTTTGTTTCCTATCGGGTGTTGTTTCCTAGTGCTAATCAAACTCGAGTCTGCCGCCGCGCAAAAACCTACCAAAATGCTGCCTTGGTACACCTCCTAGCCGGACTCGGAATCCCACCCAGTGCGCGCTTACAAATCCCACGAAAACCACCGCTGCGTTGTCGCACCCGGACTTCTAGAGGATACTCATAGCCCGCTAAACAGTAGATAAATGGCTTACGGGGCATACCGGCACCCGCATCTCAATGTGAGCAGGCCAACACGTAAACGTGTGACAACCATTCTCTAATATCCATCGTCTGCGTAAACCATCCCATAGAAATCCGACTACTTCCATTGACGTACTTCATAACATACACACATGGTACGTCAACGGCATTTGAACAAGTGATATCACAACAAATCTCTAAGACACAAAGAAATAGAAATAAGTGGCAAATAGCTCTCACTAGAGCAGAGATAGCAAATACAATCATCCAGAGGACACATGTCCCAACAAGTCATCATTACATCACAGCGGAAGCATCCAAATTGTCTGAGTACAGACAAGATCCAAATAGGCCTAAGAGGCCGGAAACGAAAAGACGGAGCCCATCCACGATGTCTCGGATCCTGCCCGGGTCCGCTATCTACTCGTCAGCAGTCTCGTCATACTCCACGTAGTAGCCACCATGGGGATCCTCGGAAACGTAGTTTGCGGAAACCACAACCCCAAAGGGGTCAGTACAGACAAGTACTGGCAAGCAAGACTCACAAGATACCAAAGTGTACCCGGCAATACCAAGTACGGATGCTTTGGGTTCAACGGAAGAATAGGTGATACAAAAGTGCGGCAGCGGGCTGCCTAACCAACTACAGAGACTCGCTACAACATCCGGCTAAGAGAAAGGGATAAGATAGCGTATCGGAACCAACTACCACTATCCTCAAACAAACCCATCCTGGATCTCGCCCCTTATCCAAAGAAGCAATCCGAGGATAACTCACACAGTTGGATTAATGATGGGTCAAGTTATTGTGTCAATAAGGTCTATTACTAGTCAACATTAGTCTTAAATTAGGTGTAAGTTGCCTAATCCTTGTTAGCCAGCCCTATCACCAAGTCATCCATAACCGCGGACAACACGGCTTCTCGAGAAGATTTAACCCTGCAGGGATGCACCAATTTGGCCGTACACGTAAGAATATCCCGCCAGACGGGGATCAAACCCACCAAGCGAGACACTCAACACAACCCAACTCTTCTTCGCGTCAAGCCCAAAGAACCCCGTGCAATTGAGTGCACGGCTAATCAAGCCCCACGAAGAAAAGGGGACCCTCATAGCACTCTAAGAACGTGTCTCCCTAAATGCCGACTACAAAATTTCCACCCTGGCCTCGGGTTTGCACCTGCATATGCATGCGGCAAATGGAAAACCCGAACTAAATGAGGCGATTTGGACGAGATGCGAATCGAATCAAAGTTGAGGGGGGCGCCCATACACGCTTCCCACATGCGGTTAGCGTGCTCATCATGGATCTAGAGGACAAGAACCTTTTCCTAATTAAGGTCGACACTAGCAGGCCTCAAAACCATACCCGGCCTCCTGCCGGTGCCTTATCATCAAATTAGCATTACCTCAAACATTAACAGGTTGTTGTTTAACATCGAGCCCCAGAACATGATAAATATGGTAACAGAAATAACGGACAGCAGACTCGAGTATAAACAACCCTAAGCATGCTAGTAAGACACAGGCAACAAGTAACGGGGTTATAGGTGTGGAGGTGAGGCTATATCAGGGTTACAGGATACATGTGATAGGATCGGAACACAAGCAACGAATCTTAAGGCTAGCAGGATAGACAACGGAAAGTATCGATAACCAGTGTGGAAAGGACACAATGGTTCATGTGAGTGAATACTTGCCTGCAAACTCAGTAGCCTGGTACTGGGCTAACTCCTCAGAAGTAGTGTCGTAAACCTCGTCTGTCTCAGCGTCGTCGTCTATTCAGGAAGTAGCAAACAAACAACACAGAGAGACAAACAATCAATAACATGGCATAAAGCACAATCATGGTATGATGCATGGAAATTTAATTGATGCATCAAAGGTAACCTAGTTGACATGGTAACATAATTAAATGGGACCATATGCCATTTGGATTGCATATGGAAAGCCCATGATTTAAGGTTGGATTAAATGATCTACAAATAACCATCATGTGAAAGTTGATTAGAATGATGCATGGATGAGGAAAACAATGAGAAAACAACAATAGCTTCAATTTGAAAAGGTGTTTACCAAGTTTGGAAATTTTATTTATTAAGTTATGAAAATTTGGCTTCTTAAATGAGTTACACAAGCATTTGTTGTTTTCACCAATTTTAAATGTTCAAAATAGATAACAAAGTTCATATTTGGAAAGAACACAAAATTTTAGGTGGAATACATGTTTCATATGTTGAAAAAGGAATTAAAATGAATTAATTATGAATTAAACAAGTTTAAACAAGATTTAAATGAATTTAATTCAAGTATGAAATTATTTGAATTTTTTATTTGTTCAAAACATTTAATAAAATTCATATTTGGAAAGTTTATACTTTTCTGGTTTGAAAACATATTTTATATGTTCAAAAAGAATTTAAGTTGACCAAGTTATGAATTTAGCAATTTTAAATGACTTAAACAAGATTTAAATTATTTAACCAATTTTAATTATTCAAAACAGGAAACAAAGTTTATATTTGGAAAGGTGGTTCAATTTTGCATGGAAAACATATTTTATATGTGCCATTTGAATTAAATTTAAAATAGTTATGAATTTGACCAATTCTGAAATAGTAGTTTGAATTTGAATTTTGAAATCATTTGAAATGTTCAAAACAGTAAAAAAAATGATTTAAACATGTAGAGAATTAAATTTGGTTTGGAAAACATATTTTATTTATTATATTTGGATTTGAAATACAAAAGTTATTTGAATTTGAAATTTCAGGGGCTATTTTGTGAATTAAACAGTTACAGAAATGTTCCAGGGGCTTGGATGCGAAAAAGGAATTACAAAAAGGCCCCTGGGAACCTTTTCCACGCAGCAGATCAACCCCTGGGTCACTGGCCTGTGGGCCAGCGCCCAGCTGGCGCTGCGTGGCGCGCGTGTGGGTGCCTGCGTGGCAACCACGGTCGATGGCAGGTGGGCCCTGCGTGCCTGCGTGGCAAAGGAGCAAAAACTTGGGTTTTATTCCGCGCTGCGGGGATCGAACCCGCGACGCTGCGCTGCGCGCCGTGCGATCTAACCACTATGGTGTGGATTCGTTTGGTGACAGAGAGGAGGTGCGCGCGGTTTTGAGGTTCAGATCCGTCAGTTAACTGAACTGACGAAAGTTCAGTTACCTGAACTTGCTGACAGGCGGAGCGATGGACGCCGGCGATGATCTGCGCGGCTACTGCTGCTGCCCGTGGATGCGTGCGTGAGGTGTACGTGCGCGTGGGCCACTGATGCAGAGAGGGAAAGGAGAGAGGAGGGAGAGGTGGTGCTCACCACCTCTGTAGTCGTGGCAGCGGCTCGGTGGAGAGGACGGTGGTGACGGCGACAGACAGGGAGGAAGGAGAGGGTTAGGGTTAGGGTTTGGGAGCTCGCGGGCTAGATATAGGGGGAGGAAAAGGAGGGAGCAGGTGGAGGGCACGGTGGTGCGTGCCTGCGTCAGCGCGCGTCAGCTGTACGGAGGTAGGAGAAGGTAGGTGGGCCACGCGCGCTTGGCTGGGGGGAAAAGGTGGGCTGGGCTGGCTGCTGGGCTGGCCTGCCCCCTTCTCTCTCTGTTTTATTTTTTTTGTTTCACTTTTTTTTGCAGAAAAGAAAAGGGAAGAAAGGAGAGAAATTTGAGGGGTTTTGGGGGTTTTAAATTTTGGTGATAATTTTTATAGTTTGTTATTTGCAAAAACCCCACTGTGCCATTGTTTGTTTTTCAAAATTTTAAACTTGGTTGCTGTTTGAAAATTCAAATGAATTTATGTGAAAATGGTATTAAATGAATTAATGAAAGAAGCAAGTTAAAAGTTTTGGACTTTCAAGTTTTTTGGAAACAAATGATTGGTTTGATTGCAAGTTTTATTTGAAACATTGTAACTGAACAAGTATGAAACAAAGATTTTGAAATTTGGTTTGAAATTCAAATGGAAAACAAATGAAAACAAATGCAAAGCTTATGATGACATGATGAAAAACATAAAATAACAAAAAGCAAACATTCTAAAGGTGTTTTTCATACTTGGGATGTTACAAAACGCCCCCCTTGAAGGAATCGCGCCTCGAGATTCCTACTGAGAAGAGAAAAGGTCCGGATACATCCTCTTCGGTCTCCCATGTTGCCTCTTTATCGGAATGATGGGACCACTGCACTTTTAAGAACTTGGTGCTCTTGTTGCGAGTTTTACGCTCGGTTTCATCGAGAATTCGAATAGAGTGCTCCTCATAAGAGAGGTCTTCCTGCTGATCAATGGAATCATGATCAACTGCACGACCTGGATCTTTGAAGCACCTCTTGAGCTGTGACACGTGAAACACATCGTGCACCTTGGATAGCTTTTCTGGAAGTTCAAGACGATAGGCATTTTCTGCACGCCTTGAGAGAATGTTGAAAGGACCAATATATCTCGGTGCAAGCTTTCCTTTGACACCAAAACGAAGAGTGCCTCTGAGGGGAGTTACACGGAGATATGCTTTGTCTCCAGGTGCATAGACCACGTCCCTGTGCTTGCTGTCATAGTAGCTTTTCTGACGAGACTGAGCAATCTTGAGATTGTCACGAATGATGCGAACTTTCTCTTCGGCTTCCTTAACAATGTCAGGGCCTAAGAGTGAACGTTCACCAGCACCAGACCAATTGATTGGACTCCTGCATCTGCGGCCATAGAGAGCCTCAAATGGTGCCATGCCTAGGCTTGCCTGGAAGCTGTTGTTGTAGGAGAATTCAGCATATGGAAGACATTTCTCCCATTTCATGCCAAAGGAGAGACCACATGCTCTGAGCATATCCTCGAGAATCTGATTGACTCTTTCGACTTGCCCTTGAGACTGAGGATGGTAGGCTGTGCTGAACAGAAGTTTGGTGCCCAAAGCTTCTTGAAAGCTTTTCCAGAAATGAGAAGTGAAGATGCTTCCACGGTCTGAGCTTATTTCCAATGGAACACCATAAAGAGGAACAATCTTTGCTGTGTAGAGCTCTGCTAACTGACTAGCTGAGATTGTTTCTTTGACAGGAAAGAAGTGAGCGACTTTAGTGAGTCGATCAATGACAACGAAGATTGCATCGTTGCCCCTCTTGGACTTTGGAAAACCAGTGACGAAGTCCATTTCAATCATGTCCCACTTCCACTCAGGGATTTTCAGAGGTTGGAGAAGACCGGCTGTTTTCTGATGAACTACCTTAACACGTTGACAAACGTCGCATTCAAAAACGTATTGAGCAATTTCACGTTTCATGCTAGGCCACCAGTACAGTGTCTTGAGATCCTGGTACATCTTTGTACTTCCAGGGTGTATGGAGAGAGGAGTTTCATGAGCCTCCTTGAGAATGACATCTTTGAGACTTTGAACTTGAGGAACTGCAATGCGTCCTTCGAAGAACACAATTCCCTTGTCATCAATTGAGAAGGACTTAAATTTCTCCTTGCCTTCTTTGATGTGCTCTACCATCTTCTTGATTTCAGCATCACGAAGTTGTTCAGAACGAATCTTGTGCTCGAGAGTTGGACTGGCTGTCAAATTTGCAAGATAGCCTTGAGAAGGTTCAGCTTCTGGAATTCTTCATGAAGTGGAGGTTGGCTTTCCATGATCATGAGATTATTGCAATAGGACTTGCGACTGAGAGCATCGGCCATAACATTAGCCTTGCCTGGAGTGTAAGAAATGGTAAGATCAAAGTCTTTGATCTTTTCAATCCATCTCCATTGCCTGAGGTTTAGATCTGGTTGAGTGAAGATGTACTTCAGACTCTTATGATCGGAAAAGATTTCAGTGCGATTACCCAACAAGTATTGTCTCCATTTCTTGAGTGCAACACAACTGCTGCAAGTTCAAGGTCATGAGTGGGATAATTGAGCTCATGTGCATTCAACTGACGTGAAGCATAAGCCACAACTTGACGTTCTTGCATAAGAACTGCACCTAGACCTTGGAGAGAAGCATCACATAATATTTGTAAAGGTTTGGAAGGATCTGGGCCAACCAGAACTGGTGTAGAAGTAAGTTTAGTCTTCAGGAGATTGAAGCTCTCATCACATTGTGGAGTCCAAACGAACTTCTTGTCCTTCTTTGTGAGGTCAGTGAGAGGTTTGGCAATCTTGGAGAAGTTTTGGACGAAACGACGGCAATAGCTAGCCAAGCCAAGAAAACTTCTTACTTGCTTCACCGTCTTTGGAGGTTTCCAATCAACAATTGCTTTAACCTTTTCTGGATCAATGGCTATGCCCTTGGCAGAGATGACATGACCAAGGTAAGCAACTTCTGAAATCCAGAACTCACATTTGGAGAACTTGGCATAAAGACGATGCTCGCGAAGCTTCATGAGGGTTAGACAAAGATGTTCTTCATGCTCTTCCTCGGATTTTGAGTAGACAAGAATGTCATCAAGATATACCACAACGAACTTGTCGACATATTCATGGAAGACAGAATTCATGAGTCGAGAGAAAGTCGCCGGTGCATTGGTGAGACCAAAGGACATGACGGTGAATTCATATAGACTGTAGCGAGTGGTGAAGGTTGTCTTTGGAATATCCTCTTTTCTGATCTTTATTTGATGGTAACCCATTCTCAAGTCCAACTTGGAGAATATTGAGGCTCCAGCAAGTTGATCAAAAAGATCATCGATACGAGGAATTGGATACTTGTTTTTTATGGTTTTCTCGTTTAGAGGACGATAGTCAACAACGAGTCTCTTTGTGTGATCCTTCTTCGCAACGAACAGAGTTGGGCAACCCCAAGCCGTGGAGCTAGGTTGAATGTAACCTTTTTCCATGTACATATCAATTTGTTCCTTCAACAACTTCGGCTCGGGAGTTCCTATTTTGTAAGGATGCTTAGAGATTGGTGCAGTACCTGGTTCAAGTTCGATCATGAACTCAACAGCTCTGTCCGGAGGCATCCCTGGTAACTCCTCTGGGAAGACGTGAGGGAATTCGCAAACCACCGGAACATTTTCAAGTGAAGGTAGAGGTTTTGCATCGAGGTTGCACAGCTGAAAGGAACTTGATTCATGTGGAGAATAGATTATCTGGCCAGAAGGGTGGAACAGAGTTATTGACTTTTGAGCACAGTCAATCCTTGCTTTATTAGCTTTCAGCCAATCCATACCAAGAATGACATCAATGTCAGAACTTCCCAGCAACATGAGAGAAGCAAGGAAAAATGTGGCCTCCAATTAGGATTTGATTGTCCTTACTTATTTTGGAAGTCAACATTTGAGATCCCGGGGAGTGAACAGTGATTTGATTGCTTAGTGGAACCACAATTAGGTTGTTTGTTGTGGCAAAGGTCTTTGACACAAAAGAATGCGATGCTCCGGTATCAAACAACACTTTAGCTGGAAAAGAGTTTACGGGTAATATACCGAGAACGACGTCAGGAGCTTCCTCAGCTTTGTCGATCTTGACATGATTCACCCTTGCGGTCCTCCCGACAGGCCTGTTGTTGGAGTTGAAGGCCTTAGGCGGGGGAGCGCGCACCATTGCCTGGTTTGTGTTAGGGCGAGGTGGTGGTGGAGGTAGCTGCCTCTGCGTGCACTTGTCGGCGTAGCGCCCCGTCTGCTTGCACTTGTAGCATGTGACGACACGAGGAGGCCCTGGCCTGGGCTGCCCCATCGAAGCCCTTGGATCATGCATCTGAGCAGGGTTGGGTGGGCGGGGAGCGAAGCCTGGAGAAGCTTGGGCGTATGGAGCCCGAGTGACAACACCATTTGGTACCCAGATGCGCCGCTTCTGCGGAGGGGTGGTCATGTTGGAGGAGGAACCACCCTCACGCGAGTGCTTGCGAGACTCCTCGAACGCCTTGCGCCCATTTTCTTCATTGAGCGTGGTGTTAACGAGATCCTCGAAGCTGTTGGCCTTGATGTTGGTGAGGGCATACTTGAGTTCCGGGTTAAAACCTCTGCGGAACCTTGCCATCTTCTTAGCCTCAGTGGACACCTCATCTCCAGCGTATCGAGCGAGACGATTGAACTCACTCTGATAGCCGATGACGTCCAGCTTGCCCTGCTTGAGTGAGCAAAACTCTTCACGGATCCTTTCCATGAGACCATCTGGAATGTGGTGCTTCAGGAAGGCTTCCTTGAAACAATTCCACGTGACTGGTATCCCAGTTCTCATGGCCTAGAAGTTCTCCCACCAAGTAGCTGCCTGACCCTTCAGCAGATAGGAGGCATACTTGACCTTGTCTTCTTCAGCTACGTGAGCAATCTCCAGAGCCTTAGCTATCTCACGGATCCAGTCATCAGCGTCCAGAGGCTCGCGTGTGGCCACGAAAGCTCTTGGGCCCAGACTGAGAAACTCCTTGATGCTGACCCGTGGAGCTGTCTGGTTGTTGTGCTGGTTAGTATGAAACTGGGCCATCTGCGCCATGACTTGGGTCATCTGAGTCAACAGCTCCGTGATTGGCGGTGGCTCACGCGCGTTGTTCCTTGTTGGCGGCATCCTGAATGGAAATGCATTTTAGCACAACAACAGAAAAGGATAGACTTGGCAATCGAAAGAGAGATTATTCCGACGCACGAATAGATAACCAACAGGTACATCATCACATGTTCAAATACATCAGAATATCCAACACACCACAAATGGTTCGAATGCCAAAGGATAACTAAACATAGCTAAGAATGGATACATCGGTACTCCCATGCTCATCATGCAGGACGGCGGGTAGGAGTACGGCGAGAGGTACGGTGAGGAGCACGCCCACGAAAGTAGGTAGAACGATGATCCACGTAGATCTGACATGGTCTGAGAGCGACTCTAGGTGTGGTGAAGTACGTAGCGTCGACTCCCTGTGCTCCAAAGCGTGGAATCCCAGTGTAACCAGCACCGAGTTTAAGGAGTGGACCTCTGATCGGCTCGTAACCTCCAGCATCTGGCAGACGACGACCAACTGACTGATCGAAACGTGCAAAGCGCTCGTCTCCAACAAAGTCTGTGGTGTAAGTCGCCAGACGAGTCAAAGCAAGGTAGAGCTGCTCTCTGACTGAAGCCAACTCCTGAGATAGTGTGCTGGCAACTGCGTCACTGTGCCTCACAAACTGAGCGGTGGTGTGCAGCCTGGAGTTATCATGCTCGTAGACATCCAAGTTGTCGTAGAGAGTGAAGTGAGGTCCCTCCGAAGTGATGTAACCACGGGGGATGTGGCGATAGATAGAATCGTCAAATCCCCAGTAGTCAGCATGAAAGACGGTGAGACTCACATAAGCTGCCTGCTGCACAGCCATATCCACTATGGAACCTACTGCCTCGTAGCGGTGGACTACGCTCATGCCATCATCTGACAGAATGTAGACGATAGCCTGGTAGTAGGTCTGGTCAAACTCTCGCTGCTGCTCGTAGACCTGGTACTCCGGTGCCCAACGGAACCCCAGAAAAGTGACCATGTCTCTCAGCATCTCCGGATAACCGGCAGTGCTCTCGCAACGAGTCATACGAACCACCTGCGGGTAGAACCTGAGATCCATCTGCAGATGATCGGGGAAGTTTTGATTAGACGCCGGTAGAAGAACTGAAGTGGCAAGGAACAACAATTTTTCAACGGACGAAAAGGATGTTGAGAAGAACAGGATATCGAAGCAACATTGGGGAAACACGAGACCAAACACTCCTGAGGTACTACGGAAAACCCATCCGGGCTTCTAAAGGATCAATATCTACTGCTTAAGGAATAGAGGATCTGCTTCCGGGGCTTACATGCCTTCGTTCTCAATCGTGAGTAGGCAACATGATAAATCATGTCACAACCACCTCCATTCCTATGGTCTAGTAGACATAACTATCCTAGAGAAACCAGGATACGAGAAATCCTAACTTTAAAGTTTAGGTGAGAAGAGAAAACAATGTTGCACTTCCTTACCAGAAAAGGGAGGGTGGGTGGGGAAAGAAATAAAAGAACAGAATTCCTACTCTCACGTTTCATTTTTCCTATATAGCTACAAAATAGTTTCTAGACTCAACTGCGACCAGTAAAAGGGATCCTACAGGCAGACAGGCTCTGATACCATTTGTCGCACCTGGACTTCTAGAGGATACTCACAGCCCGCGAAACAGTAGATAAATGGCTTACGGGGCATACCGGCACCCGCATCTCAATGTGAGCAGGCCAACACGTAAACGTGTGACAACCATTCTCTACTATCCATCGTCTGCGTAAACCATCCCATAGAAATCCGACTACTTCCATTGACGTACTTCATAACATACACACATGGTACGTCAACGGCATTTGAACAAGTGATATCACAACAAATCTCTAAGACACAAAGACAATCATCCAGAGGACACATGTCCCAACAAGTCATCATTACATCACAGCGGAAGCATCCAAAGTGTCTGAGTACAGACAAGATCCAAATAGGCCTAAGAGGCCGGAAACGAAAAGACGGAGCCCATCCACGATGTCTCGGATCCTGCCCGGGTCCGCTATCTACTCGTCAGCAGTCTCGTCATACTCCACGTAGTAGCCACCATGGGGATCCTCGGAAACGTAGTTTGCGGAAACCACAGCCCCAAAGGGGGTCAGTACAGACAAGTACTGGCAAGCAAGACTCACAAGATACCAAAGTGTACCCGGCAATACCAAGTACGGATGCTTTGGGTTCAACGGAAGAATAGGTGATACAAAAGTGCGGCAGCGGGCTGCCTAACCAACTACAGAGACTCGCTACAACATCCGGCTAAGAGAAAGGGATAAGATAGCGTATCGGAACCAACTACCACTATCCTCAAACAAACCCATCCTGGATCTCGCCCCTTATCCAAAGAAGCAATCCGAGGATAACTCACACAGTTGGATTAATGATGGGTCAAGTTATTGTGTCAATAAGGTCTATTACTAGTCAACATTAGTCTTAAATTAGGTGTAAGTTGCCTAATCCTTGTTAGCCAGCCCTATCACCAAGTCATCCATAACCGCGGACAACACGGCTTCTCGAGAAGATTTAACCCTGCAGGGATGCACCAATTTGGCCGTACACGTAAGAATATCCCGCCAGACGGGGATCAAACCCACCAAGCGAGACACTCAACACAACCCAACTCTTCTTCGCATCAAGCCCAAAGAACCCCGTGCAATTGAGCGCACGGCTAATCAAGCCCCACGAAGAAAAGGGGACCCGACTACAAAAGTTCCACCCTGGCCTCGGGTTCGCACCTGCATATGCATGCGGCAAATGGAAAACCCGAACTAAATGAGGCGATTTGGACGAGATGCAAATCGAATCAAAGTTGAGGGGGGCGCCCATACACGCTTCCCACATGCGGTTAGCGCGCTCATCATGGATCTAGAGGACAAGAACCTTTTCCTAATTAAGGTCGACACTAGCAGGCCTCAAAACCATACCCGGCCTCCTGTCGGTGCCTTATCATCAAATTAGCATTACCTCAAACATTAATGGGTTGTTGTTTAACATCGAGCCCCAGAACATGATAAATATGGTAACAGAAATAACGGACAGCAGACTCGAGTATAAACAACCCTAAGCATGCTAGTAAGACACAGGCAACAAGTAACGGGGTTATAGGTGTGGAGGTTAGGCTATATCAGGGTTACAGGATACATGTGATAGGATCGGAACACAAGCAACAAATCTTAAGGCTAGCAGGATAGACAACGGAAAGTATCGATAACCAGTGTGGAAAGGACACAATGGTTCATGTGAGTGAATACTTGCCTGCAAACTCAGTAGCCTGGTACTGGGCTAACTCCTCAGAAGTAGTGTCGTAAACCTCGTCTGTCTCAGCGTCGTCGTCTATTCGGGAAGTAGCAAACAAACAACGCAGAGAGACAAACAATCAATAACATGGCATAATGCACAATCATGGGATGATGCATGGCAATTTAATTGATGCATCAAAGGTAACCTAGTTGACATGGTAACATAATTAAATGGGACCATATGCCATTTGGATTGCATATGGAAAGCCCATGATTTAAGGTTGGATTAAATGATCTACAAATAACCATCATGTGAAAGTTGATTAGAATGATGCATGGATGAGGAAAACAATGAGAAAACAACAATAGCTTCCATTTGAAAAGGTGTTTACCAAGTTTGGAAATTTTATTTATTAAGTTATGAAAATTTGGCTTCTTAAATGAGTTACAGAAGCATTTGTTGTTTTCACCAATTTTAAATGTTCAAAATAGATAACAAAGTTCATATTTGGAAAGAACACAAAATTTTAGGTGGAATACATGTTTCATATGTTGAAAAAGGAATTAAAATGAATTAATTATGAATTAAACAAGTTTAAACAAGATTTAAATGAATTTAATTCAAGTATGAAATTATTTGAATTTTTTATTTGTTCAAAACATTTAATAAAATTCATATTTGGAAAGTTTATACTTTTCTGGTTTGAAAACATATTTTATATGTTCAAAAAGAATTTAAGTTGACCAAGTTATGAATTTAGCAATTTTAAATGACTTAAACAAGATTTAAATTATTTAACCAATTTTAATTATTCAAAACAGGAAACAAAGTTTATATTTGGAAAGGTGGTTCAATTTTGCATGGAAAACATATTTTATATGTGCCATTTGAATTAAATTTAAAATAGTTATGAATTTGACCAATTTTGAAATAGTAGTTTGAATTTGAATTTTGAAATCATTTGAAATGTTCAAAACAGTAAAAAAAATGATTTAAACATGTAGAGAATTAAATTTGGTTTGGAAAACATATTTTATTTATTATATTTGGATTTGAAATACAAAAGTTATTTGAATTTGAAATTTGAGGGGCTATTTTGTGAATTAAACAGATACAGAAATGTTCCAGGGGCTTGGATGCGAAAAAGGAATTACAGAAAGGCCCCTAGGAACCTTTTCCACGCAGCAGATCAACCCATGGGTCACTGGCCTGTGGGCCAGCGCCCAGCTGGCGCTGCGTGGCGCGCGTGTGGGTGCCTGCGTGGCAACCACGGTCGATGGCAGGTGGGCCCTGCGTGCCTGCGTGGCAAAGGAGCAAAAACTTGGGTTTTATTCCGCGCTGCGAGGATCGAACCCGCGACGCTGCGCTGCGCGCCGTGCGATCTAACCACTACGGTGTGGATTCGTTTGGTGACAGAGAGGAGGTGCGCGCGGTTTTGAGGTTCAGATCCGTCAGTTAACTGAACTGACGAAAGTTCAGTTACCTGAACTTGCTGACAGGCGGAGCGATGGACGTCGGCGACGATCTGCGCGGCTACTGCTGCTGCCCGTGGATGCGTGCGTGAGGTGTACATGCGCGTGGGCCACTGATGCAGAGAGGGAAAGGAGAGAGGAGGGAGAGGTGGTGCTCACCACCTCTGTAGTCGTGGCAGCGGCTCGGTGGAGAGGACGGTGGCGACGGCGACAGACAGGGAGGAAGGAGAGGGTTAGGGTTAGGGTTTGGGAGCTCGCGGGCTAGATATAGGGGGAGGAAAAGGAGGGAGCAGGTGGAGGGCACGGTGGTGCGTGCCTGCGTCAGCGCGCGTCAGCTGTACGGAGGTAGGAGAAGGTAGGTGGGCCGCGCGCGCTTGGCTGGGGGGAAAAGGTGGGCTGGGCTGGCTGCTGGGCTGGCCTGCCCCCTTCTCTCTCTGTTTTATTTTTTTTGTTTCCCTTTTTTTGTGCAGAAAAGAAAAGGGAAGAAAGGAGAGAAATTTGAGGGGTTTTGGGGGTTTTAAATTTTGGTGATAATTTTTATAGTTTGTTATTTGCAAAAACCCCACTGTGCCATTGTTTGTTTTTCAAAATTTTAAACTTGGTTGCTGTTTGAAAATTCAAATGAATTTAAGTGAAAATGGTATTAAATGAATTAATGAAAGAAGCAAGTTAAAAGTTTTGGACTTTCAAGTTTTTTGGAAACAAATGATTGGTTTGATTGCAAGTTTTATTTGAAACATTGTAACAGAATAAGTATGAAACAAAGATTTTGAAATTTGGTTTGAAATTCAAATGGAAAACAAATGAAAACAAATGGAAAACAAATGCAAAGCTTATGATGACATGATGCAAAACATAAAATAACAAAAAGAAAACATTCTAAAGGTGTTTTTCATACTTGGGATGTTACATGCGCCCTTACCAATCCGCCTGCACGCAACAGACCATTCACCCCCGCGCGCAGCACCCCACCGCACCAGTTTTCTCTGCCGCGCGCTTGGTTTCGCACCAAAACGTTGTCGCCGCTGCCGTCTGTGCGTTTTCTCTGCCGTGAGTACCCTACGGCAGAAAAGTAGCCGTTTTTGCTGCCGCGATACGCTGCCGTGCGTCCAAAACATCCTGTTTTGCTGCCGTGGTGCATTTTTCCTGCCGTGAGTCATCTAGTTAGCTATAGTTTATTTTCCTTTAGGTTTTTGCTTACATTTTCTTTAGGGTTTCAAGTCCAATCTTTGTGAACCTTAGACATGGCCTAGCCATAAACTAGGTACCTTGCCCACAAGACTAGCTATTTTCTTGCTCTTTTTCAGGCCGCTCACTATCATACTGTGTCACATTGATTTAGCTATTATTTTTATTTGCTCCTTTAGTTGTTTTCGGCCATAAAAAGTATAAAAAAAAAGAGAAAAACAGAAAGTAGAAAAAGAGAAAAACAGAAAAAGCAAAAAGAAAGGCCATTGATATATATTGCTATTACTATCATTTGGAGCTGTTTTCTTTGCTATCATTGACACTACACATTGAGCAATCTTGTGCCTGATTATCATTGAGCTTGGCTAGTGTCTTTCTAGAGCATTGTAAAATTTCCTACATATATTTGCATTGCCACATTTGTCTCCAATTTTGGTGTGTGTTTCCTAGGTGTTATTTTTGTATCATTCACAAACAGCAATAGGACTTGTTAATTGGTGATTTTTAGGTATCCATACCAAGCCCCACCATATAACATGTTTTACCTTTGTGAGAGCAAAAACCCCTGGGTATTCTATTCTTCACACCAAGTCACATTAGTTGCTATTACTTGTGGTAAGATTTTCTATTCACTTTGGAGCAGTAAGGATCACCTCTTTTGCTGGTTTTGAGTGAGTTGGGAGAGAGCACCACAACCCATAGAAATTTGTTTATTTAACTAACCTATTAATCATGGTTGCTCCTAGTGATGTTTCTACACAGGTTAAGAAGAATCATGGTGATGAACAAGTGAAGTGGACAGATTTGGAGGAGATGCAAGAACAACTGAACACAACTATTGCTACAAAAAATTCAGAATTGCATTCTCTCATTGATAGGCATGGAGTGGACATGGATACACATGTTCAGAATTTAGGTCTTAAAATTGATACTGTGACTGAAATAGCTGCTGCTACACAAGAGCAAGTTACAACATTACAAACTTCTCTTGATGCTTTGACTACTAGAATTACTGCCTTGGCTACTTTGTTGGATCAAAGGCTACCTGCCCAAGAGGATGGTGGTAGTGCTTTTGGTGATGCTGATTATGATGAGGACAATATTATTCCTCATGGCCGTGGAGGTGGTAGAGGTAATCATGGTGCTGGCCGTGGCTTTCAAGCAAGGAGGATCCCTGTCCATGAACCAAACCGAGAGGATGATGGTCTTGGTAAACCCAAGTTTATGTTACCTACCTTCAACTTTGATACTGATGATGTTGAAGAGTACCTCATGTGGGAGCTGAAAATAGAAAAATTATGGAGGATGCATGAGTATAATGAGGAGAGAAAAATTAAGCTTGCTTCTTCAAGTTTTGATGGCTATGCTTTGCTATGGTGGGATAATATTACAAGAACAAGGGCAAGAAATAGAGAACCTGATATTCTTACTTGGAGGGAGATGAGGCAAATTATGAGAGATAGATTTGTGCCCAAAAATTATTTGAGATCTTTGTATGACAAATTGCAACATTTGAAGCAAGGCACAAAATCAGTGGATGCTTATTTTAGAGAGATGGAGTTGATATTGCAAAGAGCTAGAGTGAAAGAGGATATTGAGCACACTATGCAAAGATTTCTTTCAGGTTTGCAATTCAAAATCAAGAGCATTATGAGGCATACACAATATAATGATATGAATGAGCTATTCCATAAAGCAAGGGAGACTGAGAAGCAATTGGCCGAGGAGGCTCTTATGGCTCCAAGGAGACCTTTCACTAATAGGTCTTCTTTTTCTTCACCACCATTGCCACAACCTTCCCCTAGCCGTGGGGTATCCACTACCAAATCCGAGAGCAATCCCGCTAGTTCTAAGAGGCAAGTACAACCAGCAGCTAGTGCAAGTGGATCCACATCTTCTACAGCTCGAAATAGGGATATGAGCTGCCATACATGTGGAGGTAAAGGGCACTTCAAGAGAGATTGTCCAAATAAAAAGGTTATGCTTATTAATGAGGACAATGAATATGAAACTGGTGATGATGCTGATCCAACTCGAGAGGATGATTATGATGATGATGATGGGCCTCTTGATGCATATCCTTCCACCTATCCTACTTTTGTTTGCACACCAAGAATTTTAAGTATTCTTCCTATTCTTGAAAGTCAAAGATGCAACTCAAACAAGAGCAATTGTTGGTCCCCAATTGGCTTGCAAGGTTATTATTGATGGAGGTAGTTGCAGAAATTTGGCAAGCAAAGAATTGTGTGCAAAGCTCAAATTAAGATATATTCCACATCCTCATCCTTATCATATCCAGTGGCTTAGTGATAAAGGAGATATGAAGGTTACCCACATGGTGAGAGTTGAATTTCAATTTGGGCCTTACAAATATACCATTGAGTGTGATGTAGTGCCCATGTCAGTTTGTCACATGTTGCTTGGGAGACCTTGGCAGTTTGACAGGAGTGTTATACATGATGGGAGAGCAAATACCTATCAACTCAAGTGGAATGAGAAGGACATATTATTGAGACCTCACCACAACAAATTGTAAATGAGTCTAGACAAAAAATTCCTGAGAGTGCTGAAAAGATTGACAGTGCAAACAAGAGTGTTGTGAGTGAAAATAGGAAAACCAATTCGAGTGGTAAAAATAAAAGTGAGGGAGTGAACCTATTATGCATGTTAGCCACTAGAGAGGACTTGAGAGAATTTAGAGAGGATCCTACTATGCTTCCTATAGTGCTTATGCACAAGGGAGAAATTTTGGTTTCTAATGACATGACCCCTATTCCTCTTGGTGTTTCTAATGTTTTGCAGGAGTTTGATGATGTTTTTCCAGAAGAGGTGCCTTCGGGTTTGCCACCATTGAGGGGTATTGAGCACCAAATTGATTTGATTCCTGGTTCTTCATTGCCAAACCGAGCTCCCTATAGGACTAACCCCCAAGAAGCAAAAGAGATTTAGAAACAAGTACAAGAGCTTCTTGACAAAGGTTACATTCGAATAAGCCGTTCTCCTTGTGTTGTTCCTGTTATTTTAGTGCCTAAGAAAGATGGTACATGGCGCATGTGTGTAGATTGTAGAGCAATTAACAATATCACTATTCGTTATCGTCATCCTATACCTCGTTTGGAAGACATGTTAGATGAATTAAGCGGTAGTGATATTTTCTCTAAAATTGATTTGCGTAGTGGTTATAATCAAATTAGGATGAAAGAGGGGGATGAGTGGAAAACAGCCTTTAAAACAAAATTTTGTTTATATGAGTGGTTAGTAATTCCCTTTGGGTTAACTAATGCACCTAGTACTTTCATGAGATTAATGAACCATGTTTCGAGAGATTTTATTGGCAAATTTGTGGTGGTTTATTTTGATGATATTCTTATTTATAGCCACAATGAACATGAACATATTGATCATATTAGACAAGCCTTGCATGTGCTAAGAGAAAATAAATTGTATGGAAATTTAGAGAAGTGCACTTTTGGCAAGGATAAGGTCATATTTCTTGGTTATGTTGTTTCTAAACATGGGATTGAAGTAGATAAATAAAAAATTGAAGCTATTAAAAATTGGACTATTCCTATTAATGTGAGTCAAGTGAGAAGTTTTAATGGATTAGCTGGTTTTTATAGAAGATTTGTCAAAGATTTTAGTACACTTGCTGCACCTTTGAATGAACTCACTAAAAAGGGTGTAGAATTTGTGTGGGGAGTTGAACAAGATCTTGCTTTTGATGCTATTAAATAGAAGTTGATTTCGGCCCCTTTGTTAATGCTTCCTAATTTTGAGAAACAATTTGAGATTGAGTGTGATGCTAGTGGCATAGGTATAGGAGGAGTATTAATGCAAGAAAAGAAACCTATTGCCTATTTTTCTGAAAAGTTACATGGTGCACAATTGAATTATTTTGTTTATGATAAAGAACTATATGCACTTGTGAGAGTTTTAGAAGTATGGAAAAATTATTTATGGCCTAAAGAGTTTATTATACATTCTCATCATGAGGCATTAAAATTCTTAAAGAACCAATCCAATTTGAATAAAAGACATGCTAAATGGGTAGAATGTATAGAATATTTTCCATACATTATAAAACATAAGAAGGGATTAGACAGTGTAGTTGTTGATGCTTTATCAAGAAAAAATATGCTACTCTCCAATTTAGAGATCAAGGTTTCGGGTTTGGAGGGTATTAGAGAGCTATATGCTAATGATAATGAATTTGCTATGCCATTTAATAAATGTACTAATGTTAAGGCATGGGACAAATTTCATATACATGATGGATACTTGTTTAGAGCTAACAAATTATGTATTCCCGAGTGTTCTTTGCGTTTATTCTTATTACAGGAATCTCATAGTGGAGGATTAATGGGACACTTTGGAAGAGAGAAGTAATTGCTTATGTTGGCTAAGAATTTTTATTGGGCACATATGAGAAGAGATGTGTATAGATTGGTGCAAAGATGCATTACTTGCAATAAGGAAAAGTCCAAGTTAAAACCCCACGGGTTGTACACACCATTACCATCACCTAGTACACCATGGGAGGATATTAGTATGGATTTCGTTTTGGGCTTGCCAAGGACAAAAAGAGGACATGATTCTATCTTTGTGGTTGTGGACAGATTTTCCAAGATGGCACACTTCATTGCTTGCCACAAGAGTGATGATGCTTCTCACATTGCAAATTTATTCTTTAGAGAAATTGTGAGATTACATGGAGTGCCAAGAACTATTGTTTCAGATAGATATGTCAAATTCATGAGCTACTTTTGGAAGACACTATGGGGGAAGCTTGGAACAAAATTGTTATTTTCCACTACTTGCCACCCCCAAACTGATGGGCAAACCGAAGTGGTAAATAGGACATTGTCAACATTGTTGAGAAGCATGATCAAGAAGAATTATAAGGAGTGGGAAGAGTGCTTGCCACATGTGGAATTTGCATATAATAGGGTTGTGCATTCAACAACTAATCTTTGTCCTTTTGAGGTGGTCTATGGGTTTAAGCCAATTACCCCATTGGACTTGTTGCAATTCCTACACAAGAAAGAATTAATATGGAGGCATCCAAAAGAGAAGATTTTGTGAAGAAGATTCATGAGAGAACAAAAGAGGCAATTGAGCAAAGAGGACAACATGTGGCCGAGAGGGTTAATAAGAAGAGGAAGGAGGTAATATTTCGGCCAGGTGACATGGTGTGGGTTCACTTTCGTAAGGACAGATTTCCCACATTGCGCAAATCAAAATTGATGCCTAGAGGTGCTGGTCCTTATAGAGTTATTTCAAGGATGAATGACAATGCATACAAGATAGACCTCCCAATTGATGAGTTTGGTGTTAGTAACTCTTTTAATGTGGCTGATTTGACACCATACTATGGAGATGATCTTGCATCGAGGACGATGCCTTTTCAAGGGGGGGGAGGATGATGAGGACATCCCTAGCTCTTCACCTATTGTTACACATCATGATATTCCTACAAAGAATGATGAAGTGAGGATTGGTCCAATGACAAGATCAAGAACTAAATTATTACAACAACAGGTGAATTCACTCCTACTTGAGTATAACATTTATGATTATGAGAATTTTATACTACCTAAATCCATGCATATTTGTATTCTCAGGTTTGTTGATAACACAAGCATGAGGAGGGAAGATCATGAAGAGGGCATGTACATGGATGAAGATGGAGTTCAAGAGGAGCTGGAAAACAAGATCACTATGGTGAAAACAAATATTGAAGATGTTGAAAACAATTCTACAAGTATGGAAAACAATTGCTAGTTTGTTATTCCACACTTATGGAGGGAGAAAACAAGAGGAGGGCGCCCACAAACAGTATCAATGCGCCATATAGAGTCCTATTAGTGTTAGACATGGTTTGTATACCATTATGGCCGCACCCCCTAGCTTGGGTCGGTTTGTATCTATTTGTGGTTGAGTCCAAGTCCAAAACTAGGCCCAAGTTGGTTCCTATTCGGGTTGCGTGGGTTTTGCTTGCGCAAGCCCCCTTGTGGCCGCACCCCACCCCTCATATATACCCCTTGGGGCGCATAGAATAGGTTAGACTACGTTAAAACAAAAACCCTAGACTTCTAGATTGTATTTCTTGAAGCATTCATCTTGAATCATATACCTTTGCAAATCTGAGTGTATTCTGCTGTTCCACTAGGAATAAGGAGAAACAGGACCACTTGTAGTCGGTGGCTACTTGTGCAAGAGTGCGGAGTCTCGAATATCCGAAGGGGTTAAGTGCTGTTGCAATTGGTGACAGGGTTTAGCCAAAGGAGAGAGCGAGGTATCACATTGGTTATCAAGTTATCAAAGAGTTCACTGAGAAGATCGGGCTACCCCATATCATGTTAGCTGATCATTTTTATTGGTCACACATGAGGTGCGATGTGGACAAATTTGTGAGGTGTTGCATCACTTGCAACAAGGCTAAATCTAAATTAAAGCCTCATGGTTTGTATACTCCTCTTCCTGCACCTACTACTCCATGGGAGGATATTAGTATGGTTTTTTTCCTAGGATTACCAAGAAATCGAAGAGGACATGGTTCTATATTTGTGATAGTAGATAGGTTTTCTAAGATGTCACATTTTATTGCATGCCACAAGAGCGACGATGTGTCGCATATTGCTAATATGTTTTTCAGGGACATAGTGAGATTACATGGAGTACCAAAGACTACTGTTTCTGATCGTGGTATGAAGTTTATGAGCTATTTTTGGAAGCCATTATGGGGGAATCTGGGAACGAAGTTGTTGTTTAGTACTACTTGTCACCCCCAAACCGATGGACAAATGGAGGTGGTGAATCGCACACTATCAACACTATTGCGAGACATGATCAAGAAAAATTTGTGAGAGTGGGAGGAGTGTCTACCGCATGTGGAGTTTGCTTATAACAGGGCGGTGCATTCAACTACTTAATTATGTCCGTTTGAATTGGTCTATGGTTGCAAACCCGTGACTCCACTTGATTTGTTGCCACTTCCAATTCAAGAGAGAGTCAATATGGAGGCATCGAAGCGTGCAGATTTTGTGAGGAAGATTCATGAGAAGACAAAGAAAGCTATTGAGAAGAAGGAAAAAAATGTGGTTGATCATGTTAACAAGAAGCGCAAGGAGGTGATAGTTCAGCCCGGTGGTATGGTATGGGTGCATTTTCACAAGGACAGATTCCCTACATTGCGCAAGTCCAAGTTTATGCCACCAGGAGCTGGTCCATATAAAGTGCTTGCAATAATAAATGATAATGCATACAAGATTCATCTTCCCACGGATGAGTTTGGTGTTAGTAGTTCTTTCAATGTTGCTGATTTGACACCATAATATGGAGACAACCTTTCTGCGTCGAGGACGACACCTTTTCAAGGGGGGAGGATGATGAGGGCATGCCGAGCTCTTTACCATTTTCTCCCATTGATGTTGTTGTTCAAGAGAAACCCAATGAAGTGAGGATTGGACCAATGGCAAGAGCTAGAACTAAAAATATTAGAACAACAGGTGAACTCACTCTTAATAGAATATGATGTTTGTGATTATGAGAACTTTATACTACCTAAGTCTATGCATTTATGTATGACCAGGTTTATTGATAACACAAACACTAGTGGAAGAGGACAACAAGACGTGGTGTAAAACATTAAGGAGGACGTGGAAAACGTAGAAGACATGGTGGAAAACAAGGGGGCATCTGGAAAACATCAAGAAGGGCATGGAAAACAGAGGGAAACATATGGGGAAAAAACATGGAAAAACAACATGTGCTCGAGGGAGGAGAGGGAGGCAGGAGCACATAGAGAGAGTCATGAAGATGGCGCATTACACCATGTAGATGCGCTAAGGGTGGAGTCCTAGACACACAAGGACAAGGATCTATGAGTCTTAGTTGGCCAAACCCGACATGGGTCGGTTTGTATCCCTAGTTCGAGTCCAACTTCTAGTCCAGACCGAGTTGTTCCATGAGTTGGTGCGCATTGGTTTGTAGCCGCACCCCCTCCCCCACAAATACCTAGGCTATTGCGAGTTGAGAATTTTTAGACTACTTGAAAACATAAATCCTAGAACTCATAGTATGTGTGTTATCTGCTGTTCCATTGGGAATGGACCACTTCATAGTCGATGGCTACGTGTGCAAGCGTGTGGAGCTGCGAATATCCAATGGGTTGAAAGTCATCGCATTGGGAACGGGGATTAGCCGGAGAGTTTTCACTAAGACCCAAGTTATCATCCACAATTTACCACGAGCTCAACGAAAAGATCAGGCCACCCCATATCAATGTTGTTGAGGGAATAAAGGCAACACTATTATTTCGTATTCAAAACTTGATGTGCTGACTTTGAGATCAATACTGAATTATTGACCAAGAGTCTAGCATTACTAATTGGTAACTAACATTGTTTTCTTTTCTCCGAGTTCTAAATGACTAATCTTTGCCAGTATGGTTTTGACAAAGGTGTAATAAATATTAAAATCACATATACAAAATTAGTTCTCTTGAAAGTCCTGAATCCGAGCTGGTAAACTAAACAGAGCAGCTTTTAGATCAGCAAACCGCTGAGCTTCAGAAGTCCTGCCAGCACCTGTAAGAAGGCGGATGATGCAGTCATAATTCTCTTCAGATGCTTCCAGGTAGTACTCTTGCACCAGGGAGTCGAAAATGTCAAGAGCTTCGTCATGCAATCCTGCTGCGTCACAAATTCTGAGAACCACGTTGAAGGTGACATTATTTGGGACAAAATTGTTTGACAGCATCCATGCAAAGAGATCCAGTGCCTCCTTGTGTCGCTGGTTGACTGCATAAGCTTCTATTATTGCAGTGCAAGTTAGGGATCCCTTAGACTCTGTTCGATTGAACACCCTCTGTGCTCCCTTTAGATCGCCACACCTGCCATACATGTTAACAAGTTCTGCAGCAACTAGCGGGAGAGGTTCCATCCGCAACTTCAACACCTGACCATGAACTTCCTTACCGAGTTGTAATGCCCCAATATCAGAGTAGGCACTCAATATCCTGGTGATGGCAACAGCATCAGGCCGGCGGTTGGACAGCAGCATTGATCTAAACACTTCAATAGCAGTCGAGGGGTCTCCATTCTTTAGGTAAGCATCAACCAATGCAGTCCAAGCCCGTACAGTTTTCTTGTCCATAACATGAAACACCATGCGAGAGTAATCCAAATGACAGCATGCACCATACATGGTGATCAGGGAAGTGCATAATGGAACATTTGGCAGGAACCATCTCCTCAGAGCATATGCATGGATCTCCTTCCCCTCACTCAATGCTCGCAACTTTGTGCATACTGGGAGGACAGTACCTACTGCAACGAGATCTGGTCTGATTCCTTCTTGCTGCATCCAAACTATGCACCTCAGAGCCTGATCTGGCCTCCCATTGGATGCATACCCAGACATTAACGCTGTCCATGAGACAGCATTCCTCTTCTTGGTGTTATAGAATACTCGCCTCCCAGAGACCATATCACCACACTTGCAGTACATGTCTACCAGACCTGCATGGACCTTTGCAACATCTTTACGGTCTGGAAACTTCTTCAGCACCAACCCATGAATCTCCCTACCCAAGTTCCGTACACGTAAATCGCCAATAACTGGCACGATCGAGGTGAGCACCACTGAGTTCACCTTGACCCTGCTATCCACCATCCACCGGAAATGATCCAGCGCCTCTATCTTCATCCCCTTGTGGGCGAAACCAGAAATCGCTGCGCCCCATGCAACCACATCCCTCTCTGGCATTTCCTCAAACACCATCATTGCCAGCTTCACCTTCCCGCACCGGAAGTACACATCCATGAGACCAGTCATCAGCATACCTGGCGCACCTGCAAATGCGTTCTTGACCAGCATTGCGTGTGTGGCAGTGGCCATAACAATCGATGGCCTGGCACTCCCAGAGATCGATTTGAGGATGCACCCATATGTGTACTCGTTAGCGTTGGCCCCAGCAGCGCGCATCTTTGCAAACCCGTCCGCAACAGCATTCTCTGCCTCACCGCGGCCACGGCGAACATGCCCATGGAGTAAGGCGTTCCAGGAGAAGGCACTGGCCTGGGGCAAACCGTCGAGCACCTGGCGGGCGTCGTCAGCGGCACCGACCATAAGGTACAGCTCGACAAGCTTGGCCAGAAGAAACTCGTTGGAGTCAAGGCCGTGAACGCGGAGGTGCGCGTGGATCTGGCGGGCGTGGGCGAGGGAGCGGCATGCGGACAAGAGAGCGGTGAAGGCGGAGGGGCTCGCGGGGACGCCGCGGTGGGATAGATGGTCAAGGAGAGAGAGCGCAGAGCTGAGTCGGCCCGCACGCACGAGACGTCGGATCTCCGCGGAGAGCGCGGGCGCGTTCTTGGAGTCCGGCCGGAGCTCTGCATGGGTCGTGCCGTGGGCGGGAGCGGCGGCGTCAGCGTCGGCAAGGGCGCGGGAGGGAGCTCTCGCGGGTGTGAGAATCTTGAAGGGTTTGGAATGAGGAACGAGCTTGGAGGGCAAAAAATGGGGGTAGTTCAGGGTGGGGAGAGAGGAGGAGATAGAGGCCAGGGCCATGGCCATGGCGAGCGTGGGATTTTGGAGGGAAGCAAGAACCACTATAGGGATTGGATAGAAGGAATGGTATCCTATATCTCTATCTCTACTAATTAAAAGAATACATTCCTTCCGTCTTCTCCACTAACCAACGATACGTCGTCGTCCTTCGTCCACCCGCTTCGTCCAACTCTGCTTCTTCCCGCAAGTAGTTTTCTTTTTCTCTCCGCGCGATATATTCTCGCCCAAAGTCCGTTACTACCATTGATTAGATCGGAAATCACGCCGCTGTCTCGACATGCCCTTCTCCCACTGGCGATCAAGATCCGCGATTCCACGAGATCCGGCCTCTCCAGCTTGCGCCCTCCCCAAAGGCGCTCCGCCGACGGCTTGTCCACGCGATCGCGGCGATCCGCGCTCGGCGACGCCGAAAACTTAAGAACACACCATCTAACGCGCGGACGCCCCTGGCCACGCTGCCGCCGCCCTCCACCAGCATGCACTACACCCAACCCTGCCGCTTGCCCGCCTCCCCGTCTAGCCGCAGAGAGCAGCACGGATCTGCCATCGACCTCCTTCGCCTGCACTCCCTCCTTCGCCCAACGTTCCTTCCTCGCAGGTGTGTCATTCCAGATTGAATTTTCTAAGGGTCACGTGTATGCTAATCCATGGAGTTTTCTCAAATTGTGTCCTGATTGCTCTTGCGCCCACTAATTGCGCAAGGGTGGGATTGGTCCTCACGGGAGACACATCGATGGCCGCGGAGGAGATCATCAATCCCAGCTACATCACGAAGTTGCAGGTGAAAGGACGGGAAGTAGCCAGGTCGGTTCACCGACAGTGCAGGTTTCCAGCGTCCACTGTGGGAATGGTAGACCGGTGACCCTGTCACCGCTATTCACATCCTTCATCGATGAGTGCAGGTAACCGAGTGAAGGCATGCACAAAAATTATAGCTAGCTTCTCAGCGTCAGGGGACTAATATAGACCATGAGAAGGATGACGTTTATGACTCGCAGCCCACCACCTTCAATTGCGTCCTAGCCGAGCTTAGGTGCCCCTGCTCTTCTCTTCTATGTATTGTTCTTGTATGCAATTGCAAATGTGGAACACTTCCTTCTGTCATGGTAATATTAGTTACCTGATAGAATTTGAATCAATTTGGTTTTCAGCTACATGAATTGGGGATTATCGATCCACACATCCCTGCTCTACCTGTATCTGAATCTGTGGTTGACCATTGGGAACAAGAAGGCCAATATCCTTTCACGACACTAGCAGGTTATTTGACTCTCAATTAGTTCGTGAGATGAGAATTTGTAAATAAGACATCCGTCCTTTGTTTTCTGTATCAATTAGGTTAGGTCAGTTTTGGTGGTAAAGGCATACGCTAGACGCGTACATCAGACCGGCTATTTATGCAACTCAAGTATTGATGGCTCTAGAAAATAGTTATCTTCGCTACTATAAAGATACGTAGGTGGTAGAGTGGACAGCAAGTCATACTTTCAAACTATTATATAATTCTAATAATGGACCTTTTGTTTGAATTTTCAGATTGATATTTTCACCTTTTTTCTTAACCAAACATCATTTGATGATTCGGGATCATGTGACATATATGTCATTAACCTAGACGTACGCTTACAGGTTCTCCTTGATGCTGATGGTGTGTTAGAAAAATTACACAAACAAAGCTGAGGGTGGGCATGTAGTTTAACTTGTATCGGCTGTTTTAATTTCTTCCTCTTTACTTCAAACAGAACTGTAGTAAATTCTATTTCTACCGTTCTTGTGCTTGTGCTCTTTATAATCTTAAACTGGAGGTATGGCTGACACAGACTGGGTCAGTATTTCTATGGTGCTTGTTCTCTTTATTTGTGAGATAGTGTAACATATGCCATTTTTAGCAAGACTAACAAACATCCAAAATTAAAGGATATAAGTCTAGGAATACATCTTTGAATTGATTTCTTTGTACATTTGTTGGGCTCGGCCCAGGAAATTAGATTCTGCCTCCATACTTCATGGAGTGGCTTTCTCTGACCTTCATCCCAAACTGGTGCCAGTAACCCGAATTGAGCTTGCTGTTCAGAAGCTTTGGGCAAGGGTTTGGTACGAATCCTCTGCTACCAGTATTGCAAGTTAAGCGGTATGTTTATTTTCTCCTAACCTTGTGTGTCCCATGTACTAACCCCAATCATCAATCATTACATGTGCTAGAGATCTAATTTCCCTCTACAAAATGGTTTGTTGTCGATTTAATAAAACCTGGCGATTGTTTCATTTTAGTCTAACAAACAGTTTTTTTGACCATTGGCAGACCCTTCCCGAGGAGCACCAATTTGTTCTAGGATCAGATTGCTGAGTTATAGCAGCAGCCTCCAAGCGTAGGTACCATCCATTTAACTTGGATGCATGCATAACCATCAGAAGCAATCAACTCTACGTTCTCAAGCAGAAGCCGCACCGAGCCGGCGCCAAGTTTACCGGGGCAGCAGAAGGTGTGCAAGATTCGAGAAGGACGCATGCAGTTGGGCTCTTTTTTCGACTAAATGCAGCTGGGCTCTTCAGTGATAGTTTTGGATGCAAGTGCTTGGATGACGGTCCCAGCGTGCTGGAGACAACAAAGAATAGCATGAGCGATGGAGGCATGAAGAGAGGTCGCGAGATCCCTCTCATTCGGTGCTAGGATTATGGACTCGTCCAATGAGGATTTCAATCACCAAGAGGAAGTAATAATCATGTGTAAATATTTTTCATTTATCTTAGTTATGTATGCTCAAGAAAACATTGAGAACTTAATGTTTTTTTAATTTCTCCGATTAGGTTATATATTAATTTGTGGACAGTGAAAAGGTTATATACCCCCATGAAACAAAATCACATGTTGTACATGCCAAATCTTTGTCTCTTGAAGAGATTTACTCTTAAATTTTAAATACTTGATTTAGTGTCAACCATATCCATTTCGCACCAATAACAACTTACTGATATTATGTAGGTTTTTTTTATCTTGCCTAGCCTATTTTACCGGATATGCATGTCTTTAGTTTGATCATAATTCGTCAGTAAAGTTGCCAGTGTTGGAATGTATATCGAACAATGTCGGGTATCAACATCCTGACTCCTCAAACGATTTATCCGGTTTCCTCTACCCTGACTCCTGAGGGAAGTAAATGGCTTCAGAAAGTGGGGTGAGGTAGCCTATCAGTGCACCACATAGTGTAAGCTTCCACAAAGGAAAAAATACGCACCCGTTGCAACGCACGGGCATATTACTAGTAACTAAATAAAAGCAAACCCCTGTTTGGATGGAGGAAAAACTATTCCGAATTGAATTGGCCTGTGAATTCCAAATCCAAGATGGAAAGGAAACGAGCTGCAATTATAATTCTGTTGTTTGGTTGTGCATAGAATTTACTGATGGAATCAAAGGGTGTGACCCAATTCCAATTCCTGTTTGGATATACCCGCTATGGAATTCGAAGTTTTTTTTTAGTTTGGACATTATAAACACGTGTACATGCAGGAAAAATTTAGTATGTGTATATCTGAGTGTTTATATACTATTCTGCACACATATTAACATATAAAAATCCGAATAAAGTGATAATAACACCATAAGTAGAAACATCACAAATTTGCCTCGAGACCTAGACAAAACAAATGAATCACTGCTTTAAAAACTACAAATTTCAGTTTACAAGCATTGCATCAGAGCAAGAAATAAAAAACAGTTCCCTATTCTTCTTTGCAAAGGCACAAAACAGGCACACATGCCGCTGTCCCTGTTCGTCCTCCCGTCACATGTCTTCTGCCCCAGGTTCATCGATTCCCAATCTTGCCGCCTCGCACCTCCCCTGGTAGAACGGGCGCCGCCGCCGGTATGCCCTGTACCCGTCGCCCGTCCTCTCCCCCTCCCATTTCCCCAAGGCGGTCGGCCTCTGCCCTCCCCGTCCGCCCCCTATCACCTGTTCTCCGCACGCGTACCAGGCCCTCCGCGGCAGCCATGGGCCCTTCCTCGACAACCACCAGCCGCCAGGTCTAGTCCCTTCCTCGCGAAGCTCCGGCCAGCGATCTAGGTCACAGAGGGGACAGAGAGAGAGAGGGAGTATATGAGGATGGAGAGAGAGAACGCGGGGGGGGGGGGGGCGAGAGGAGGGCGGGCACATCCGTAGAACGCCGACGAATGAGGGAAGGGACGGAGTTCACCTGTACCGCCGCCGCTGGTGTCTTCCTCCAGGTCGCCTCCTTCGCGTGGAGTAGTCGCAGTCTGGGTGGGAGCAGTCGCGTGGGAAGGGGTGCGAGCGTGGTGGGAGCGGAAGAAATTTTTCCAAGCAGTTTCCGAGCTCTCAGCCTTGGAATCGTATAGCCACGCGCGAAATTGCCTACCGTTTCCACGCTCCAATTCTATGACCACACCAAACAAGTGAATTCGGGTTGGCAATTACATATTGCCAATTTTTTTTTAGATAAAAGGCGTTACGCCCAACTTTGAATTAACAAAGCTCGACAAATCCACAAGTTTTACAATATGCTGGGCTTACAGCTTCGCCAAGGAAAGATAGGACTAACGGCCAGAGGCCACACAACGAAACATAACTGCAGAAACAAGCAGGAAAGCTGCCACGAACGGAGTAGCAAAACCAAGGACGGAAAACAGGAAACAACTAAGCTAAAACGGCCACCGCGCGGCGAAGCCTGAAGCTGCTAGCTAGGATGTCCTCGGCAGGAATGGTGAAGCCTCCTGAGATCGCCCACCAGCCGTCTCGTCAAGTCTCTGTCATCAGGCTTCATCAGGGGAAGCCAAAGCTGCAAAAAGACCGCAGATTTAAAGATGATATCAGCAGGGTGACGCAAAATAATACCCTCTATAGCGTGCTTATTTCTAACATGCCACAGCGCCCAAGCGGTGGCAAGAAAAAGCGACCAAACCAATCTACGGTAAGCACCCGAGAGGGAAGAGACAATCGCTAGAAATTCGGCGAAAGTGGATGGGGACCAAGTCTGGCCAAGGGCCTGTCTCAAGGCACTCCAGGCAAATCTTGCCAAAGAGCAGCCAAAGAAAAGGTGGTCAGCGTTCTCCGGAGCCGAGCAAAGCGCACACGACCCGTCCGAAGGTCCCGCTCTAGTTGCAAGTTGCAAACCTGTAGGGAGACGGTCCAAAGTCAGCTGCCACGAGAAAACTTTGATTTTCAGGGGCAGGGCGTTGTTCCAAACGACCGTGGCAAAGGGCACTGCAGTTCCGTGCGTGAGCGCCGCGTACATAGAGCTAACCGAGAATTTCCTAGAAGGTTCCAGGGACCAGGTTATAGCATCCAGAGCGTCCGAGGTTGGAATAGAGGTAATGATTGCGTCCAGAGCACCCCATTGGGCCATCCCGACCAGGTCCAATGTCCTACAGAATCGAACACCCTCCCTCAGGATGTGCGCTACCGTGGCCCCTTGGTTGTCGCAAATACTAAACAGAAGAGGGAATACGTGGCAAAGAGGTCCCACCTCGTGCCACCAGTCCGTCCAAAATGTTGTGCGAGCGCCGTTGCCCACCGAGTGTTTAGCGCCAACCTTAAAGAGGTGTTTGATCTTATGAAGGCTTTTCCAGAATTGGGAGCCTCCCCTTGGGGAGCTAGCGAAGATATCTCCTGAACGCGTGTATTTGTTACGCGTTAGGGTAGCCCAAATCGAGTCGTCCATCGCATAGAGCTTCCACACCCATTTGATCATTAGCGCTTCGTTCATGGATCTAGAGTTGGTTAGACCTAGGCCCCCTGCCTCTTTAGGTCGGCACACCGCCGGCCAATTAACCATATGGTATTTCCGGTCGGGACCCGCCCCTTCCCAGAAAAATCTAGCACGTGCTGCGTCTAGTTGGTCATGAATACCCTTGGGCAGGAGGAAGAGACCCATTACATACATAGGCAGATTGTCGAGACAGGCGTTGGAGAGAATGAGACGTCCACCCGAGGACAGGAAGCGCCCCATCCAGGGTTCGATCTTGCGAGCCAGCTTCTGAATAAGGAAGGCCCATTGTTCCTTGCTAAGTTTGGAGTCCGAGATCGGAAGGCCAAGGTAAGTGAAAGGAAACTTGCCCAGTTTGCAATTCAGAACTCTGGCGATCTTGCAGTGGTCCTCCTGCGGCTTGTTAATGGCTATCACTTCGCTTTTGTGGTAATTGATCTTAAGGCCTGACATGTTCTCGAAGCACATCAGTAGGAATTTGAGATTCGCTATCTCTAGTTCGCTACCTTGGATGAGGATGATTGTATCATCTGCATACTGGAGGTGGGTGACCCCACCCGGCACGAGATGGGGAACAACACCCTTGAGGTGACCAGCTGCACTAGCCTTAGAGAGGATTGCAAAGAGCCCTTCCCCCACAAAGTTGAATAGGAGTGGAGAGAGGGGGTCCCCCTGCCTCACTCCTCGCTTATTTCTAAAAAAGGGGCCCATTTCCCCGTTGATGGAAATAGCAGTTTGGCCCCCGGAGATTAGCTGTGAGATTCTATGAATGTATCCTGCGTCGAACCCTTTTCGGCGCAGGACCTCTAATAGGAACTCCCAGTTCACACGGTCGTAGGCTTTTTCAAAGTCTAGTTTGAGGAGGATGCCCTCAAGTTTCTTGGCCTTCATTTCATGGACAATTTCGTGGAGAGCTAGCGCACCATCAAGGATGAACCGTCCTTTGATAAATGTCGTCTGATTTGGGCTGATGGTCTTGTGTGCAACCGGGTCGAGTCTTGAGGCGAACGCTTTGGAGACGATCTTGAAGATAACATTAATCAGCGCGATGGGTCTGTATTGCGAGATAGATTCCGCCCCCGGAACTTTTGGTATTAGGGTAAGGACCCCAAAATTGAGGCGGGAGATGTCGATTCGGCCGAGAATGGAATCATTAAGGATGTGGAGAACCCCGTGTTTCACCAATGGCCAGCACTTCTTAAAGAAAGGGACCGGGAATCCGTCCGGTCCCGGAGCCGTGTCGGACTTCATGTCTTTAACGATTGTTTCCAGTTCGTCTTCGGAGAATGTTCTACAAAGGATCTCATTATCCCTAAGCGAAACTACATTGGTCCCTTCCCAAATGTGTGGAGCCAGACCACAAGCTCGTGGTTGTGATGATCCCAACAACTCCCTATAATACTCGTATATGTGCTCTTGAAGTCGGCCTTCCCAGAGATAGGCCCCGAGGCCGAGGAAAGGGCGAAGATGCGGCATTTCCTCCTATTTTCGTTTGCAATAGCGTGGAAGTAGGCCGTATTGGCGTCCCCCTGGAGCGACCATTGGACTCTACCTCGCTGCCTCCAATACTCCTCTTCGAGCCTGTATATGTTGGTGAGTTGTTCCTCAAGGTGGTATCGGAAAGCCCATTCTTCCTCGTCCAACCCTGAGGTGTCGGCTTTATTGTCAAGGCTTTGAATGCTCAGCAGAAGCGCATTCTTTTGGACCCTAGCGTCCTTACCGCGGTTACGGCTCCACCCGCGGAGGAATTGGCGTAACTTCCGGCTCATGAAGTTCCACCAATCGATAATGTCCCGTCCCCGAACCTCCGTAGCTAATTTTGCCCAGGTAGCGAGGAGGAGATCCTTGAAATCTGGAAGAGCGAACCAGCCAGTCTCAAAGAAGAATCTATTACTCCGAACAGGGGAGCCCTCTCCCGAGTCCAGCAGAAGCGGCGTGTGATCGGAACCCAGGCTGGTTAGCGTAGTGAGGGAAAGCAGCGGGAAGTGGAGGTCTATCGCCGGCGAGGTGAAAACCCGTCTAAGACACACCGCACCGGGTTTAGGCGTTTATTGGTCCAAGTATATCTCGCCCCGGCCCTGGGGACGTCCCGGAGCACCCAGTTGGCAATGTGAGCGTTAAAGAGGGTCAGCCTGGGCCAGTTGATGTTGTCGTTGCTCTTGTCCGAACTATCGCGGATCAGATTGAAATCCCCTCCCATAATCACTGGGTCTTGGCAGCGCGCGATTTTTGCCGACAGCTCGTCTAGAAAGATGGCAGAAAGGGCATGGTCCGCTGGACCATACACGTTGATGAATTCGAACTTGGCTTTGGATGGACGGTGTAGGACTAACAAGCTCTGAAAGAAACGGCCCTGGTCCATTTGACCAACTTCAAACAGACTGTCCCGGACCCCAATAAGCATTCCCCCTGATTGCCCATTGGCAGGCACCCAATTCCAGAAGAACACGTCTCCAACCACTAGGCTTCTAAGTTCCGAGTCTGAAAACGATTGTCTAACGGTTTCCTGAAGGCAAACCACGTCTATTTTTTGCTCCCGGATAAGGTCTTTGACCATGGTGTGGCGTCCCGGTGCGCCGAAACCATGGATATTCAGAAATATCCAACGTATTAGGCAAACTGGTGGGTAACCCGTGCTCGGCGGGTGAGCGGCTTTGTGGCTGCTGAAAGGGATTTCTTGGCCTGTCTGGTGTACGGGGCTCTAGAGGACGGGGACTGCCGAGTCACAGGGCGGCGTTTGATTGGTCCTGGCACAGAAGCCAGGGGTTGGTCTAGGGGTGCTACGGTAATGGGGACGTCGACGATCGTCCCGAGGGCTGACGGGCCTGCCACAGCCCCTGTTGTGTCTAAAGCCAACGTGGACGCTTCCTTTGCGCGCTCCTCGAACATTTTGGCTTCGGTCTGGAGGTTTTCGGCCTTCTCACGGGCGAGGGCTAGGTCTGCTTGTGCAAGCTCGGCGGCTCTAATCAACGAGAGCGTGGCCACGGGCGAGGACGAGGATGTCCCCAGACATATACCACTATCCTTAGCTACTGAAAGAAGGTGCGCATCTGATAACAGAGGGAGAGCAGCAAAATCGTGTAGAGGAGGAGGCGTACCAGGCGAATTGATGGCCTTCGCGCGGGCAGCGGCGCGCTCCAGTACTGGCGCCTCAGTGAGCCCCACCCCGCGGGCGCTCTTGCGCTCTGACAGCACCGGAATCGCCTGCTCCGAAGGCCCCTAGCCACCGGCGCGGCAAGGGCCTGCACCACCCCCGTGATGAGGGACGAATCACCGGAGAAGTCAGGTTGCGGGAAGGCCGCCAAGGAGGACGCAAGGGTACGAGCCGGGCGGTCAGCGTTCGCCTTGCTGCGACGCTCACGAAGCTGGAGGGAGCCCGGCTGAGTCGGGGCGCTCGACGGTGTGAGCGCGGCAGCGTCCTTGACAGCTTCTGGTTGCGGTAGAGGCGCTGAGAGCAGGGTAGGGGACGCGGGGGCGTGCTCGCTGATCGGAATGGAGGAGACCGACGAGATCGGCGCCAAGGGCGGCTGCGCCGTCTTGGGCAGAGGGCTAGACCGGACGCCACGGACGCCTTGGCGCAGGAAGGTCCCATACTCGTCGATGAGAACCTCCGGCGCCACACGCATGTCCTCAGCGGGCGCAGTGGCCGCGGCGGGCCCTCCCGCCTTCTTGCCCTTGTCAGACAGCGAGCCCACCTCCTTTGAGCTGGTGCGAGTGTGGCGGCCGCGTTTGCCATCCCAGCCCTCATCTTCCTCCGAGGATTTGTCGAGCGTGTCATCATCTTCATCGTCCTTGCGCGGAGCCGGCGGGGGTGGGGGGAGAGAGGGCCCGCCCCTCTCCACTCCCTTCTCCACCTCCACGCGCACCTTGTATCCTTGTCCGTTGACGCACATAAGAAAGGAGTCGGGGAGCTTCTTGCCGGCCCTGCAGCCAAATTGCATGCGGATGGGGAGATTGGGGTCTTCGAAGGTCGCCTCGTCCACCAACATGGGGCGCCCTACGGGTCTGGAAGCGACGTGCAGGCGGGCCGTGTTGCGGAAAGGAGGCGGGACGCCATGGAGCTTGACCCAAATTTCGGAGAGCACCTCGGAAGCTTGAGCATCCATTGCTCCCTCTAGCACTATTGCTTTGGCTTTTGAGATCGGTAGTCGCAGGCCTCCCCCACGGATTGCCATGCGAAGGTTGCCCGCAGAAGGGAAGACAAGCGTGAAGTCCGCATCGCTCAACTGCCTGACTTGCCACGCCCAGGATTCGTCGACCAGCTCCTTAAATTCCTCCTCGACTTGGGCAGCCGACAGCTTGGCGCCTTCAACGTAGACCGTGGCCGAATTAGGCGGGGCGAGGGAGGTTTCTTCTTCGTTCACTTCAAGGCATATGAACCCGATCCCGTCGAGTCCATATCCAGCCCAAAAGGGGTCGAAGCGAGCATCCGCTGTGTTGCACATGGCGGTGGGATGCCCTGTGGCATTGCATTTGATGCAGTAGGGCTCGTCCTCGCAGTCCGCTTGCCGGTGCCCTACTTGTCCGCAATTGTAGCAGGTGAGCTTCGATTTCTCCGCGTGCGGGGCGAGAGCGCCGGCAACATCGGAGGCACCAGCCCCCTCGGCTGGCCCCTCGGTGTTCCTAGGCTTGCTGCCTTGACGTCCCGCAACCGGCGCAGCATCCCTACTGCGCCCGCGCCCGCGGAGGGGAGGGCCTGGAACGCCGCGCGGGGGAGCCTCCCAACGGCGTCCCGAATCAGCACGAACCGGCGAGGAACGACCGCCGTCCTGAGATCGCCGGGGGGAGGAGGAGCGGCCGCCAGCGTGGCGCGGAGGCGACTGCCGCCCACCGAAGCGGCGACGCTGCTCGTCTTGTTCGCGGGCGAGGCGGTCTTGGAGCTCGTGGCGGTTGCCGCCGCCCGCATACTCGGCGAAGCTCCGCTTCCCGCCCCTGCGGTCTTCGTTCTTACGGTTGCGGTCCATTCGGATCAGACGTGGAGGGAGAGTGGGATCTGGGGAGTACACTAGGCGCTTGGCCTTGAACCTGTAGCGCCGCACGTCGCCAATGGGGGCTGGAAACCCTAGCGCGCGGTCGAGAAATGGCTTTGGGAGCCACCACCACTTAATATAGGCCTCCTGGACGGGTGGGATCAAAGACCTAGAAGATCTAACGGCCGGGAGGGACTCAGACGTCTGGGACACGGAACTGGGCCCCGGCCCAGTAGCTCGCCCAGAGTCACGAAGCGCTATCGGGCCCGCAGCCGCGAAAGGTGTTGGGCCGGGAACTGGGCTCGACCCACCTGGGCCCAACCTGCCGCAAGCCAGCGAGGGAGCACCCGCCCGCAACCCTAGCGAGGTGAGGTCCCTGCCCGCCATCGTCCGCGCCATCGTGGTCCCCGGCCGCACCTCCCCGGCGAGCGCGACGGCCAGGGAGCAAATCAGCACGGCGGCCGGCCCCGGGCTCTGCGGCTGCCCCGTCGAGGCGCAGAGTGGGGGGAAATCCGCCGCCGAGGGCACACACACCGGAGCTCGCGGGCGGGCGCCATCGAAGCTCGCCATGGAGGGCGGCAGGGAGCTCCCCTGAGCATCCCCTGCCGGAGAGGCCACGGGCTCAAGGACCCCACCCAACGGGGGCGGAAGGAAATCTCCCAAGCACCTGGGAGACGGAGATCTTCGAGGGGAGGAGCAACCAGGTGAGGCCGGCGAGGAGGAAGTGGACCGCCGTTCCGAGTCACTCTCCAAGGGCGCTGAGTCGACGAAGGTCGCCGGGGAGGGCCCGCGCGCCTCCGAGCGCGCTGCGCGAGCGGCGGGCCTCCGGTGGCGGCGCCGAGCGGAGCGAAGGGGGGGGGGGGGGGGCGACGGGCCAGTCGCCCTGAGCGTCGCGTGCGCCTAGGCACATTCTTTCGGCCTAGTGTCACATATTGCCAATTCGTGGGTCTTTTTCCTACATCCAAACAGAGTATAAGCATGCAGCCTTCCATGTCATCCGTTATGCCACCTGGGAACAAATACTTCCAGCGCGTGGCATCAAGCAAGTACACATCGATCACAATTAAAAAAAATTACACATCTTTACTTAATTCTTCCTAGGTAACACTCATCGTTTCCCCTCCCCATTACGGCACAACCTGTTACCTTCTACTCCACCTCCCCAATCTAATATGGCTCTTGATTTACCACCACCCACGAGAACAAGGAGCAAAACTCTGCATCAAGAACATGTTCTGTTCTCCTTGGATTTCCTGATGAGGTTAGGTACGATTGTCTCCATGGGTGGCAAGACAGGCACTTGCTCACCTGCAAGCTGGGGTTGCGGAAGCCCAGTAATAGCCGAGCCGTCATGCGTGTAAGCTGAACGAACTGCAGGTTCGAATCTCCCTTGCCGATCCCCAGCTTCTGCACCCTCGCCGCCTCAACCAGGCCAAGCTCCACGTTGTGGGTGGCCTTCATCACACCGGCGGACAAGAGGGGAAAGCGGCACCGCCGTTATTGCGGTTCCGGGTGACCTGGAGTGGATTTTGATGCTGCCGTGAATCGGCAAGGGAACCCGAGCAACTCTGGCCGCCGGGCAGGGCTTCCGGTGAGGTACGCGTCCTTCCGGCGTCGAGGTGTGCGCGCTCTTCGTGTGAGGTGCGCAAAATGGCGTCTGTCATGGAGCAACCTAAGAACCATGGACTCTCGCTGGATCTCTCTCTGTCTATTCCGATTCTAGGTAGTACCTTAACTTTTTTGTTTTCGTGTGTGCTAGCCTCCGTTTCTTTGCAATGTTTGATCATTTTTTTCATGACAGTTCCGGTCACTTTTCTTTTAGCAGGATTGCATCACCTGTGCCTATGTACTTTTATTACCACACAGGTTGAACCATATCCTCCTTCACAGGAACCGCACATGACTTACTCCCAACATGCACTAGAAATAAGAGTTTACAAGCTGAACTCTGTCATCATCCACGGATGTATTTTGTACTTTGGATATGGTTCAACCTATCATGGTACTTATTTATTACTCATTTCTGTGTAGGATTTCACCGGCTGCATTTCTTCTATGAAGCATCATGTGTTATTGGTCGTTTTGGATTATCCTATTGAAAGCAGACTCGGGAGAACTCACAGACTCTTTTTCTACCCAATGTTCATTATACTTGGAACAGTGCTTTGATTATTCAACAGGTGCTGATGATTATATTTATTGCAAAAATCTTTGGAAATATATTTTCAAAATATTATGGTATCTTCCATTGCTCTGACATTATTCCCAGTGACAAGAATTGATATTGGAGCAACACACAACAGTAACCACCCCTTTTCAGACATAATACTACTAGGCTTCAAAGGTAATTCACCCGCCAGCGGTTTGAATGCATGTGTACGAACATCATTAGCAATGTACCATCATTGGTTGCTATATTTTCCCTGCCATTTGTTCAATGGACATGATTTTGAGACATGTTAATAAAAATAAATAACTATTTCAGATTCCTTTTGTCCTCCTATGATTTCTAATTGTTCTTTCTAAAGATTCCTTTAAGTTAGAGCTGAACGTAGCAATTTGTTTTATTGGGTGAAAAGATTAACATTAGGTTCTCTGTATTAAATATTTTGGGATACTACCAAGAGAAGTGCTCACAAGATTTGTATGCAACTTAAATTATTACTTTTGGATACATCTTTATATGAAATTGCAAATCTCCTATAATATTTAGCGGTACTAACAGGTTGCAAAACGTTTTAGTTTCTTGGTTCGATTTTTCACGTGGCATGACTTTGCTGGCTAACTTAGATAAAAATGAGCTAATTTACCCAGTAAAAATTGCAGTGGGACTACTCGATGCTTAGAGTGCAACTATTTGCTTATATTCCACTTCAATTATCATACATTATTTCGAACATAATTTTTTCAACACTTCTATTGTATCCAACGAGTCCCGCAACAACGTGCGGGGCATCATCTAGTTATCTACAGAACGTTCACCAAGTAATTAACTAGTGGACACTTTAACATTTAATAGGGCCGTTTGTAGGGTTGTCATTTGCAATGTTTTTACCTTTGGATCTTATAGTTGGCATGTACGTGCAACATACGTTTTCACAAATAAATTAAAAGGGACAATTTACATGTACGAAAAAACCATACGAAGGACTATGGGGATTATTTCTTTTGGTGATACCTCAATAGTGTGGTACCATAACAATGCAGTACGCATCAAGTGCGCATGAGCTCAATAACGTTAAGATAAAGTGAGTATTGTTATACAACACGTACTAACATTCGCTAAGTGTATTTCCGTAGTAAATTTAAATAAGAGCACGTATTTGGTTGGTAAAACGAAAATTAAACGTTACTTTGTCGTGTTTATGAACTTATCTGCATTATGGCATTCATCCTCTTTTCCTCTAACCTGAAGAAGAAAAAACAAGGTGAGGAAAATTATAATCAAAATGAAATGCTTTCTCGGGCTTTAGGAGGAATAGTTGCTAAACTGAAGAATACACAATAAGTTCAGGAAGTATAAATCAGATATGGTGGAGAAATTGATGGCAGTTTCTCTAACGGAGGAGCAGGACTCCTTTTCTTGGAAATTGACAACTTCGGGTTGTTTTTCAGTGAAATCTTATTATGAGGAGCTCATGAATGGCAATACGAGATTTTTGCATACTTATCTTTGGAAATTAAAAGTACCTTTGAAGATTAAAATCTTTATGTGGTTTCTGTATCGCAATGAAATTCTTACCAAAGATAATTTATTAAAGAAACGATGGATTGGGTGCAAAAAGTGTGTTTTTTGCGGTTCCGATGAGACAGTTAATCACCTGTTTGTTTCTTGCATCTTGGCTAAAAAGATTTGGAGGCGGGTACACTTCACTTTTAGCATATCACCACCACGTAACGTTGATCATATGTTTGGGACATGGTTGAATGGGGTGGATAAGTCGACTAAAGCGTGGATAAGTCGACTAAAGCTAGTATACGCATAGGTGTATGTGCTTTTTTATGGGCAATTTGAAATTGCCGTAATGACATTATCTTTAACAATGTGATGGTCGATAATTTTTTGCAGGTGGTTCATCGGGCGACGCACTGGATACACTCGTGGTCACTCCTCCTACCAGACGACCAACGTGGACGTTTGGATGCCGGATGTACTCGACTGATGGCGGTCGTACGGGCTATCTTCAACCAGGATTGTTGGTTGCATGATCGGAGATTACGATGGGTTCCAGACTAGTGTTGGCTACTTTTAGATGGTTGATCTTTGTAGCCACATTAGTAGGTCGCTGATCTGTTTGTCAGATACGCTTGTTTTTTTTCGTTCGTACTATGTAAAACCTGAGATATTGCTTTAATAAAAAGCCGTGTGCATCATTGCGATGCAGAGGTTGGGTTTCCATTTCAAAAAAAAAAAAATCAGATATATGGCATTGTTGCTGTCCAAAAAGAAGAAAAATAAATAGTAAGATTATAAGGAAGAGCGGGCCTATCGTAGTGGTAGAGTATCTCCATTGCGATGCAGAGTTGGACTGTTGAAGGAAGAGCGGGCCTATCGTAGTGGTAGAGTATCTCCACTTGTGTCTTGAAGGCCTTGGATTCAATTAAGTCTCCTTTCATATGAAAAGTAGGGGAAAGGTTGTCTAGAAATTCCCTTCCAATGTGTGTGAGTTTATAGCATTAGGTACGTCCACTCCTCGAGCTGAAGATTGAAGTTGAGTTAATTGTTTCACTATTTAGTAGGCACTAGTTGGAGTTAAGAGTCAAACTTTCCAGTTGGAAGTTTCAAAATGTAATCCGGTATTTCAATATTGTCACACACTAGCAAGTACAACGGCAGCCAATAAGGAGCAACCAAGCTAAAATAATTGGCACGACTGACACATGTGATAAACAGCTATGAAGAACTAATTAAGAAAACTTATTTTGTGTTTGTAGAAACATCGACAACACGTTGAAACACTAACAATAACATGTAAAAGCCCTGATTTGGTATAATTTATATCTACTACTCCCTTCATATCAAAATGTTGTTTTCACAATTCCTAGACAAAACATACCAAGACATGTTTTAGTACAAAATACACATGAATCTGCACACTAAAACATGTCTAGATACATGTTGTCTAGAAAATGATAAAACATCTTATATTTTGATATGGAGGGAGTAGATAAATTCAAATTATGTTGAACTATTTGCAGAGTTCTTTCAAACAAGGTAGCATGAGTGTTATCTGAGTGAACTTTATACTTCTTCTAAGTTTCCTAAAATAGTTGTCTCTTGCATCTGCATGATTACATCTTACCATGGGAAGACCAAACATATGATAAATATTACAATGACAGGCTATAATATGGAAGATAAGTGATCATGCAAAATCGATGTACGAATGTGACACAAATGCTCTCTTCGTCTCAAAATAATTGTCATTGAGATGTATGAATCCAGATGTATTAAGTACTAAATACATCCAATTCAACGATAGTTAGTTTGAGACGGAGGAAGTACTAAAATCACAATGAGAGAAAGTCTTACTTCTCAGAAGCACGAGTATTTCGACTATGTGATTTCTCATAACCCATGTCTCTTCCGTGTGGTTGTGAGATCTCACACTGTTACACATTCTACCAAACACTTAGAAACTAGGACGAGGTGGCACTATTAGAAGTCATGCATTCTAGGAGATGGTGCCAACGATAGACCATTAGGAGATGCCTCACATGCTTGTAATCTATGTCCTTAGACACTTCATTAAGTATCATGTGGTGTGCATATTCTTAGAGCACTCACATCACATCGTTTAAGTGCCGACGCCAGGATGAAAATCCCAGCCAATCGGTGGTTGTTGGCTAGAATCTCAGGCATACAGCCCAAATATCGCCCTATGCTACGTGCCCTTTTGCTTGGGGTGTGAAAATCGGAGGCGATCGGAAGCGCTAGTTAGCGGCCGAAGGAAGAGTCAGGTCGTATCGTGGCTACAACGCTTCCGTACGTTATATTATTTTTCGATCTACTGTGTTACTTAAACGTCTATCTAAGCGCTCCTACGTTATGGAAACATTACACACCATGTCGGGGATATGCCGAATCAGGGATATCATCTGGCATTGTACAGAAGTCGGCATGCTAGGGTGGGCCATTGGTGGTTAAGAAGAAGGCTCCTCCATGCGGCCCATGAGGCTGATGCACATGAAGACAAATTCTAGAAGACCCGGATTGTGGCCTAGTCCGCAGTTCGTCTTGGAGCAAAAGACGGATAAAAATATGTCCAAGATTAGAGAGAGTTTCCTAATACAAATTGATTCCTTTCGTGTAAAAGCCCAAATTCGGCTCACTATATGAAGTCGGACATGAGCCGCCCTAGAGGCAGGATAGAGAGAATCATTCTCACGCATTGTACTTTGTACTTCAGTCTTCAGACCTGATTTGTGAGATTGCAGGAGTAGGGCGTCGCCTTTATTGTGACGTACAAAACCTGAATAAATTCGTGTCCCCGCCACCCGCAACTTTCCTACATCCAGTACCCGTGTTCTACCTCAAGATTATGGCACCCCCTGCCATGAATCTTACTATGAACACTCGACGGTTGGCGCCCAACATGGGGCCAGCGACGTCCGGAAATACGTTCCGAGTGGGTGCTGATCAAGATCTAATAAGTGCATATCGCCAAAGTATGACTGGATCCATTGCATCTGTAAGGCCCCGGGACCAACCGTCCAGGGACCCCCTATATGCATACATTCACGATCCCAGATCAAACCAGTCGTGATGAACATATAAAGTTGGCATACAGATTACATCATCCAATACACGAATACATAAAGGTCTTACACAAATGGTCACATGACCAAGTCTAACATAACTGTCACGCAGGGCAGACAACTTAACAAACACAACGGAAGGCAACAACACACAACGCGGTAGAGACCAAGTCACGCCTTAACCTACAGGCTGCTGACCGGGAAATAAGCCTAGTTCATAGGGCCATCAGTGCAGTACTCCTCGTAGAACACCTCCTGAGGCTACTCCTCGAAGTCTAGAAAGTAGATACCAGGGACGAAACCAATGTGAGTACATTTGAATGTACTCTGCAAGACATCCTTTATGAAGCTTATAAAATGCAAGTATGCTTATTTGGTGGAATGGGTAGGCTATACATAGGGTTTGCTATCCATGATGGATGAAAGATACATCATGGTTGATTAACATCTCTATATCTTTGTTGAAGAAGATACTTCAAAAACAAAGTAATATAGTTTATCTTGTATATATTGAATATCCAAGAGGTTTGGTAAGATTTTGTTTGAAAAAGAAAGTTTTTCTTTGCAATACTTCTTGTAAAAAACTTCCACCTTTTCCTCATCCGTACCTCACAGGTACTAAGTTCATATTCCCAGTACCTTGCAGGTACCAATCCATTTTTAAAAACATCCTTTTTTAAAACATTGACACAATTCTAGCTACATGGCCATTCAACTGTCCATATACGAGGACGCGGCTATTCCAAATTGTTTTACTCTGCAGAGGTGTACACAATCCACAAGATCCAGAACATCCGTCATGAACGACCATGGACTGTCTCCGACAATATGCGAACATCAGATAACTGGTCCTAAGCTTCCACTATGTTCAAGCTAGTAGATGACTATCTCCTCAATTGGGTTTGTTCTCCCCGGCATCATGTCCCACCCCGCCATGACAGGAGACCCAACTGCTGAGGCTGGAGGGAAAATTAATCCCACACTTTGCATGCCCCGTGTTTCATAACTTGGCAACATTTCGGTTCAGGGGATCTAATCCCTTATAGAAATTTGAGATAGAGCACACACTAACGAGAACAAGATTCTAGCCAAGCCCCGTGACCATGTTGAGGTAGAGTGGCAGTACGTCTTGGTTATCCGGTGAAGACTAGGTTATGTGTCATTTTCGGAAACACCTTTTTCCAAAAATGATCACCTCACAATTCCCCCGTGGACAAGGCCCCACCTTTCCACCGGGTTTTTACATAAAGCCTTTGTTTTGCAAAAATCACATTTTTAGGGTGTCCACTTGGGGACTTCGTGTTATTTTATTTTTGGAGGTAAACATACCATATGGTGGCTATGGGCTTGGTAACACCAAGTCTTGACTATTGGCATGATAATAATTTATATAGTATTAATAGTAGTAATAGCCACATAAAAAATAGTTTGTTAACCAATTTTTGTAAAACTTCAGAAGTAAAAACATGCATGATAGATAATGATAAGTGTAGTAGCAAGGATCAGGATGGCTTGCCTTGAAACTCGTTGGGTCCCTGGCTTTGAAGTAGCTTGAACTTGGAACAAAGCTCTACGACACCTTCTTCTTCTTCGTTTTATAACGTCGTAAAAAGAATAAAGGACACACACTCAGAACCAACAAAGGAAAACACTAATACAAAGCAGAACATACAACAAGCAAACTTATACTTAGGCAATCACTCAATTTTTTATCGAGAAAACCACCAAACAAAAACCCATGGCATAAATGTTATCACTAGAATTCTTATGGTTGGGAAACCATATCCCGCAACCTAATTGTCATGGGTTTACTAGGTGTATCACTCTCATACCAGGACATTGAAGAAGCTAAAATAGCCTTTGGTCACAAGGGTGAGACTACTAAAGAAATAACAAGCATCAAAAGTAATACCCATGCCAGTGGGTATTAACAACAGTGCAAGCAAGCATCAACTAGGTAAGTTTCCCACTAATCCCAACGAATAGAAAACTAAATAAATGAAGTCACAACAATATCACTGGTACAATACTCATGCTAAAGTAATCATTCAAAACATTTTAAATAACAAAGTAACCACTGATAAACAAGGTAGCTACTGACTATGCTTAGATCCACACTGAGACTAAAGAAGCACTCAATCAAAAAGTAACTAAACAAACCAGTGGCCTCAAACATTTTCAACAAGCCATAAGGCACACTATAGAACACACAAATCACAAGAGAAGAATGTTGCTCGAAATAGGACAACTTATAAATTCTAGGGGCACTATTAATACATTAATAGTGAAGCAATCAACATTACAAGGATGAGTTTTCCCTAACAAGCAACACATGCTTATAAGCACCCAATAACAGAAACATACACCCTACACATGCTAGTAGATAACTATACTAAAACTAATTCTATAGGAACAACTACTCCCACAATCACAAGAAGAACCAACCATGCCTAATTGACCAGGCTTTTCTAACAACCAAGAACAACCATCAGGGTGACATGCTATAATAACAGTAACTATGCAAACCTACTCATGCTCAAACAACACTTTCTAAAAGTACGCCACTCAAAGGAATGTTATCCATAATTAATTCATCAATACTAGGAAATATTCCTATTAGTGCAAACAACTCTTAAGTTAATCAAATGCAATACCAAACCCCTCATAATATGATATTTACAAGGGAACATCACATCACGGAGAGTATATCATCTACACATTCTAGGAGTCACAAATCTAGCACTAAAACACTTCAACAAACATTTGGTAGAGCAATACTGGATTTTCTTTGGTAAAATTTACTAAGCACACATAAAGTAAAAAAGGCTACTAGCAAGTATGTTTATGGTAGGGAATCTATATCCCTAACCAAAATGCAATGGAATCAGTGGGTGTTCCACTAACATAGCATGGTATTAAGAGGTCACAATGCCTCTGGTCATACTTGAGAAAAAAATACTTCAACACTAAACAAGCATAAACAAAATACTACTCATGCTAGTGATATTCATAGGAATTAATTAAACAAAGCAATACTACTCATGTTCTTCTATAAATCAAAATACAAGCTAAAAACAGGTAAAATACTAAAAATATCAGTGCCCAAGTGGTACTGGTTCTACCATATCAATCACAACAATTAAGCTACCAATCCTATAGTTAATATACCACAATTTCCAATACCCAAGAAAAAGGCTAGAAAACAACTATGCCCACCATATTTATTCTAAGCATCACACACTATACTAAACCTCTTTTAACATGCTAGTTCTGTAATAAAACATCAAGATAACATATAATAACACATTTAATCATGCTAGAAAACATAACTCTAGTACTAAAATATTTAATACAAAATACTCACATAAGAATAAATAATAACAGAAAAGTGCAAAAGCTAGTTATGCACACCAAAATTATTCTACAGCTCTAGAAATTACACCAAACTAGGATTAGGTAGTTCTAAACATAAAAAAGCTAATTCAATTGGATTCACATAAAAAATCATCACCAAACAACCTACAAAAGTCCTAGAAATGCTCTCTGGTCAATTACCAAAGTGCATGCAATTTTCTCTAGGGAACAGATCTGCATGCAAGGCTAAGTGCTACTGGGAGGTATCACGTAGGGCTATCCAAAACGGTTGATTTTTTAATCTGAGGGTTCTTATTTTTAAAGTTATGCCGAAAATGGTTAAACAGATAGGTCCTGCCAAAACAGCAACTACTGCAAAAAATAGAAGTCAAAAAGTGGATCTACCACTTGGACATGGTTAATAACATACTAGGGTACCTCCATGATTTTTGGTTTGGCCAGATCTACAAATTTCCTATTTTTTCCTAGGGCTAAAGCTAGGGTTTTGTTTCTTCCTATTTTCAAAAAGAATTAAACACAAGAAGAAAAACAACCGCGCGGGTCAGATCTGCCAGGGCAAGGCCCAACTGCGGATGAAACCGGCCCACGGTTCACGTGCGCGTGCTGCGCAGCGCGGGAACACTCGGGTTCAAAAGGGCACCGTTAATCTGCGGATCAACAACCCTCGCTGATTGTGCTCCTCTCTCCCTCTCTCTCAAACGCGACACGGGCCGGGGCTGGCGTCGAGGCGTGGCTCACCTAGGGGCGACGAGGGGCGGTGGCGCGAGGTCGAGGTGGATGCTGGAGGTTGTGGCCGTGCAGGGGAGCGAGCAGCAGATGCAGCAATGGCTCCAGTCGACGGCGAGGTGCGCGTCCGAGGCAGAATCGTGGACAGCGGCGGCGCTCCTGCAAGCAAAATAGCGTGCTAAAGGTGGCCGGGATGAGCTCCACATTCGAGGGGATCCGGCGGCTCCGGCGATATTTTCCCATCGCCTCGCTCACAGGGAGCAAGCGGGGAAGGGTGGAGTGGCTAAGGCGTGCGGTGTGGTGTGAGGGAGTGGGTGGTGAGATAGGGTGGTGCGGTGTGGCTTATAGGCATGGGCACGGGCGGTGCTCTAACGGCATGGTCTCGGGGCGGCCCGTGGCATCGTGCAAAAGGTGGCGTAGGGCTAGGGTGGGCGCGCACTGCCGCTGGGCGGTGAGGTGAGGCGAAAAACGGGCGGCTTGGCCACAGTGGCGCGGGCGGTGGCGCGCACTATGTGCCCCCTCCTTGTCCCTCTGTCCTCTCGACCCTCACTTCTCTCTCTTATCTCTCTCTCTCTAGTCACCCAAAAGTAGCATCCAAAGCGCACATAGCCAACATTAATAGAGAAATTAAAGGAAAACATCCATAATTCAAATTGCACTTTTGTTTTTCTTGCATTCAATCAAAACTAAATGGGAGAGTCGTCTTGTCAGAGCCGCCTCCGCCCCTCTCCATATCCCTTACCGGCGGGGCTGCCGGCCGGCGAGTGGATGGAGTAGGTGGTCGACCCCCTCCTGTATATAGTAGGATTAGGTATAGTTCTAGTTCTTCTGTGTGTTCTTCGAGGTTGCTTGTTTTCGGCTCTATGCCGCTCTGCCTGCTCCTGCTGCTCCGAGGCGGCGATGGGGGCATGTCTACCAGCTCTGGCTCAAGCCCTTCGTGGTGGAGGGAGGCGGCCCGGGCGGGATCTGACGGAGGCAGTCTGAATAAGCCTTGTTTTGGGGCAGATCTGAAGGTTTCCCATAACTTAGCTCCTCTGTTTCGGCTTCATGGTGACAGCGAACCTGGAGTTAGAGGTATGGACTTCTCTTCTCCATCTGCTCGGAAGGGTGCATGCTCTGCAGATGCCCCCTTTGTCTTGACCAACAACAGCTCGGTTATGCCTGTTTCTGGCTTGCTGCTGCTTGGTTGCTGCAATCTGGAGGACAATCTCGGTGGCCAAAAGAGGCATGGTCCGTGTTTCTCTCCTTGTGGTAGCAGGGAGGGCGTGCGTGCTACTGCTGAAGATGAATCTGGGCGGCGCTGGGGATTCCAGATTTCTTTCTCAAAGCACCAACTTGGAATTTTTAATTTGGCAGCCTCTAATTGCTGCCAAAATCTTTGCTATCCTGGTGCTACTTCATCCAACGAACTACATGGTCAGTGGCCTGGTTACTTTGCTATGCAATTATTGAGAGCTATTGAGTATGATGATTATGCCTCCTTGTTGTTCGGGACATGCCGGAGGCGGATGAGATCGTCTCTGCTGCGGTTTCTCAGATCTAACGGCAAGGATCCTCCTGAGTTGAGCTCGGTGGTGCAACCTCGAAATCTACAGCTCACTCTCCTACCTCAAAGGCGTCTGCCATCTCGATTGCTGGTTGAGCCGCTGGCACTACGGATGACTAGATTGCAAGAGGCCCCTAAAGAGTACAATTGCAGGTATTCGTCCGAATTCTCGACGGACCCCCTGGTAGGCTCCTGTTGTGCTCTTCGGTGTATTCATCATGTTTCTCCAATAGCTTCATTTACTAGCATTCAGCTAGGTCTTTTCGTTGTTTGGGATGAAAGTTGTAATCACCCTGATGTAACATGCTACTCTCAAATGAAGTGATTACTGCCCTCTTGGGGGCGCTTGTTGTTCAAAAAAAAAAAACTAAATGACGATGTCAAGTTGAAAACAAGCATGATCTAAGTCTTGGGTAAAACTCCCTCAGGGTAACATATGGAAAATAAGAGAGAAAACATTAACACTCAGGGAAAACACTAGGGTGAGTTTTAAAAGAAAATAATTCATGAAATTCCTAGATGATTTTCAATACACAAACTTGTTCAACCAAGCAAAACATCATTCAAATAAAAGATTTTGTTGGCCCAAAAATTTGGGTCCTACTAATACTACACAGAGGCAGAAATTGGGGTGTGACAGCCTCTCAGGAGATCCCGGCATCCAAATCGCACTTCATCGGCATGGTGCGGATACAACCTGCCGATGGGGCAGAAGATGAAAAACCCACATAGGAGGTGGAAGACCCGAAGCCTACTGTTCAAGCAGAAAATCCGCTAGCGGAATCTATTCTCGCAGCTACTGAGGCAAGATTAGACTTGATGCCTTGGGGTTGTGTTGTTCATTAGGTTACTCCAAGCGCAGAGTTTGATGTAGAACAACGACAAGCTTTCCCTTGAAATTAACCAGGTTATCGAATCTAGGAGGATGAGGTTGTTCAGAAGGTTGTCTGCGGCGCAACTGACGTGGAACCTACACACAAACAAACACACTACTTTGCCCCAACAAAACATTGAGGTTGTTAATCTCTCCAGTCTTGCTGAAAACAAATGGATTAAACGTATGGTGCATAAAACAGTAATGGTTGTAGGAGATAGTAGAGAACAGTATGATTGCGTTAAGTGGTTTAACAGTATGAGGAAAATGGACCGGGGTCCGCAGTTCACTAGTGGTGTCTCTCCATAAATATTTATAGCATGTTGGGTAAAACAATTACAGCTGGACAATTGACAAATAATGAGGGCATGCCAGTGCAATATATGACAAGATGTTCACTACGAGATTTAACAAGGCATATCAACAAAGTACATAGACTTTCTATCCGGCGTATCTATGCCTAAATAAGCCACTTTCGGGTCATTATCTGCACCATTTCTAGTATTAAGTTGCAAACAACTGATTATTTCATGAAGTATTGTGTGTAATGTAAACAATGCAAAAGACACGTAGACTAAGCATCATTATTTTATCCCGAGTGGCAACCGCACATCCACAACCGTACATGTTTCAGTAACTCAAACGCTGATTTCTGGAGGCATGAACCCACTATCGAGCATAAATACTCCCACTTGGAGTCACAAGCATCGACTTGGACAAAGAATCTACTAGCAATAGAGAGCATGCAAGGTATAAACAACATAGGCATATGGATAAATAAACAACTTGCGCATAGTATCACTATTCATCGGATCCCAGCAAACACAACATGTAGCATTACATAACGATGATCTTGATCATGTAGGGCAGCTCACAAGATTTAAACATGATAGCACAAAGTGGAGAGACTACTATCTAGCTACTTTTATGGACCCGTACTCCAAGGATGAAACACTCACGCATCTCTCCAGAGGCAAGCATGGTGGTGTAGAGCCCTCCGATTACGATTCCCCTCTCCGGCAGGGTGCCGGGAAGAGCTTCAGAACCCTCCCGAACTAGGGTTAAACGACGTCGGCGTTTGGATATTTCATGGAATATCGATCTAGTCTTTAGGTTTTTCGGGGCAGAAGGAGTATATAGGCAAAAGGGCAGCGTCGATGGCCACTCGAGGGGCCCACGCCACAGAAGGGTGCCGGCCGGGGATGAGCCGCGCTCTGGTGTGCCATGGCCGCCTCCTGGGTCGGCTGCTCCTCCCCTTCAGGCTTCTGGAGTCTTCTGGTATATTATGTGTGTACGCCCATTTTCGTCCAATTCCGAGAATACTTTGCGACCAACTTTTCTAAAAAGAGAAAAACAGCAGAAAACACGAACTGGCACTGTGACGTCTTGTTAATAGGTTAGTCCCAGAAAGTGCATAAAAAATTCTATGAAGTGTAAACAAAACATGTGGTAATTGATATAATAACAGCACGGATCATCAAAAATTATGGATACTTTTGAGACGTATCAAGCATCCCCAAGCTTAGTTCATGCTCTTCCTCGAGTAGGTAAACGATAAAACAACATAATTTTGTAGGATACATGCCACTAACACAATCTTAATCAAATAGTAATGCAAAGCACATGAACTGAATAAAGTGATCCAAGTCAATGGTCTATAGTTTGCTAACAAGTAAACAAAATGAATCATACAAGTGCAAACTTTCATGAATAGTACTTTGGAGATAATGAGGCTATAAGAATTTGCATAAAAGTTAGCTCACAAAGCAATAGATTCTGAAAAGTGTTTGACCAACACAGAGGAAGATTTAGTTTCAGCACTGGCTTCAACTTTTTTAAAATATATATCTCATGGATATTGTCAAGGCGAAATAATGCAATAAGTCAAACACATCATTATATAACAACTGTAGTACCAAAGTTGACACTAGTGTTTTCTTGTGAAGATAGAGAGAAGTAGGAAAACTGGCTCAATAATAAAGTAAAAGAAAGACCCGTTGTAGAGGGAAGCAGGGATTAAATCATGTGTTAGAGCTTTAAGTTTTGAAAAGCATATAGAGAGAGAATAAAATATTTGACACTCCTCCCAACCTCTGTTATCACAAACCATGGCTTACCGAATCCTCGGGTGCCTGCCAACAATCACATTCCATGGAGGAGTGTCTATATTTTGGGGGTAGGTGTGTATGTTAATGGTCAACGAATCAACAAGTAGACAATACATTAAGTCACAAGTTAACTAGACTTTACAAGAGCGGCTCCCATGAAGGACGTTATTTCTACTGTGGTTAGTAGATCATCCCTATTCTCTTTTGTTTACACACTTATGAACTTTGCTTAACTGATAAATCAGGGGCAAAGATAGTAAAGAGAATTTTGTAGTAACTAGATTTGGGGCTAGGCACCCCGTTGCCAGCTCTTATAGCGAATTGGATAAGCCGATGTATATGCCACTAGTCAAGGTGTGTAAAGTCTAATCAACAAGCAAAATAAAGACCGTCTACCCGCGTCCTCATGAGCTGGTAACTAGTGACACAAAAAGGGAGTATACGAGTTTGAATATTTTTAAAGGTAGCACATGAAAATTTTACTTGGAGTGGTAGAGAAATACCACATAATAGGTAGTTATGGTGAACACAAATGGCATGGATTTGGCTCAAGGGTTTTGGATGCACAAGCAGCATTCCCTTTTAGTACAGAGTTTAGGCTAGCAAGGTTTTCAAGCAAACACAACTATGAACCAGTACAACAAGGACTTATATAAAAAACATGGTTGAAAAATTGCAAGACTCCACATTGTCTTCCTTGTTAACCAAAACCTTTTACTAGAAACTATCTAGACTTTGGAACTACCAATGATACAAACCAAATATCAACAAGCTTTACGATAGTTCTTCACTAATAGCCATTACTTACATGATACATAAGTTTAAACATTACTTACTTGGTAACTCAAAACAATTGACAAGCATCAAATTACTCAAGACAATGATCTACAATACTTACGTAAGCATTCTATTGTACCATACCACATGCAGCATTTTCTGTTCCAACCAAACACCAATCAACTTATTTATCAACTCTCTAAACAAATATAAGTGAAGAAAGAGAGTACTTTCTTCAAAAGAAACTAATAGCTCTAACAAGATATATATGAAAACAAAGAGCTAAAAGTTCTAACAGTAGCAAATAGGAATACTCAATAAATATAAGCGAAGGACATGAGTATTCTAATGAAAAGATGGAGCATGTCTCTCTCCCAAACAAGAATGCCAGGATCCAACTAGTATAGAGTAGAAAACAAAACATAAACAAAATAAAAACAAAAACACACTGGCTCTCCAAGAAAACTGCACAAGATGTGACCGAATAAAAATATAGTCTCACTAGAGATGACCTGATAATTTGCAGATGAAGAAGGGGATGCCTTTGGCATACCCAAGCTTAGACGCTTGAGTCTTCTTGAATATATTAGGGAGGTCCAGAGGAGATTCCCACAGATTAAGCTTTTCACTCTTCTTGATCTTTCACTCTCCTCCTTCTCACTTGGCACTTCAAAACTTCCTTCACATCAAAACTTCAATGTTTTTCTCATTAGCGGGGTTAGTGCATCAAAAACAAATAATCTCACTTGGTTCCTTTTGGACAAAAATTCATAAGAAATTACTTTCAAACATTAGCTAATGTTACTAGCAGTAAGTGAAGCTCTTTCACCCTAAAAGAATCCACTCAAAAATCAGAAAAGAGAGAATGCAAAATAAAGACAGAATTTGTCAAAACCAGAACAATCCGTAAAGATGATTTTTTTCGGGCACTTATGTTGGGAAGATAGAAAATATATAGTCTAACAAAAGATAGCTACATATATCGGGAATACGCACAAAAAATTTCAGATCAAATTAACTTTCTGATGAGCGTGTGGAATTTTTCTAGTGAATACCAGAAATCTGTTCTTGCGCAGTAATCCCAATAAAAGTACCTTCTAGTCCTTAGAGATTTTTCTTGGCACAACAAAACATCAAATAAAAGATACAAAGATGTTTTTACAGAAGAAACAATCATCTTGGCTCAACAAAACAAAAATAATAGAAAATAAAAAACTATGGGTTGCCTCCCATAAGTGCTTCTCTTTAACGCTTGTAGCTGGGCACAAGTAGGGAATCAAGTATTATCAAGACTAGAAAAAACAACATTATAAATTTCCCTCACAATGGTATCAAAGGGTGGTTTACCTTCCTTCTAGGTAAGTGTTCCGTACCTTTCTTAAGTGGGAATGGAAATTTTATATTCCCTTCTTTCATATCAATAACAACATCAACAGTTCTAAGAAAAGGTCTTCCCAACACAATAGGACAAGAAGGATTGCATTCAATATCCAAAACCACAAAATCAACAGGGACACGATTGTAGTTAACCGTAATAATAACATTATCAACTCTTCCCAAAGGTTTCTTCATAGAAGAATCGGGAAGGTGAACATCCAAATAACATTTTTCTAATGGTGCAAAATCAAGGATATCATATAATTTCTTTGGAATAACAGAGATACTAGCACCAAGATCACACAAAGAATTGCAACCAAAATAATTCACTTTCATTGTAATGATGGGCTCCCGGCCATCATCTAACTTCCTAGGGATAGAAGCTTCACATTTTAATTTTTCCTCCCTAGCATGCAAGCGAGAATTGATGATATGTTTAGTAAAAGACATATTTATTTCACTAGACTTAGGATTTCTAGATAGATTTTGCATGAACATAATTTCATATCAAAATAATTTATTGGAAAATATTTCGAGAATAGGGTTTGTTAAAGAAAGATAATAATTATTGAATAAGGAAAATGTATTAGAATAAGGTTTAGGGTTTTTGGAATAGAGGTAATTTGGATTTCCATTTACAATAACATTGGATTTATATGTTGTATTTCTTTGTGTTTTAATGGTTATTGAGTTTTGGTGGCTTGCATTAACATGAAAACAAAAGTTTCATTTTTTTTGTGATTTTTTGCACTTTGCAAAAAATCAGGGATGTTACAAACTACCACCCTTAAAGAAATCTCGTCCTGAGATTTGGGAAGGCTAGAAAGATAGATTAGGTTTGGGTAACTAGGTTCCAGAACAAGTGGTTTGGCTACCACCCTCAAAAGGAACTTTTGTGGGTAGTCTAAAACTCTTGTCTAACTGGTTGATGGTTTTACTATATCTTCAGCTGGAGTCATACTTCATCATCCATAGTATTCTTGTATAGCACACATCAACTCCTTTGTATTTGGGGTCTTGAATCCATGTATACAACCATTAGGATTCCATGGGTTAAGATTCTCTTCTAATAGGATATGTCCATTCACATAGCTTGGAGTGTGGTTTTACTTAAGATGGTTTTAGTAGAACTTTCCATCATGGTAGAGTTACAAACCAACGGAATCTTTGTTGAACTACCTTTGACACTGAGGGGTCACTCTTTGGGTCAATCAAAAGTCCTTGGGTCACTCTCAACTTGGTCTTTTGATGTCTTCAGTAATCTTCCATCTTGTTGTTGTCATCCTTGAAGGCAAACACCATGCTAATTCTAACGAAACTCTCATGACAGGCAAAAATATTCCATTGTTTGAGTTGGCTTGATCCTCATCGAAAATAGTACGTTTCAGCAACACTAACATAGGGTCAGTATAGTATTCTACCATTCTATGGTTCAGGTTTAACATCTTCGTCTCTCTAATAGGTATGCCACTCAGATTTACCATTCCTCATAGCAAGAGTGAATAATGTGATTGTCACCATGGGGGCCAATCCATGTTGCACGCAATCACTACTTTGCACTTAGATTGGTGAAACTCGTTTAATAACACTAGGTCACCTTACTTGTCTAACAGAAAGTTTCCCCATCTGTAAGACAAACCTGAGCTAAACTATCATTTCTCCAACTAGTGGGGTTGTGTAAAATCTCATGCAACACTAATTGAATAGTTGTGTTTTTCTTCATTGTTTCTTCATTTGGTGTAGGAAAAGTCTTCAAAATCTTCATATCTCATGTAACTTTGAGTCCAGTTGTTCATCTTCATTTGTTGACGTGTCTTGTTGCTCCTTGGTATACAATTGGCTTCCTCATGGATGTGATTGTTCCTTCACACAAAAGAACAATTTGAGGCTAACCTTCCTTGAATAGGATGGCTTGTGTCTTGGTAGGATACTGGTCATGATATTCTCGGGTGAAAGGTATTTTGTTGCAGTTCATATGGTAGCTCACCATGGTTGGTGAATTTGACTTGGCTTAGCATGGATGAGTAGATATTTAGAAAGGGGATAAAGAAATTCCTACCCCAACACATCAGATCAACGAAACTCATCTTGCAAACATCTAACAATCATTCATCGCACCAAACATGATTTAGCAAACAACCTAGTATTGTCATACCACACTCAATTCGTATGATAAATACACTAACACGTTAACGTTGTTCTAACAAAGTAACTAGATTGGTGGGCTCATCTATATCTTCTTGAGTTTCTTCAAATCCTTCTCCCCGTGTCTTGAGGTGTTCTTGATTGTTGTGTAGTCCGAGTCCTTCTCCAAGTTCTTCGAAATGTTGAGTGTAGGTATTTAGGTGATAAAACTACTTCTTGTACTTCATGGTATGGTCATCAACGATCATGCCTTGATGGTATTTAAGAGGTAGGTCGTCTAGAATATTTTGAAGGTGAATAATAGATGAGAGGATATGAGAAAGATTAAGATGAGATGTTTTGTTTATAGATAGTTTGAACATAGTAAATTTTCAATCCTAGGGTATTTCCATACTAAGGGTCTCGAATTCTACAGGAAACACAATGCTCTGATACCATTTTGTAGCGTTCCCACATTTAAATAATGCAAGAACCCCGTGTTATTGTGCTAGTCCCTAGATCAGTTGCTAGCACCATAGTTCAAAATGAAAATATCAGGCAAATGTGTCAAATCTATTACATCGCATGATCCAGTCTTTACAAAAGGAGTATTACAACTTGCATAGTCTTAGAAGACTAGCAGGATACAAAGTATTACATCGGAAAACATAGTACAACATTGAGCCCATCGTCTTCATGTGCCACAGGCAAAACATGTTGGCGGTAGACTCGAGATCCTATACGAAATCCTCACTCGTCTTCAGAAACATCTGCAGGATGGAATATGCAGCCACAAGTGAGTCAATACAATTTAATGTATTGGCAAGTAACACTATGGTGGATATAAATAGCAAGACTACTACTACATGCTTATTTGGCAGAGTGGAGTTTTGGCTAAGTTTGCATAAAGCAAGTTTTATCCTGTATTTTCATAAAACATCCCTTTTTTATCATAAAGAGGTACCACTGGATAGAGATTAGTGAACCAAGAGTCATCTTCAGAAATATCGACATATTCATAGGTCCAACCATGAGAATGGTCCCCTACCATGCCATATATAAGAGCATATGCATAGGTACAACCACCAAAGTGATCCCCTACCATGCTGGAGTAATAAGCATTTTCATAGGTACAACCACTAATGTGACCCCCTACCATGCCATAGATAAGATCATATGCATAGGTACAACCACCAAAGTGATCCCCTACCATGCTGGAGTAATAAGCATTTTCATAGGTACAACCACTAATTTGATCCCCTACCATCCTGGGTAATAAGCATTTTCGTAGGTACAACCACCAATGTGATCCCCTACCATGCTGGAGTAATAAGCATTTTCATAGGTACAACCACTAATGTGATCCCCTACCATGCAGGGTAATAAGCATTTTCATATGTACAACCACCAATGTGATCCCCTACCATGCTGGGTAATAAGCATTTTCATAGGTACAACCACGAAAGTGATACCCTACCATGCTGGAGTAATAAGCATTTTCATAGGTACAACCACCAAAGTGATCCCCTACCATGCTGGAGTAATAAGAATTTTCATAGGTACAACCACTAATGTGATCCCCTACCATGCTATTAATGTGAACATTTTCATAGGTTCTACCATGTAAATGGTCCCCTACCATGCCACACTTGTGAGTATCTAGTACTCCACCAAAAATATTTCATAAACCCCTTAGGGTAATCATTCAAAACATAGTTATACTTTCCAATTACATCAACTTCATCTACAAGCATAGCTAAGCAATCAACTACCAACATTTTAAGGCTGCTACACTATCAAGGTAATACAGATGGCTACACACTACTTGGGATAATATCATAGCATACTATTTTACCAAAGATTTTCCTATCATGCATACTACTCAAAAGTTCTAATGCATATAAAAAAATAGGTAGTTTATGATGTGTCACTTGCCTTGTTGAAGGTTGGTGAAGAAATCACACTCTCTTCACAACATGTTCAATTCTCTTCGTAAAATCTAAACAAGTCAAACAAATAGCAATAAATAACTTTCACAAACAACAAGGGAACAAGAATAAAAATCAGCACACTTAGTCAAAAGGGTTTTATATTAATTGGGTCAAGGTAAGGCTAAGGTCTAACATAGTAATTTAGTTTGTTAAGGAAAATATTGTGATTATGTTAAGGTCTACCAAAAGGGACTTTGGTTGGTATAGACTTAGGTTGGAAACATTCAAACTCAATTGGTCATACTTGTCGAGGAAGTTCCAAGAGTTCACCAAGGGTGATCATATCACTTCTTCAACTAAAGTAGCACATAACAATGTGTAACACTTAGTCATTTTCATCAAGACATTTGAGTGGTCTAAGTTAGTCTTTCCATTTTGGGTTAAGGTAGGTCTAGGTTCAACTAACTTCATAACAATAGAGAAAATAAGATAAAGTCTTGGGGTTTTCCATTTGGGTCAATGGTTGGACAAAACAACTTTCTAACTCTTCAACTTTTATGGATTTATCCAAGTCTTCACATATTTGTCTTCTTGAAGATCATCTTCATGCTTCTATTGTAGTCTTGTTCCTTGGATGGATTCTTCTCTTGTTGTTGATAATTTTATCATGGCTCTCTCACTAGTTGGTTTTGGGTATGGGATGGGCACAAAATACCACTAAGTCAATTTGGAAAGAAAGGAAATAAGAAAGATAGAAAGAGAGGAAGATGTTTTCTTCTTGATTTCTTCACACACTTGTACTTCCTTGAGTTGCTTCTAGTTGATGTGGAGTCTAAGTTATCCCTTCAATTTATTTAATGATCTTCCTTGTAGCTCTTCATGTTGCCACCAAGTTGAAAATGGAGTTCCTTCATGTGCTTGAGTCTTGATTTCCATTTTGCTAACTTGATGATTTCTTGAAGCAAGAATGGGGGAGTGGAGGAGTAGATAGAAAATAAGATACTAGTGTTTAAGGTTCACTAGTTGGTCTTATATGTGATTGACACATACTAGGGACTTGGTCTTGGCTCCAAATAGTCATAACATCAAAGAATAAAGGATGGAAACAAATCCTAAGACATGGTAAAATGGATGAATCACTATGTTGTGTTTTTGGTCAAAAACACATGGTCATGGTACAAGGGTGTAAAATATGTTTAGGCACTGATGTCTCTGGTTCAAGGTTATTATTTGGATCAATTTTGCAAAAGGAACTATATAGAAATTATTTATATAACTAAATCCATGTCAAAAATACTCAAATAGACCACTTAATTATAAAATTAAATTTAACTTGTACAAAAATTATTTTGGAACATAGGATATGAAAGTACACATCCTAAGGTTTCCAAAAATATTTTATTTTCAATTTTTGGATTTGTAGAATTTGAATTATGCCAAAATTCATCAAACAAGCATATTTGAATTTGAACCAATTTAAGTTTGCCAATTTTGTATTTGAACAGTGCTAGAAGATTGTACAAGTTGTGCTTATTTTAAAAAGTACAAGTTGTCAAATTTGGCCAAGTGGTTAAAAAGTTATGATGGTTGCAAGTTATAGGGACTATTCTGCAAATCTGCCAAATAAATTATATTCGAAAAAATAAACAGAAACTCTATGGATAAGGTTGGCCACGTGGGGATCTTCTATTGGCTCAGGCTTGCTGACAGGGCACTGACTGGGCTGGTTATGTGGCGCTGAGGTGGTTAAGTGATTTGATCGAGTGATATGGGTGGCCCAATCTTCTCAATGAGCTTCTCTCTCTTTTTGTGGATTTTTCTAGATTTTGTGATAACTAGTGCTACACTGAGACCTCTCACTTGGATGACCCCTATTGCCAGATGCAACAACAATCAAGCCCTTTGGATATTCTCAACTACACACTCTTGCACAAGTAATCAATGATCACAAGTGGTCATGTATCCCCTTATTCCCAATGGAATAACAAGATGGCACGAAACTTTGACTTGGTAATACTTCAAGATGAATGCTTAGCAGCAATACAATCTCAAGGCTAGGGTTTCTTTGGTTTAAACTTGATCTATCTCTTCCACACGCAGGTGGTGAGAATATATAGGTGGTGGGTGCGGCCACAAGGGCTCCTTGCGCAAGTTCCCAGCTCCTACTAGGACTAGGACTCCTACTAGGAATAGGAGTACAACTTGGACTCAAAGAGAGGATACAAACCGATCCACCATTAAGGGATTCGGCCAATTATGGTATACAAACCATACCTATTGATAATAGGATTTCTATATGGCACATTTGACTTGTTGGAGGCGCCCTCCCCTTGTCATCATGAAATAACAATTGTTATTCTTGAAATAACAATCGTTATTCTTTGTTTTCACCATCTTGGACACTTGTTTTCACCATGGTAATCTTGTTTTCCATCAAATCTCCATCGATGCTTGTGATAACAATAATCCTCAGGCATATCCCTATCATCCTCCCTTTCTTCAAGACAAGACGTCCACGGCTTGTGGTAACCTGAAAGTGGAAGAAACAAAAAGAACAACGTGTATGCACAATACATATATCTATAATGGGGTACATTAGTTGTTAGTAAATCATAAAATTGTGCACATGACATATGATCACGAAATTTGCATGAAAACAACACATAATGGTCATAGCATCTCATAAAATAGCAATCATAATTGCAAATATAAGTGAAGTATATTTTATTAGCACATGTACTTAACAAATTTTGTGGTAAACCAAACATATGTGTAAAATCATGCTCATATGTAGGAAATTGTAACTCATCTACCCAAGGTAACACAATGTTTAATTCGGCCACTTTATCATAAGTTATACATATGTGATCCACCATAAAAATTTCACTCAAGTTATAATCACCAATCAAATTAAAAGTGAAAAAAGTAGCATAGGTGCCATAATTTCATGAGAAATTTCAGCAACTTTATTCATAGCACTTTGCATATCAATTGGTTCATTTAACATGAAAGAATAGACAATATTAATAGATGGTATTGTAGCAAGTACTTCCTTATGTGTAATCAAAAACACATTGTTTTTCGAATTTATCATATTATCGCATGGTTGTAAACTATATATGCTTGTTAACTATAAGAATCAACTAGCAAATTAGTAGAATCACATAATTCAATACTTGAATTTTCTAACCCGAAATCAGTACCTTTATTAATAGCATCCTCCTCGGATTTAGTAGGTACCAATTCAAAAATCTCAAGTGGTGATGCAGGTTGTGCTTGATGTAGCTCCCTTTCTTCAAAAGTAACTTGCATATCACAAGAAATAATACTAGGAACCGTGGCATGTTCCTCCAATATGTGTGGTGGTGGTGATGTTTCTGTGTGCTCCCTTTCATTAGTTAAAAGGCTCACTCCCTTATTTTTTCCACTCGGCCTAGGTTTGTTTTCACCCACATATTTTGTGTTTTCACTCTTATCAACTCTCTCACTGTCCTTCTCTAGATTCACTTCTGATTTCTGTCTTGATTCGTTCACAATCTGTTGTGGTGTCATAGGCCTCAAAATAATATCCTTATTATTCCAATTCAATTGGTATGTGTTTGCTCTCCCATTGTGTGTAACCTTCCTGTCAAATTGCCAAGGTCTTCCAAATAATAGGTGACAAACTGACATGGGAACCACATCACACTCAATTGTATCTTTGTATGGTCCAATCTGAAATTCCACTCTTACCATATGACATACCTTGATTTCTTCCTTGTCATTCAACCATTGAATATAATATGGGTGTGGGTGTGGATTATAATTCAATCTGAGCTTTGCACATAACTCCTTTCTTGCTAAATTTCTGCAACTCCCTCCATCAATGATCACCTTGCAAGACATGCTAGGACCAACAATTGCCTTGGTTTGAAATAGATTGCATCTTTGGCTCTCATCACTACTAGGAATAATACTCAATGCTTTGGTGCAAACAATGGTTGGATAATTTGTAGCAAAGGCATTAACAGGACCATCATCATCATATGTATCCTCCTCATTAGGATCAGCATCATCTCCAGTCTCATACTCCTCATTAGCATTGATCACCATAATTTTCTTGTTAGGACAATCTCTCTTAAAGTGCCCTCTTCCTCCACAAGTATGGCATGTCATGTCTCTATTTCTTGCTGTTGATTGAGTACAACCACTTCCACTAGCTGCTGGTTGGGCTGTTTTCTTTGCAGTGGTAATGCTTGTCTAAGGTTTAGTAGGTGTACTATCTCGAATTGGTGAAGCTTGAGGTGTTTGAGGTGTAAAAGAAGAAGATCTTGATGGAAAAATTCTTCTTGGAGCCATAGTAATCTCCTCGGCCAATCTCTTTTCTGCCTCCCTTGCTTGATGCAATAATTCTGTCATGGTGTTGTATTGAACATGCCTCACAATGCATCTAATTTGAAACTTCAATCCTGAAATAAATCTTTGCATTGTTTGCTCATTTGCTTCAACAACCCGAGCTCTTTGTAACACTAGTTCCATCTCTTTATAATATTGAATCTAGAGTCCTCATATTGAATCTAGAGTCCTCAAATGCTGTAACTTGTCATAGAGAGTCCTCATATAATTTGTTGGAACAAACCTTTCTGTCATGAGTTGCTTCATCTCAGCCCAAGTAGTAATTTCGGGTTGATTTTGTGTTTGTCTCATCCTTATGATGCCATCCCACCACAAGAGGACATATACATCAAATCCAGAAGATGCTATCTTGATTTTCCTCTCATAAGTTTACTCATGCAATCTCCATAGCTTTTCCATCTTCAATTCCCACATCAAGTACTCCTCAACATCATCATTATCACACGTGAGAGTAGGGATAAAGAATTTAGGCTTCCCAAGGCCATGATCCTCTCTATGATTTTCTCCCATAAGTACTCTCCTAGCAGCAAAATTCCCACGGCCTCCATATGCAATGGCTCGGCCATCCTCATGATCATGAGCATTATTAGCTCTTTGTAATTGTGTTGATAAATTGGCAACTTCCCTTGTGAGAATAGTCATAGCTTCTTGAAGAACACATACAGATTCCTTAGTAGCAACTTCCTTCTGTGCTTCCCTCAACTCTTTCAAATCCTCTCGGATGATATCATCATATTGCTCAATTTTCTTATCAATTCTTTGCTCAATTATATTAGCAACTCCTCCTCGAAAAGTATTGAAATCTGCCCATGTACATATGTCCTCACCACTCTTGGACTTAGGCATCAAGGCAGCTTCCTCCTTGTTATCCTGCACAGGATCATTTTCACTAGCAGAACTCATCTTTAATATGTTAGTGAAAGAAAATAATTAATGGGTTGTGGTGCTCTCTCACAACTCACTCAAACCAGCAAAGAAGTGTTCACCTACTGTTCCAAAGTGAATAGGATTGACTTACCAACAAGAACCAATGAAAACTGTGTCAAGTGTGAGAAGAGAATAACCAGGCTATCAAGTATCACAATGCAAACATGGTATTTGGTGGGGCTTGGTTGGGAATCCTAACAACACCAAAATAACAACTCCAATGCACTATCTAATGTGATGAAAAACACTAAGGAACACAGTCACACTTGGAGACAAATGTGGCTTAGAAATTATATGGAAGAGATACTGCAAGAACTAGAAAGACACTAGCAAATACTCTATGAAAACAGGCACAAGATTGCTCAATTGTCCACAAAATATCCAATATGACAAGCTTCCACTCGTGATAATATAGCACGGACTCTTTTTGATTTTTCTTTCTTTCTATTTTTTTATACTTTTTCCTTTTTGTCTATTTTTTTGATTTTTTCAATGGCCTTTGAATCAAGTAGGAGCAACAAAGTAATGGAAAAAAAACATGGACAGAATATTTGATCAAATTGAGCAGCCTGTAGAGCAATTAAACAGCTAGTCTTTGTGTTATGGTACCTAATATTTGTTGTAGAAAGGCTGTAGCTATGGCTTATCAAAGATCAGCACAAGAACCTAGAGATATAATGGGGAATAACAAAAGAAAAACTAAAGAAAACATATGAAAAACGAGCTCACGTCAGGAGATATGCTCACGGTAGAGAAATTGCACTTTCTGTGCCATACGGCAGCAAAACAGAGCAAAAATCGCTTCACGGCAGCGCGCGCGGGTGTGTGCGATGGTGTTGCGTGTGGTGTTGCGGGTGGGCGCGCGGTGGGGATTTTGTAACCCGCGGTGCAAGTCCGAGTTGGACTAGGGGCGTGTAGTGGTGGCAGCGCTTTGCGCGTTTTTATGCCGCGGCAGCAACTCGAAAACCGAGTGTGGTAAGGAGCGGGGTGGCGCGCGGTAAGGAATTTCCTTTACCCGCAAGCGATTTGGTAAGCGCGCAGAAGGGAATCCGAGCAGCAGCAGGAACAAGGCCACGACAGCGAAATTGATCAAAAACGATGCCACGGCAGGATTCCGATTACAACTAGGAACTCGAATATGAGATGGCTCGGATTAAAAACAGCAGCAACACAACCTTATGAACTCGAGGAACTAGATCAACTTGAGAACAAGCTGTAGGTCTAAAAATTCCCGAGAAGAACAGATGAAAGCACACTTCTTTTTGGTGGGATTTTTCGGATAGAAACACAAGAAAACTAGATGAACCCTAATAGATGAAAACTAAAAACAGAAAAACAGGAACGCAAATCAACAAAAGACAACAACTATTAGATGCAAATTGGTGTTGATCTAGGCTCTGGTGATAAGGGGTGGCCCAATCTTCTCAGTGAACTCACAGATAACTCCAGTATGATAACTAGTGCGCCACTAAGAACTCTCCCGGCTGATCCCTGATGCCAATACAAAAGATAGCAACCCCAAGGATATTCTCAACTCCACACTCTTGCACAAGTAATCCACCTACTACAAGTGGTCCTGTACTATCTTATTCCCAGTGGAACAGCAGGTATCACGTAAAGTTTGCAGATGAACTTCCAGATGAAAGCCTTACAAGCAGTTTCAATCTAGAGGTCTAGGGTTTTTGGGTTAAACGTAGTCTAATCTATTCCACATGCAGGTGGTAGCTATATATGAGGGAGGGGGTGTTTCCCCACGAAATTTACCTATTCCTACTTGTTTGGACTCAACCAACTCGGATACAAACTGACCCAACATGGGTGCAGCCAATTGGACTCTATTTGGAAGCTGGCAGAAAACTATTCGTGGATTGTTTCGGTCACCACGGCTTGCACGAGTCGAATTTGTTGATCGGGTCAGATTCATTGTAAAGCCCATCAAATTTTCTAATCGGATTATGCTCGTTTGCTGTATTTGGAGCCCGTATGAAGAATCCATGACTATTTCAAATTCGGGACTTCTGGCAGTCCGAACTGAAACATTATTTCCTTGTTGTTGTTTTCCACGCCTCCTTCTCTTGCTCCTTGCTTCCACTTCTCCATCCATGTTTGTGTTATTAATAAACATAATCATACATAAATACATAGGCTTAGGTAGTATAACATTCTCATAAACACAAACATTATTTGTTAGGAAAGGATTCACCTTATAATAAGCATCAGTGAGGCTTAATATTTCTTTCCAACTCAAGCATGAATAAACCTCATGGACCTCTATTATGTCCCTATCATCCTCCCTTTCTTCAAGACAAGCCGCCCTCGGCTTGTAGTAAGCTGAAAGTGGAAGAAACAAAAAGAACAACGTGTATGCACAATACAAATATCTATAATGAGGTGCATTAGTTGTTATGATATCATAAAATTGTGCCCAAGACATGTGACCACGAATTTTGCATGAAAACATCACATAATTGTCATAGCACTCCGTAAAATAGCAATCAGCGTTGCAAATATAAGTGAAGCTCATTAAATCATGATCAAAAGGAGAATCATATGTGTATATATTTGTATTGTTTAGTATCAATTCAAGTATTCTCAGAGAAGATCTATGATCAAATTTATGTTTATTACTACACTCAAAGGTGGGAACATGCTTATTATTTTCATCATGAAAATTGCAACTCAATTTGCAAATATAAGTGAAGAACAATTTATTAGCACATGTATGTGACAAGTATTGTGGCAAACCAAACATATGTGTAAAATCATGCTCATATGTAGGAAGTTGTAGCTTATTTACCCAAGATAAAACAATGTTCAATTCGGCCACTTTATCACAAGTTATGCATATATGATCCACCATAAAAATTTCACTCATGTTATAGTCACAAATCAAGTTAAAAGTGAAAGAAGAAACATAATTGCTAGAATTGACATATGAAATTTCATCAACCTTTTTCATAGCACTTTGCACATTAATTGATTCATTTAACATGATGTAATCCACAATATGATTAGGTGGTATTTTAGCAAGTACTTCTTTATGTGTAATCAAAACCACATGATCAAAATTCGAAATATTCAAAATATGACATGATGGTGGACTATATGTGACAATCAACTCAGAATAATTAACTAGCACATTAGTAGACTCACAAAAAGTTATGCTTGTAAGTGGTAGCTCGAAATCAGTACCAATGTCAATGACATCCTCCTCAGAAATAATAGGCACTGATTCATCTCTCTCAAGTGTTGATGCAGGTTGTACTATTGATGGCTCCCTTTCTTCAAGAGTAACCTGCATATCACAAGAAATAATACTAGGCACAATGGTATGCTCCTCCAATGGATGTGATGATGGTGTTGGTGCAGGTTGTACTATAGGCTCCCTTTCTTCAAAAGCAACATGCACATCACAAGACACAACACTAGGAGTAGACATAGTTACATTAGTAGAAACAGCCTCATAGGTCTTCTCAACCTCTACCAATCTCATAACCAATGGTTGATGTCTAATTCTTTTAAATTTTGTAGGACATACATGTATTATCCAATCTCTCTTATTATTCCAAAAGAATTGTAAATCAGGATAATGGCTATCAAAATCAACCTTATAGTATTGCACCAAAATGCACTCAACAAAAGGTGACAGAAAGTAAATGCTCTAGGAAGCACATTACACTTAATTTGTACTGTATGATCATGAATAGTTAACGGAATCCAGGTAGCATGAGTAATGTGAAGTGTAGCATCATTAGTTTTTAACATAAATGAACTGCGAGTTGCATAAGATGTCAACTGTAATGCTTCAACAAGCTCAATACTAACAAAATTAAACCGTGTACCCTTATCAAGGGTAATAGCAACAGTACTACCATTGATGTCTCCTGTGAAGTGGAACAAATTTGCTGCAGGTATTCCACTAGAATCCTCCTCCCAGAAAGTATCACTTCACACAGAAGAACTACAAAACTCCATTGATTAAATTGTTAGTAACAAAAAAAAAACAATGGGGTGTGGTGTTCTCTCACAACTCACTCAAAAATCTGGCAAGACAATAGATTATCTTACCGTTCCAAAGTGAATAGAAATACTTACCAACAAGTAGTGGCAACTAATATGCTGTGATGTGAAGAAGAGAATACCCAGGGTGTTAACAATCACATGACAAACAAGGTATCTGGTGGGGCTTGGTATGGATACCTAACAACACCAAAATAACAATTTCCTATTTGCTGCTTGTGATGATAAAATAACACCTAGGGAAACACACACCAAATATGGAGACATTGCAATGCAAATATATGGAGGAAATTTTGCAATGCACTGGAAAGACACTAGCCAAGCTCAAATAATATTCAGGCACAAGATTGCTCAATGGTGTGTCAATATAGCAATGATGAAAACAGCTCCGCAAATATATCAACGTATCTCAAGGCCTTCTTGCTTTTCTCAATTCTATTTTTCTCTTTTCTCTTTTCTCTCTCTCTTTTTTTAATACTTTTTACTGGCCAAATAACAACACTAGGAGCAATATTATCAAGTGATAACAATGCTATGAACAATGTGACACAAGTATGTGATAAAGAGCAGCCTGAAAAAGAGCAAGAAAAAAAACTAGTCTTGTGGGCAAGGTACCTAGTTAATTGCTGTAGAAAGGCTGTGTCTAAGGCTAAACAAAGATCAGACCAGAATATCTAGGAGAAAAACTGGAGAAAAACAAAAGAAAAAACAGAGAGAAAACGCCTAAAAATCGTTGTCCGCATAGGCTTTATGTGCGCTGTTTGGAGTTCGGGATCGCCCGGAGAAACGAAACCGACAAGGAGGCTTATGGCGCAAAGCGCGTAGTGCTTGGATTCCACGCCTGGTACCTGGTCGAGCTCGTATTCCGTGCGCGAGCATTGGACCAGCGATGCGGTTTGTTGCGATCTGGACCAATAATCGCGCGTGGACCCGCGTGCGGGCAGGACAAAAAGAACGCGCGCGATTGGGCGCGTACTATCGCTGCTGCGATCTGGCGCGATCTGCGCGTGGACGCGTTTTTGGCCAGTAGCGGTGCAGCGGAAAAAATGCTGGGACGCGCGAAACGCGTGGAATCGGTGGCTGTCTGTTTGGCTGGTAGCAGTGCCGACACGGACAGAAGATACGATGCGGCCTAATAAGACAAAAGGCAGGTATGATGCGCGCGCGTTTGGCCGTTGACGCGGAACACGACGCAGTTACGCGCGTGTCCGATGAGTGCCGAATCCAGGAAATTTGTACCGAGCGAATCTAGGAAATTTTGACGCGTGGCCGGTGGCTGGTAGCGCTCGGTCCGAAACCGCGTGTTTGTCTGTTTGCGCGTTGCGGTGCGGTTTGGTTGGGATATGAGCGCACGTGGAGCAGCGATTGGCGGTATGCGCGGATCTGCGCGAATATGGACAAAAACGAGCAATTGGGAATGATTGGAAACAGCGCGGCAGCGGATGGAAGGAAGCGTGCAGGTGAAAATTGTTGCCCAATCCGATCCCAGCAGGAATCCGATGGTGGCTAGGGCAATGCGCAGCAGATTTGGCAAATACTTTTGGTGGGATTTTCTTATATAGATCTAAAACAAAAGATGAACACGATGAACCCTAACCCTAATAGACAAAAACTAAAAACAGAAAAACAGGAACGCAAATCAACAAGAAACAGCAACTAGTAGATGCAAATTGGTGTTGATCTAGGCTCTGGCAATGAACTAAACAACTATTTTTGGGGGGCAATTTTCTGGATAGGTAATAAAAACACTCAAATTAAAAGGAAATTTGATAGCTCACCGAGGCAACCTGTAAATCTGATACCAAGATGATAAGGGGTGACCCAATCTTCTCAGTGAACTCACAGATAACTCCAGTATGATAACTAGTGCGCCACTAAGAACTCTCCCGGCTGATCCCTGATGCCAATGCAAAAGATAGCAACAACAAAGATATTATCAACTCCACACTCTTGCACAAGTAATCCATCGACTACAAGTGGTCCTGTACCGTCTTATTCCCAGTGGAACAGCAGGTATCACGTAAAGTTTGGAGATGAACTTCGAGATGAAAGGCTTACAAGCAGTTTCAATCTAGAGGTCTAGGGTTTTGGGGTTTAACGTAGTCTAATCTATTCCACACGCAGGTGGTATCTATATATGAGGGAGGGGATTTTTCCCCACGAAATTGACCTATTCCTACTTGTTTGGACTCAACCAACTCGGATACAAACTGACCCAACATGGGTGCAGCCAATTGGACTCTATTTGGAAGCTGGCAGAAAACTATTCGTGGATTGTTTCGGTCACCACGGCTTGCACGAGTCGAATTTGTTGATGGGGCCGGATCCATTGTAAAGCCCATCAAATTTCCTAATCGGATTATGCTCGTTTGCTGTATTTGGAGCCTGTATGAAGAATCCATGACTATTTCAAATTTGGGACTTCTGGCAGTCCGAACTGAAACATTATTTCCTTGTTGTGGTTTTCCACGCCTCCTTCTCTTACTCCTTGCTTCCACTTCTCCATCCATGTTTGTGTTATTAATAAACCTAATCATACATAAATTCATAGGCTTAGGTAGTATAACATTCTCATAAACACAAACATTATTTGTTAGGAAATGATTCACCTTATAATAAACATCAGTGAGGCTTAATATTTCTTTCCAACTCAAGCATGAATAAACCTCATGGACCTCTATTATGTCCCTATCATCTGGCAAAAATAAACCTAATATTTCTGTATGGAATTTTCTGGATAGGAATAAAAATAACTAAAACTAGGGATAACTTTTCTCACCGAGTAAACCTTGAGAATCTGATACCAAGATGATATGGGGTGGCCCAATCATCTCAATGAGCTTCTCTCTCTTTTTGTGGATTTTTCTGGATTTTGTGATAACTAGTGCTACACTGAGATCTCTCACTTGGATGACCCCTGTTGCCAGATGCAACAACAATCAATCCCTTTGGATATTCTCAACTACACACTCTTGCACAAGTAATCAATGATCCCAAGTGGTCCTGTATCCCCCTATTCCCAATGGAATAACAAGATAGCACGAAATTTTACTTGGTAATACTTCAAGATGAATGCTTAGCAGCAATACAATCTCAAGGCTAGGGTTTCTTTGGTTTAAACTTGATCTATCTCTTCCACATGCAGGTGGTGAGAATATATAGGTGGTGGGTGCAGCCACAAGGGCTCCTTGCGCAAGTTCCCACCTCCTACTAGGACTAGGACTCCTACTAGGACTAGGAGTCCAACTTGGACTCAAAGAGAGGATACAAACTGTCGGATATATACTGAATAGGGGTATAGAAGATGGTAGACAAAGAGCCGGACTACCAGGGTGGCCTACATGGTAATGGGCTTAGGTCCATTGGGCGGCCCAGTAGTCCGACGCGTAGAAGCCGGATTCTAGAAGAACCCGGATCACGGCCCGCGTGATCTGGCTTGGAGGAGAAGACGGATTCCTTACTTTCCAAGTTACAAGTTAAACTTAGTCTTCTAGGTTTCCTGTTCTGTAAGCCCTAATCCGGCTATTATATAAAGCCGGACGGGAGATAGATTGAATAAGCACAAGTTAGACACAAATTCAAGCTCTACGCAACTCGCCGAGAAGTTCATCCTCGTCGAGTAGCTAGATCTATTCCCTCACACTGTAACCCTGTTATACGGGCTTTAGTCCCAATTAGTGAGAAGTGCAGGAGTAGGTACGCCGTACTGTCGCGACGTACCGAACCTGGGTAAAATCCCGTGTTCTGTGTTACTACGCTATCCCGTTACCCCACGTCTCTACCGTAGTCTCATGGCACCCCTGTCTATGAAAACTACTACGATGTCTCGACAGTTGGCGCCCACCGTGGGGCAAACGACGTCAGGCGTGAAATTCCGATCTGGGATACTCGGCGGAATTGGAAGATCGATCACTGTCGGAAGCTTGGAATTCGACGACGACGTCGGGCGCTTCCTCGACAACGGATCCTACATACCGGCGCAAAACCACCTGGTAAGTGCCTGCGTGTTACCGATTGGATCTGCTAACATCTTTATCGGACTAACTGCAGAAGCAATGGGGTTTTGCGGTGGAAGCAAATTTATCCCACCCGCCCTATACCCAGTCGAAGACGACTATGATCTCGGATTCTGCTCAGATCGCCGACAAAACAGTGATACACACTTTATCGGCATGGTGCAATCCGAAATCGCTGAAAACACGGATGAAGGAAATCCCGTGCAAGAGGCAGATAACAACCTACCCGTCGTAGAGACGGAAGAGCAAATACCCGTCACAGAGACGGAAGATCCGACATCCGTCAACCAGACGATGAACTCGGAAGCAGAGTCCGTGCTTGCCGCCATTGAGGCGAGATTGGAGTCGGAAACCGGATCGGATAACTTCGACTCCGAAGACGAAGACGAGGATGCCTTCGTAAGAAAGGTTAAGTCCTTTCAAGAGGGATTCCATGAAGTGCTAATGGCAAAACCAGCTGATACAACGGGTGCCGACAGCCAGGAAAGCCCTAAAACCCCTCCGCCAGTGGAAGAGAGAGAAGACGGAGAAACTTCTCCGATATTCCCCAATGTTAAGGAGATGACAGAAGATGAGCCTGTCAAAAAACCTCCTTCTTCCAAGAAAAAGCACCGTGCTTCTAAAAAACTCCAATACAAACTCCGGAAGAAAAAATCAGCCGATCTCGCTGATGAAAACCTGGAAGTTGGAGATATTAGCGGCACAAAGCCCGCGGAAAAGAAATCTAAGGAAATCACTGCTCCGCCAATGACAGAACTGGAAGAGCAAGAGCTATTACAAACACCAGTGGGACCAGATGAACCCCCTGAGATGCTGGAAGCCAGGAGACAAGCTTTCCAGCGGCAACAGCAACATCTGTTTAGATCTCGGCAACATCTCCAACAAACCCATAATGACATCAAAGTCATGAAGGAAGAAATAGAGGAGTACGAGAGAAAGCATAGATCTGCCTTAAAACCTACTAGGTTACCCGGAATCGTAAAACCGGAAGAACTGCCGCCAAAAGAAAGGTTTTATAACCCATCTTGGCAAAAGCAGTTAAACGACAAAGATGCCAAGGGCGAACCAATATACAAAACCGCAGCAGAAAACGCGGAAGCAGCGTTCGCCATCCTAAACAACGATCTGTACTCCAACGGGGAAAAACTCCAAGGGGTGTATGCTTTCCTAGGAAAAGCATTACAGCAGCAGCGAGGCCAAGAGCGATCAGGAAGGCTGCATGATAATTCCGCTCTCTGCGAAACAGCTACTTGCGCTGCTGGAGCACCTGGACCGGAAGAACCCGGAGATTCGGATAAAAAAGAGGATCCGAGAAAAGACAAGAAAAACCCCGACAACCGGGACGCAGCGTCTAGAACCGGACCTCATCTCCCGAAAGATGGATATAAACCACACGATCGAGAAGACAAACACCGGAATGACGGCAAAATAATGCCACCTCCGAGAAACCTAGCTGAAAAAGCTGGAAGATATGATATACCTCACAGACGTGAAAGATCCCGGACACCTCCTAAGGATAAAGAAAGGCATAGAAGCAGAACTCCGCCTAAAGGACGTGAACACGGAAGAGATAGAGATAACCTCGGAAAAGCGCGTCCGCGCAACAATGGAAAAGAAAGGAGCAGATCCCCTTCTGTCCATTCAGCCGGGAGATATTATGCACACATTGATAGAGCAGAAAAGGATGATCTATACTTTGGTCCTAAATGTTTTACTGACAGGATCCGAAGGATAACCCTGCATTCTGGCTTCGCCAAAGTTGGCCCAACCTACCAAAAGTATACCGGCAGTACAAACCCGGATACCTGGCTCTCAGATTATTATACAGCCGTCCAAATCAACAATGGGACAGACCTGGAAGCTGTCAAGTTTCTTCCCCTAATGTTGCTAGACGGAGCCAAAGATTGGATCAATGGTTTACCATCAAGAACTGTCGACAGTTGGGATGATATGGCGAGAGTATTCACTCAGCATTTTCGGGGAACATACAAACGCCCAAATAGCATCAACCAGCTGAACCGTTGCACCCAATTTGAGGACGAACCATACGTGGATTTCATCTCCAGATGGACTGCAATGAAGAATAGTTGCTCTGGAGTAACTGACGTACAAGCAATGCATGCTTTCGTCAATGGCCTAAAACCCGGACTTGTACCGTTCATGGTTGGTTCTAAACAGCACAAAGATCTCGGATCTATGCTTACAACCGCTAATGAGCATGCTGCAGCCGAAGATGATATCAGAGCAAGAGGAGGCAATATTGAGTCACTAATACTCGCCAAGAAAACCCCTCGTTCTGACAAAAAAGGAACTCCAGAGTCAACGACAAAGCCCAAGGAGGTCAACATAGCCTTTGGAGGAGAAAAGGTGAATAAGTGGAAAGGCCGCAGTCCAGATCCAATCAATTACACTCCCGAAGAATGGGAGAGAATTAAGTCGGAACCCTGCGTCCACCACTCGCAATTTGGGAAACCAACCCACACAAACGCGCAATGCCGGCTAAACAAGCATATGAAAGGCAATGCAGGATCCGGAAATAAGGGGAAGGGTTCCAAAAGGAAACCTGCCAAACAAAAGCCAGAAGCTGAAAAAGAAGACAGTGAATCGGACACTGATGACAAAATCCAAGAACAACAGCGAAAGGGCGAACCCAAATTTCCGAGAGTTGACGGAGAAGCAATGTTAACTTTCTTAGCAACCCCGTCAGCAAAGGTGGCCAAAAGAACACTTCGGGAGATAAACGCAGTTGTTCCTGCGACCCCGAAATTCTTGAAGTACTCCAACACACCGATAATCTGGGATCAGTGTGATCATCCCGGAAATATCCCTGAACCCGGCACACAAGCTCTTGTTGTAAGCCCTATTGTTCAAAACACTAGGCTAAGGAGAGTGCTGATGGATGGAGGATCCAGCATCAATATAATGTATCTGGATACGCTGAAGCACTTGAAGATCTCCGAGTCCCAGCTCAACTACAGCAATATACGCTTCCATGACATTGTTCCTGGCAGGCAAGCACGATCCCTAGGAGAAATTTCCCTAGATGTCACCTTCGGAGATAAAGATCACTTCCGGCAGGAAAAAGTATCCTTCGAAGTAGTGTCGTTTGAGAGCATGTATCACGCAATACTCGGACGTCCGGCTTTCGCCAAATTTATGGCAAGATCTTGCTATATCTACAACAAGCTGAAGATGCCAGGACCCAAAGGAGGAGTAATCACCATTGCCGGTGATTTCAAGCTGGCAAACGAGTTGGAGAAAGAAAACGCCCTTTGCGCTCAGAGAGTTATAGCAAAGGAGGAACTGAAGGAATTAGCCAAGGAGGTATCGCCGAAAGAAATGCCGGCAGGAAAAGAAACTCGGAAGCCAACAGATAGCTTTAAGGCGTCCGAGAATACAAGACAGGTAATCCTAGATCCCAAAGATCCGACAAAATTCGTCGTCGTAGGGACTGGGATGACTGACAAATAGGAAGGCGAGCTCATCAAGTTCCTCCGTGAGAACTGGGATATTTTTGCCTGGTGTCCAGCTGACATGCCAGGCGTACCCAGGGAACTTGCTGAGCACCAACTCAAGGTTATTCCCGGATCAAAACCCGTCAAACAAGGTCTCCGTCGATTTGACGGAAGAAGACGGAAGGCTATTGGCAAGGAAATTATCCGGCTTTTAGCAGCGGATTTCATCAAGGAAGTAATCCATACTGATTGGTCCGCAAATCCGGTATTAGTGCCGAAGAAAGACACCACTGCTCTTAGAATGTGTATAGATTACACAGGATTGAACAAGTTGTGTCCGAAAGACAGGTTCGCATTGCCGCGAATCGATCAAATAATAGATGCCACTGCAGGCTCCGAGCTTTTATGCTTTTTGGATGCATACTCCGGGTACCACCAAATACGCATGAAAAAGGAAGATCAAATCAAGACTTCTTTTATAACCCCGTATGGGACGTACTATTACATAACCATGCCTTTTGGCCTGAAGAACGCAGGTGCAACCTACCAGCGTTGCATGCAACGCTGTTTGCATAGTCAAATTGGCAGAAACGTTCATGTTTACGTGGACGATATTGCCGTCGTAACCAAGGAAAAAGATACACTCCTTGAGGATTTGCGAGAAACTTTCGAAAACTTGTGCACTTACAAGATGAAGTTGAATCCATCTAAGTGCGTATTCGGGGTTCCCTCAGGAAAACTTCTGGGTTTCATTGTTTCCCACAGAGGAATAGAAGTTAACCCGGAAAAGATCAAGGCAATCTTGAACATCTCAAAACCTACATGTGTAAAAGATGTACAAAGATTGACGGGTTCCGCTGCAGCCGTCAGCAGATTTATCAGTTGGCTGGGGGCTAAAACCTTACCACTCTACAAGCTGCTGAAAAAATTCGACAAAGTCAAGTGGATTGCGGAAGCCCGGGAACGTCTAGAAAGTTATGTACCTTTCCGTACTAAGTTCAATTCTATGTAAACATCTTTTGAGATCATGAAATAAAGTTGTCGGAATGCTGTCATCCATATTCTTTATAAGTGTAAAGTGTTTCCGCCTCATCTATTTCCCAATGATCTTACAAATTGCTCAACGTTAACCCGAATTGTGCTTGCGTACTCGGCGTTACAAAACTGAATGATTTTTCAGCCTATTAACGGCTAAGGGAAACTTGAATTGCCTGTGTGCCCAAGTTTCACTTAAAACTTTCCTTGAATTCTCTAAGTCTTATCTGATTGTGTGTGTGTTGGGTTACTGGAACTAGTTAGTAAAAATGCCTTTAGCATGATCCATGTTTCCGAGTTTCAAAACTGCTTGGTTCGTCCCCAGTTACTCGGCATGAAGATTCATATTGCTATTTGAGCCATTTCAAACACTAAGGACAGTTAAAACATACACACCAGAGAACTTAGAAGATAAAGGAATAATCAAAACCCAAAAAACTTGCAAAGAATTTCATAATTTAAACTGCAACAGACGGAAGTTTCATTCATACAAAAGAAGCATTACATTTTGGATTACATTAAAAGAACAGTAATGCTCCTATTGTCTATTTTTTCTATCCAGGTTCCAGGTAACCCTTCAAGCATCTGACTCCTCCTCACTGCTTTCATCTTCGGGGATTGGAGGGATCTCCGCTTCTGGATAGTTGACGGAGATATTTACCATGGAGGCAATCTGGGTGGCGTGGCCTTTGACTTCACCAAAGATGGTGTTTCGCTGCATATCCGTGTATCCTTGAGGGACACTGGACGCCACGCGCCAGGATTTAGCACTAGGGTAGTGCATGCGCATGAGGCCAAGAGCCATGCGCGCACCACCCCGTGCAGCGGAGCGAAGGAGAGATTCCTTAGACTCCGCCACCTCCATGATGGCACCCGGAAGTTTTTCAACCTCCGAGCACTCCCCAGATTTTTCGGGAAGAAACTTGTCCACCAGCTGCACTGCAGCAGCCTTGATCAAATTCCATGTCTCCCCGAAAGCTCGGATGCCTACAATCCGAGTGCCATCTGGGGTATCGCCTGTTTTTTCCAGTAAAATACCTAAAAAAGTTAGATGGAAAAACAGAGCAAGTAAAACTTGGAAAGACGACAAATGAATAAGAGATTTACCGATGAGCTTGTCGATCTCGGAAACTTCCTCCAGGCGAAGGTTCAGAGCGTCGGTCAAATCCCGAATGGTGGATTTGTCCTTCTCCGCCTGCTCGGAAGCCTTGGAATTAGAAACTCCAAGGGCCAGATTACTGGCTTCCAAGTCTTGTTGTGCTTTCACAAGGTTCTTGTGAAGCTCAACATTCTCCTTGCGGAGAATTTCGGCATTGCCAGAATCTTCTGCTGCTTGTTTAGCCTCAGCTAATGCAGCTGAAAAGCAAGGGAAAAATCCGAGTTAGCCAGCTCCTCGGAAAAAACTTAGGCAAATAATTGAATTGGAAATTTCGGGAGGAAAATGTTTACCTTGTGTTTCCGACAATGCGAGCTTAGCTGATTCCAGCTCTGCTTCCCTTTCTTCAAGAATAGAGAGAAGACTTCTAACTTCTTTATTCTTGATGGTAAGCTTCCTGAAAACTTCCCTGTTGATGGCTTCGGAGGTTTGCTGAAACATAGCAAGGAGAAGAATGAGTACAAAAAGCATCAAAGCAAAAAGCACGCATTTTAATTAATGCTTGGGGGCTAGAGTTATATACCTGGCTCATGCGCTGCAAACCTGCCAAGTTTTCTTTGAACTCTTTCGCGTATTCCGCGAAGAGATTCCCGGCTGCGTCCAAGCCGTCATTGATAGCTTTGAAATCCTTGTCAAAGGTGGGAATTTCCTCGTCGAAAGTCCGAGTTAATTTTTCCACCTCTGGGGCCGCCCTTTCCCTCGTGTCCGGGTCGGACACAATGGGCTGGCTGGGCTCTGGGGGCTTGGTGGTGGGGGCTGCAGTAGGCTCTTCCGCCATCGTGCTTGGCGTGTCCGGGGCGACGGCGGGAGAAGGTTGGCTGCCTCGGCTGGAAGAAACCTTGTGTTTCTTCAGCTTCTTCGGCTTCAGGGGAAGGTGGCAGGCTAAAAACATAAAAACCCGGAAAAGGTCAAAACACCGAAGATGGATGAAAAAAGTTCCCATAAAAGAAAATTCCAGAAGAAAGAACCTGGAGGTGGCGACGGGGATTCCGTCAAGATCGATAATTTCGTCCGAGGAAGTTATCTTCTTGCGCTTGCGTCCACCTGTAGCGGCGGTGCGCAGCGCGTCCAGCTCAGCCTCAGACACCAAGTCCGAGTCTGAAAGATCCTCGAACTGTCGAACAAGCAAGATCAAAATCAGAATCTAGGAAATCCGAGATAAAATAGAACTGTACCCAAATGACTGAAAAATTACCTTGGGAACCGGATTTTCGGCCGTGTACATTGGCCGACTCTCTGTGTATTGGTCGCGCGATGCGACCAACTGGTTGATGCGCCGCCTAAGTTCCTTTGCGGGCCAATCCTTGGCGGATGTCCGCATCGGATCGTTGACTCCCGTGTATTCGCACAGGAAACGGCCGCTGTGGTTGGCTAGTGGCTGGATCCGCCTAATCAGCCAGCATAGAACCGTGTCCATGCCGGTTAGAGGCGGATCCATGGAGGTGAGCTTGGCGATGCGCCGCTTGATCTTTAGCAGATCTGGCGGTAGAACTTGGACGGCTTCTGTTCCCAGTTATCCTGGGGAACGGCGGCGGAGTTCACAAAAGGTGGAACCCCGACGGCCTTTTTAGGAAAAGGCACGTCGGGATGATAGAAGAAAGAACCCGTCCAAAATTTGACGGATTCTGAAGTTTTGATCTTGGGGAACCAATCCTCTCGGAATCTCCGAAGAGTGAAGGATATAGTTCCGCAAGTTGGGAGTGCGCCCTCCGAAGAGTTTCGCTTAACTCCAAAACAGTACATCCAGAAATCTAACCTAGGTTCTAGCCCTAAGTAGCCTTCGAACAAGGCCTGAAAGCCGGCCATGTACAGAATGGAATTGGGTGGAAGATTGTGGGGCTGGATGTTGTAATGAGAGAGAACCTGGAGGAAGAAAGAAGATGGAGGAAGTCCCATACCTCGCAAAAGGTGGGAAGAAAGGAGTACCCTTTCGCCATCTCGTGGCGCGGGTTCGGTTTCTTCTTCTGGCAGCCGCCATTTCTTCTTGAGAACCAGGCCCTCCTTTTCCAAGTTTGGAAGGAGAGCCGGGGGAATACTGCAGGCACTCCAGTTGCCTGCAGATTCCGCTTCCTCGTCCGCTCCGGTGGCGGCGGCGGCGGCGGCGGCCTCCGCGGCGGCGAGTTCGTCGCCGAGGAGCTCGATCTTTTCCTCCGCCGTTTCAGGTGCAAACGGCGGGGTTGTCGCGGCGCTCGATGGCGCAATGTCCGCGGCGGTGGAAGTGTTTTCTCCACCCGCCGCGGAAGCAGCAGTCTTCTCCGGCTTGTCGCCGGCGTGCGTCTGCGATCCCGGCTGCGGATCCAGATCACTGACGAGCTCGTCGATGGCGGCGCGGGTCGGTGACGGCGGCGAAGAGGCCATTTTTTGGTGGCGCTTTGCGTTCAGCGTGTGACGGATACGTGCGTTGGGACAAGGACTTGCTCTCGAGCTCGCGTGCGTGTCAATGGTGTGGGCAGTGAGGGAGTGAGGAAAGTTTCGGAGGAGGACGATGACGGCTATTTATAGCCAGAAATCCGTTTAGATACGTGCCAACGGCTCTTTCGACCGTTGGATGTTCGACGCGTGTCGCTCGCCGGAAACTACGGGAAATATAACGACAGAGGAATGATGGCTATCTCCTCGTTTCCCGTGAGAATCTGTCAGAGATACGTTGCAGGGTTTCCCGCGTGAAACCAAGCGTCGCCTGCGTCAGCATGATTAGAGCGCTGACGTTAGAAGTTCCTTTTCCGCGAAGGATCGCGAGAAGAAAAGCCGGACATTCATAGCTCCGAGTTTTATGTTACCATCTCCTTCAAAAGGAAAGTAGAAAGAATCAAGACTGCTGAATCAAGATTTCCCGGACAAAATGTATTTGACGAAAGACGGAGAATCAGAGTTTTGATCCTTCCTGGGGGCTACTGTCGGATATATACTGAATAGGGGTATAGAAGATGGTAGACAAAGAGCCGGACTACCAGGGTGGCCTACATGGTAATGGGCTTAGGTCCATTGGGCGGCCCAGTAGTCCGACGCGTAGAAGCCGGATTCTAGAAGAACCCGGATCACGGCCCGCGTGATCTGGCTTGGAGGAGAAGACGGATTCCTTACTTTCCAAGTTACAAGTTAAACGTAGTCTTCTAGGTTTCCTGTTCTGTAAGCCCTAATCCGGCTATTATATAAAGCCGGACGGGAGATAGATTGAATAAGCACAAGTTAGACACAAATTCAAGCTCTACGCAACTCGCCGAGAAGTTCATCCTCGTCGAGTAGCTAGATCTATTCCCTCACACTGTAACCCTGTTATACGGGCTTTAGTCCCAATTAGTGAGAAGTGCAGGAGTAGGTACGCCGTACTGTCGCGACGTACCGAACCTGGGTAAAATCCCGTGTTCTGTGTTACTACGCTATCCCGTTACCCCACGTCTCTACCGTAGTCTCATGGCACCCCCGTCTATGAAACTACTACGATGTCTCGACACAAACCGTTCCACCATTAAGGGATTCGGCCAATTATGGTATACAAACCATACCTATTGATAATATGATTTCTATATGGCGCATTTGACTTGTTGGAGGCGCCCTCCCCTTGTCATCATGAAATAACAATTGTTATTCTTGAAATAACAATTTTTATTCTTTGGTTTCACCATCTTGGACACTTGTTTTCACCATGGTAATCTTGTTTTTCATCAACTCTCCATCCATGCTTGTGATAACAATAATCCTCAGGCATATCCCTATCATCCAGACCGTTGGATCTGGATCCAACAGTGACTTACCCCTTCGGTTTAACTTCTAATCGTGGCCGTTGGATTCAGATCTAAAGGATAGGGACACAGGGGAGCTCACCTTGCCGCCGGTATGGACGGAAATGGCCGGGGCGGCGGCACTTGGCTCGGGATCTCTCGCCGGTAGCGATACGGGAGGACTCCGGGCTCGGGGAGGGTACGGCACGATGCAGGAGGTCATGAAAAACTCGATTATAGACACGGCGCGGGTTTTCGCTTCCTGGAACGGCGACGACGGGCGGATGGAGGGGATCCGTGCTCCGGCGAGATGGAGATGCCCTCGCTTCCTATGCTCTGCTGCACAAAAAATTCGTTCACAAGAATTAAGAGGTGCGCACGGGGAGGGAAACATGACGGAGATGGTCTCGGGTACGGGCACGCGCTAACCTCACGGGAATTCGACGAAAACGACGGTGGCAATGGTGAAGTCCAGCGAGAACAGGCGACACAATGGATGCGCTATCCGTAGGGGAGGCAGTGGGGAAAGAGAGAGGAGAGAGGGGTCTTTATTAGGGGATGGCTCGGGCACGGTTTAAGGGCCTTAAACTCGGGCAATCAACGGAATCAAATGGCAGTTTCTTCGGGCGTTTCTTCCCGCTGGAGATTGAAGACGGCTGACGTCATCGATGACATAATCGTGGGCCCCGCTTGTTAGCCGCAGAGAGAGAGAGAAGAAGGTGCTGGAGCGGGCTGCTGCATTGCTGGACCGTTGATGGGCTTTTGCGCGCAGCGCTGTGGGGCAGGTAAGGGAGTAGGCTATGGCCCGGTTGGGCTGCTGTCTCTATTTTTTGGTTCTCTGTCTTTTTTTTTCCTTTTCTTTTCCTGATTTATTCAATTAACTATAACTTATGATTTAAAAGTCCAAGTAGCCTCAAACTTATTTCTATAGCTTTGTAAAAACCATATCTTTCAAGATAAAAACATTAGGTGTTGTTTCCAACACATTTCAAAATTAATATTTTGAAAATATAAATAAAACACTAATAGTTCTTAATATCATTTAAATAAATAGAAAATAAAAAATTGATGTTATTGTGTAATTAAAATTTCAGAGACATTAAACATGCCATATATAATTTTTCAAAGTCATTTTACCTCCTTTCCATATTATATATTTTTAAGATATGAGTTATTACTAATAGCAACTTAATGCCATTTTAAAATAGGAAATATCAAATTAACAATATTGTTGCTAAATAAAATTTCAGACAGTTAGGGCATCTCCAGCCGCCCCCCCCAGAGCCCCCCAAGCGGCGTTTTTCGCGCCGAAAGCGCCAAAAACGCACCAGTCGCCCCCCAGGATCCGATTTATCGCCACTTTGCGCCTTTTTTCCGCCGTTTCGCGGCTGGGTTCGGCCTGGGGGGCAAAATACGTGCGTGGGCCAGAACTGTCAGCGACGGGAGACGATTTCCCTCCCTTTTTTCGGTGTTTCCCTCCACTTCCCCCCCTCATGTACTTCCCCCCACTCCATTTCCCGCCATTTGCCACCCACCCCGAGATCTAGACGCCATGGCTCCCGCCTGATTCACAGGACCCCGCGCCACCGCCGTCGCCGTATCCATTCCCGCGACCTCCGATCTCGGCAAGAAACCGCGCAAGCCGAGAGCGCCGAAGGAAAAGCCGCCCGGCATGACCAACAAGGAGTGGATCACCGAGAGGGCGCGCCTGGCGACGGCCAACGTCAAGCGCCAGGCGGAGGAGCAGGCCGCCGCCGAGGAAGAGGAGTTGGAGGATGAGGAGGAGGATGAGGTCGCGCCGGATGAGCCACCTACTCCGGTCGCCGCCACAGCGCCGCTCGTCCAGCGGAAGACCGGCTTCAGACCCATCTTCGCTGGATGGAAGAACTTGCCGTTGCCGTCGCCACGCCCGTCACCGCACCCGACGCCTGCGTGGTTCGTCGAAGGCGACCCCCTGGGCGGTTTCAACCCCAACCTCACCTTCCCCTACCAACCGCCGATGATGTATGGCGCCTCGCCGGGCTACACAGCTTCCCCGTCCCACCGCCGTGCGATCATGGCCGGACTTCAGACCCAGGACAACAGCTACATGGAGGAGATCATAGTGGCCGGCCCAATGGCGGCGGCGGCGAGCCCGGGCTTCCTCGAGCACAGCGCGGAGTTTTTCGCGCAGGGAGGTGGCGACTACGGCGAAGGATGCTCTACCGGCACGCAGGCGACGGAGACGCAGAGCGACGACGACGAGGACGAGATGCCGGTAGCGCCAGAGGGGGCAGATCCCGCCGGCGAAGGCCGAAAGCGCCGTGGTCCTGGCCGTCCTCGCAAGGAACCCAAGGCACCGCCACCCCCCATCGAGCCTCGCATCAAGTGGGCTGTGACGCCCCGAGATCGGGCACTATGCAGATTTCAGCATTCCCGCCAAAATCCACATAATAACCGATTCCAGGTTGCCACTTGTGATAACATTACAACAGTTCACGAACAATCCACAACAACAACAGAGGAGGTATATACAAGACGACTCAAACGAGTCAAGTATACAACTGATACAATACAAAGATCCAAATGACAGCGGAAGAAACAACATAGTGTCCGACTACGGACAAGATACAAATTGGACTAAGAGTCCTGAAGATAACCGATGGCGTCCAATCCCTGCCCAGGCCCAGCCGGAGGGATTCCCAAGCTAACGTCGTCAGACTTCAAACCTGTTGACTGCAATGTGGAATATGCAGCCACGAAATGGATTCGTGGGTCAGTACGGTTAAGTACTGGCAAGTGGATAAACCATACTCACAAGATACCAGCGTAACCAATCATCACAAGATACAAATACTTTGGGTTCAACGGAAAGTATAGGATTATTGCAAATAAGCGGCAGCGGGCTGCACTAACTAACTACAGAGACGCGCTACAACATCCGGCTAAAAGAAAGCGATAAGATAGCGTATCATAACTAACTATAACTACTCACCAAACAATACCCATCCAATGTTACCCCCTACTAAGGAAGCAACCCAAGGAAACTCACACTGTTGATTAAGGTGACATTCATTTTTATGGTGGAGGTAATCTATATTACTTGTCAAGTTATCATCGTTAAGTGTAAGTTGTCTGAGTACTTGTTAGCCAGCACTTTCACCAAGTCATCCATAACCGCGGACAACACGGCTTCTCGAGAAGATTTAACCCTGCAGGGGTGCACCAATTTGGCCGTACACGTAAGAATATCCCGCCAGACGGGGATCAAACCCACCAAGCGAAATACTCAACACAACCCAACTCTTCTTCGCATCAAGCCCAAAGAACCACGTGCTGTGCGTGCGCGGCTAATCGAGCCCCCACGAAGAAAAGGGGGACCCTCATAGCACTGGAAGACCACGCCGCCCTAAATGCCGACTACAAAAGTTCCACCCTGGCGCCGAGAGTTCATACCTGCATATGCGTGCATCAAATGGAAAGCCCGAACTAAGTGTGGCGATTTGGACGAGATGTGAATCGAATCAGAGTTGCGGGGAGCGCCCATACACGCTTCCCACATGCGGTTAGCGCGCTCAAGATGGATCCAGAGGACAAGAACTTTTCCTGAGTTCGACACTAGCAGGCCTCAAAACCATACCCGGCCTCCTGCCGGTGCCGTATCATCAAATTAGCATTAACTCAAACATTAACAGGTTGTTGTTTAAACATCGAGCCCCCAGAACATAATAAATAAAGTAACAGAAATAACAGACATCAGACTCGAGCATAAACAACCCTAAGCATGCTAGTAAGACACGGGCAACAAGCAACGCGGTTATAGGTGTGGAGGATAGGCTATATCAGGGTTACAGGATAACATGTGATAGGATCGGAACACAAGCAACGAATCTTAAGGCTAGCAGGATAGACAACGGAAAGTATCGATATCCAGTGTGGAAAGGACACAATGGTTCAGGTGAGTGAATACTTGCCTGCAAACTCAGCAGCCTGGTACCGAGCTAACTCCTCTGAAGTAGTGTCGTAAACCTCGTCTGTCTCAACGTCGTCGTCTATTCGAGAAGAAGCAAACAAACAACGCAGAGAGACAAACAATCAATAACATGGCATAATGCACAATCATGGGATGATGCATGACAATTTAATTGATGCATCAAAGATAAGCTAGTTGACATGGTAACATAATTAAATGGGTCCATATGCAATTTGGGTTGCATATAGAAAGGCCCAAGAATTTAAGTTGAATTAAGTGATCTACCAACAACCATCATGTGAAAGTTGATTATTATGATGCATGGTTGAACAAAACAATAAGAAAACAACATTAGCTTCAATTTGAAAAGGTGTTTACCAAGTTTGGAAATTTATTTATTAAGTTATGAAATTTGGCTTCTTAAATGAGTTACACAAGCATTTGTTGTTTTCACCCATTTTAATTGTTCAAAACAGATAAAAAAATTCATATTTGGAAAGAACACAAAATTTTAGATGGAATACATATTTCATTTGTTGAATTTGGATTTTAGATGAGCAAGTTATGAATTTGGCAATTTTAAATGCATTAATTAAGAAATAGTTGTTTTCAGCAATTTAATTTATTCAAAACAGAAAACAAAGTTTATATTTGGAAAGCTTGTTCAATTTTGCATGGAAACCATATTTTACATGTTGGAATTGGATTTGAATTGCCCAAGTTATGAATTTTGCAATTTAAAAGGTGTAATTAAAGTATTGAATTATTACTCCAATTTTAATTAGGCAAAACAGGAAACAAAGTTGATATTTGCAAAGTTTAGAGAATTTTGATTGGAAAACATATTTTACTTTTCAAATTTGGAGTTAAATTGAATTAGTTATGATTTATGCAATTTAATCAATGTAAATTGAGCCGGAAGCCCAACATCTAATTTAGGAGGTTCGAGTTATTTATCTACCCATCAATATTAAGCGTTGAGTTAACATGGCGAGATAACATAAAGATGAGCTATGCAATTTTAAATGAAACCGGGACTATATATAAAACACCCCGACACATTCCATATTTAGTTATTAGGTGATATTATTTTTACCCGCACCCACAAGATGCAATGCAACATGTATGAGATGACATTCACAAAATAGGTGACATTTTATATAAGATAGGCCATATAGCTTATAGGGCGGGGTTTGGGTTCGCACACGTTGGAAGAGAAGGTTTTCGGATAACGCCGGTGTCTTCGGGCGTAGATGTAGTAGTCGACGTAGAGGAAGTAGACGGACGTAGAGGAAGTAGTCGTTCTCGTTTCGGAGTGGAAGTAGAGGTGGTCAAGGTACTCGTCGCTTCCATGTAGAAGATCTTGGCGGTTCCCGTCTTTAGGGTCGAAGAGGACTTTGCCGGTTCCCGTCTTCACGGCGCGCACGATGGCGGCCAACGCAAAGAGGACACACCCAAGCCCTTGACGTATTGTCGACGAGGTACTTGTGGGGCGGCGGTACTCGTTCACGGTGGTTCTTTTTGATGCATCGTTGACGAGCTTGGTGTGCTATCTTCTGAAGATCTTGACGAGGTTTTAATTAGCCTTCGTGGTCGAGGGTGTTCTTGTCGATGGTGGTCACGTACCGGGCACGGACACGAAGGCCTCGGCCACAATGAAAGGAGCACCTGCACAAATGGGTGCGCGCGACGCACCAATCTTCATGCGGACAGTGCACCAAACACTTGCCATGCGTCGACGAGGGCGTGAGGAGGCTGAGCTTGGCACAGTGAGGTGGGGGTCCTCAAGGACGCCTGTCGAGGAGGAGTGCACCAGGACGCGGAGGGAGGCGCTGGAGTTTGACCACGGCGCGCAGGATGCAACAGGGCGAGGTCTTCATCCCCGGCGTCGAAGCAGTAGAGGGGCTCGAGCGCAGCCGCTGCCGGAACCAGTAGGAGAAGGCCGCGGCGAGGAGCTTCTGGTCGAGGGTGAACGTCGAGCTGCTCCATGGCACTTGGAAACGGAGAGGGCGAGCTCGACGGTGGAGCAGGCCGTGGCTGGGGTTTACGGGCACCTTGGAACCGCCACCGTTGGAGGGAGGCAGGAGAGGACGGATGCGGGTCTTCTCCGTGGCGGCAGCGCGAGCGACGAAGATAGAGGGGGCGGAAGGGGGACCGGATCGGGTGCAGGCGCACGAGAGATAGGGAGGCAGCGGCGCCTGTCCGAGCTCGTAGAGAGGGAGGCGACATGCAACGTGGCTCGGTGCGCCTGGGAGCAGAAGGAGCGATCGGGGAAGGAGGGGATCGAGCGCTGCTCTCCCTGCGTGTGTGCGGTGAGGGTGCGGTGGGTGGAGGGACCCGATTGCAAAAGGAAAAGGGAGGTGGGGTGACGGCTACAAAACTGCCAAGGGGAGAACGGCCGGGAGCTAGGGTTTCGGGTGGGCTAGCTGGGCCTTGCTAGGCCGAGTTTGGCCTGGCTTGGCTCGGTTGGCCCCCAAAACATTTTTTTTCCGTTTTTTGTCTGTTTACAAAACTGCTTGATATAAAAATATTTTTTGGGGCACAAATTAATTTCAGGAAACTTAGAAAACAATATTTTATGCAATTTAATTTTATTGACAGTTTTTAAAATGCATGAAGATGTGATGCTATGATGCGACAAAGAAAAACAAGCAATTTCTGTTTGGGGAAAAACCCCCGGGTGTTACAGACGACACCACTAACAAGGGATTGCGTCCCCGCAATCCACCCACTAACCCGGGAGGGGAAAGAAGTTCGACTATCGATTCTTCATGCTTCCAGTTGATCTCCTCGACACCACTAACAAGGGCTTCTCGACACCACTAACAAGAGAATCTTGCTCGGGTTGATGACGATCTTCTCCCATCAGGAATCTTCCGATGATCGAACCTATTAGGTTAAAGGCTCAGAAAACGGCCACCCACGTAGGATCCTAAAACTTTGAAAAATTGAGAGGGAGAGAGATTCCAAAACAAATAAGATGAGAGGAGAAATAGAATAGAGATAAGGAGAAAACAAGAATCCTATTGAGATGTTTCCAAAATAGTTTAGCAGAAATAGTCTTTGACACTCTAGAAACACGACCGTTAGCGAGGTTATCCTACAGGCTTTGCGGACCTGTTGCTTCGATAACCATTCGTATCGAGACAACATTGCGAATCGGAAACCATGCTCTGATACCATTTGTGACGCCTCGAGATCGGGCACTATGCAGATTTCAGCATTCCCGCCAAAATCCACATAATAACCGATTCCAGGTTACCACTTGTGATAACATTACAACAGTTCACGAACAATCCACAACAACAACAGAGGAGGTATATACAAGACGAGTCAAACGATTCAAGGATACAACTGATACAATACAAAGATCCAAATGACAGCGGAAGAAACAACATAGTGTCCGACTACGGACAAGATACAAATTGGACTAAGAGTCCTGAAGATAACCGATGGCGTCCAATCCCTGCCCAGGCCCAGCCGGAGGGATTCCCAAGCTAACGTCGTCAGGCTTCAAACCTGTTGACTGCAATGTGGAATATGCAGCCACGAAATGGATTCGTGGGTCAGTACGGTTAATTACTGGCAAGTGGATAAACCATACTCACAAGATACCAGCGTAACCAATCATCACAAGATACAAATACTTTGGGTTCAACGGAAAGGAAAGGATTATTGCAAAGAAGCGGCAGCGGGCTGCACTAACTAACTACAGAGACGCGCTACAACATCCGGCTAAAAGAAAGGGATAAGATAGCGTATCAGAACTAACTACAACTACTCACCAAACAATACCCATCCAATGTTACCCCCTACTAAGGAAGCAACCCAAGGAAACTCACACTGTTGATTAAGGTGACATTCATTTTTATGGTGGAGGTAATCTATATTACTTGTCAAGTTATCATCGTTAAGTGTAAGTTGTCTGAGTACTTGTTAGCCAGCACTTTCACCAAGTCATCCATAACCGCGGACAACACGGCTTCTCGAGAAGATTTAACCCTGCAGGGGTGCACCAATTTGGCCGTACACGTAAGAATATCCCGCCAGACGGGGATCAAACCCACCAAGCGAAACACTCAACACAACCCAACTCTTCTTCGCATCAAGCCCAAAGAACCACGTGCTGTGCGTGCGCGGCTAATTGAGCCCCCACGAAGAAAAGGGGGACCCTCATAGCACTGGAAGACCACGCCGCCCTAAATGCCGACTACAAAAGTTCCACCCTGGCGCCGAGGGTTCGTACCTGCATATGCGTGCATCAAATGGAAAGCCCGAACTAAGTGTGGAGATTTGGACGAGATGTGAATCGAATCAGAGTTGCGGGGGCGCCCATACACGCTTCCCACATGCGGTTAGCGCGCTCAACATGGATCCAGAGGACAAGAACTTTTCCTGAGTTCGACACTAGCAGGCCTCAAAACCATACCCGGCCTCCTGCCGGTGCCTTATCATAAAATTAGGATTACCTCAAACATTAACAGGTTGTTGTTTAAACATCGAGCCCCCAGAACATAATAAATAAAGTAACAGAAATAACATACGTCAGACTCGAGCATAAACAACCCTAAGCATGCTAGTAAGACACGGGCAACAAGCAACGGGGTTATAGGTGTGGAGGATAGGCTATATCAGGGTTACATGATAACATGTGATAGGATCGGAACACAAGCAACGAATCTTAAGGCTAGCAGGATAGACAACGGAAAGTATCGATATCCAGTGTGGAAAGGACACAATGGTTCAGGTGAGTGAATACTTGCCTGCAAACTCAGCAGCCTCGTACTGAGCTAACTCCTCTGAAGTAGTGTCGTAAACCTCGTCTGTCTAAACGTCGTCGTCTATTCGAGAAGAAGCAAACAAACAACACAGAGAGACAAACAATCAATAACATGGCATAATGCACAATCATGGGATGATGCATGACAATTTAATTGATGCATCAAAGATAAGCTAGTTGACATGGTAACATAATTAAATGGGTCCATATGCAATTTGGGTTGCATATAGAAAGGCCCAAGAATTTAAGTTGAATTAAGTGATCTACCAAAAACCATCATGTGAAAGTTGATTAGTATGATGCATGGATTAAGAAAATAATAAGAAAACAACATTAGCTTCAATTTGAAAAGGTGTTTACCAAGTTTGGAAATTTATTTATTAAGTTATGAAATTTGGCTTCTTAAATGAGTTACACAAGCATTTGTTGTTTTCACCCATTTTAATTGTTCAAAACAGATAACAAAATTCTTATTTCGAAAGAACACAAAATTTTAGATGGAATACATATTTCATTTGTTGAATTTGGATTTTAGATGAGCAAGTTATGAATTTGGCAATTTTAAATGCATTAATTAAGAAATAGTTGTTTTCAGCAATTTAATTTATTCAAAACAAAAAACAAAGTTTATATTTGGAAAGCTTGTTCAATTTTGCATGGAAACCATATTTTACATGTTGGAATTGGATTTGAATTTCCCAAGTTATGAATTTTGCAATTTAAAAGGTGTAATTAAAGTATTGAATTATTACTCTAATTTTAATTAGGCAAAACAGGAAACAAAGTTGATATTTGCAAAGTTTAGAGAATTTTGATTGGAAAACATATTTTACTTTTCAAATTTGGAGTTAAAATGAATTAGTTATAATTTATGCAATTTAATCAATTTAAATTGAGACGGAAGCCCAACATCTAATTTAGGAGGTTTGAGTTATTTATCTACCCATCAATATTAAGCGTTGAGTTAACATGGCAAGATAACATAAAGATGAGCTATGCAATTTTAAATGGAACCGGGACTATATATAAAACACCCCGACACATTCCATATTTAGTTATTAGGTGATATTATTTTTACCCGCACCCACAAGATGCAATGCAACATGTATGAGATGACATTCACAAAATAGGTGACATTTTATATAAGATAGGGCATATAGCTTATAGGGCGGGGTTTGGGTTCGCACACGTTGGAAGAGAAGGTTTTCGGATAACGCCGGTGTCTTCGGGCGTAGATGTAGTAGTCGACGTAGAGGAAGTAGACTGACGTAGAGGAAGTAGTCGTTCTTGTTTCGGAGTGGAAGTAGAGGTGGTCAAGGTACTCGTCGCTTCCATGTAGAAGATCTTGGCGGTTCCTGTCTTTAGGGTCGAAGAGGACCTTGCCGGTTCCCGTCTTCACGGCGCGCACGATGGCGGCCAACGCAAAGAGGACACACCCAAGCCCTTGACGTATTGTCGACGAGGTACTTGTGGGGCGGCGGTACTCGTTCACGGTGGTTCTTGTTGATGCATCGTTGACGAGCTTGGTGTGCTATCTTCCAAAGATCTTGACGAGGTTTTAATTAGCCTTCGTGGTCGAGGGTGTTCTTGTCGATGGTGGTCATGTACCGGGCACGGACACGAAGGCCTCGGCCACAATGAAAGGAGCACCTGCACAAATGGGTGCGCGCGACGCACCAATCTTCATGCGGACAGTGCACCAAACACTTGCCATGCGTCGAGGAGGGCGTGAAGAGGCTGAGCTTGGCACAGTGAGGTGGGGGTCCTCAAGGACGCCTGTCGAGGAGGAGCGCACCAGGACGCGGAGGGAGGCGCTGGAGTTTGACCACGGCGCGCAGGATGCAACAGGGCGAGATCTTCATCCCCGGCGTCGAAGCAGTAGAGGGGCTCGAGCGCAGCCGCTGCCGGAACCAGTAGGAGAAGGCCGCGGCGAGGAGCTTCTGGTCGAGGGTGAACGTCGAGCTGCTCCATGGCACTTGGAAACGGAGAGGGCGAGCTCGACGGTGGAGCAGGCCGTGGCTGGGGTTTACGGGCACCTTGGAACCGCCACCGTTGGAGGGAGGCAGGAGAGGACGGATCCGGGTCTTCTCCGTGGCGGCAGCGTGAGCGACGAAGATAGAGGGGGCTGAAGGGGGACCGGATCGGGTGCAGGCGCACGAGAGATAGGGAGGCAGCGGCGCCTGTCCGAGCTCGTAGAGAGGGAGGCGACAGGCAACGTGGCTCGGTGCGCCTGGGAGCAGAAGGAGCGATCGGGGAAGGAGGGGATCGAGCGCTGCTCTCCCTGCGTGTGTGCGGTGAGGGTGCGGTGGGTGGAGGGACCCGATTGCAAAAGGAAAAGGGAGGCGGGGTGACGGCTACAAAACTGCCAAGGGGAGAACGGCCGGGAGCTAGGGTTTCGGGTGGGCTGGCTGGGCCTTGCTAGGCCGAGTTTGGCTTGGCTTGGCTCGGTTGGCCCCCAAAACATTTTTTTTCCGTTTTTTGTTTGTTTACAAAACTGCTTGATATAAAAATAATTTTTGGGGCACAAATTAATTTTAGGAAACTTAGAAAACAATATTTTATGCAATTTAATTTTATTGACAGTTTTTAAAATGCATGAAGATGTGATGCTATGATGCGATAAAGAAAAACAAGCAATTTCTGTTTGGGGAAAAACCCCCGGGTGTTACATGGGCAAACAGGCAGGATGTCCTCCTCGCCGAGGCGTGGAAGACGATCAGCATGGACCCGATCGTCGGCGCCAACCAGCACGTCGACAACTACTGGAAGCGGGTGAAGACCGTCGTCGATCTGGAGGATGACGCGCCCGTCGTCGACAAGGATGCCGCGCCTGCCGTCGACCTGGAGGATGCATCTCCCGTCATCGACCTGGATGATGCTGCGCCGAGCTCGCCGCCTGCTCCGATGCCAGCCGACGCCTCTGCCTGATCGCCTACCTTTGCCCACGCCGCGTGCGCCCGTCTGTGATTCGATCCAGACTATTTGATCGCCCACCTGTGGCGTTTTTTGTAATATGATTGCCCAAATTATGGCTGCCGTGATCGCCGAACTCGGGGTCTATTTTTGGGGCGGGAAGAGGAAGTTTCAAATGATATCGCTGTTCTCTTTTCTGGGTCGCCAAACGGCTGGTAAAATCGCCCCCCCAGGTTTTGGAGCGGGGCGGCGATATCGCGAAAAAGCGCCGAACTGAAACCTGGGGGGGCGAACGGCTGGAGATGCCCTTACCATTATTAATAATTTTGTTTTACAAAGTGTGATCCATTTTCATATCAAAATAATTGATTGGAAAACATTTAGAGAATAGGGTTTGCTAAAGAAAGATAATAATTATTGAATAAGGAAAATGTATTAGAATAAGGTTTATGGTTTATGGAATAGAGGTAATTTGGATTTCCATTTCCAATAACATTCGATTAATATGCTATATTTCTCTGTGTTTTAATTTTTATTGACTTTTGGTGGCTTGCATTAACATGAAAATAAAAGTTTCAATTTTTTGTGATTTTTGCACTTTGCAAAAAATCAGGGATGTTACAAACCTTATCACTCAAAGAGGAGATTTACTCAACAAAACCACGTTTTTAACTGTTGGAGATCTTTCGGTGTGCTATTCAAAATAGTTTACCATCATATAATCAAGAAATTTTATTGCAACACCCAAAGTGATGGACATAAAGGTCCCTCCAGCGGCCAAATCTAGTAGTTTTCTTGAAGAAAAATTTAATCCTGCATAGAAGGTTTGGATGATCATCCAAGTAGTCAGTCCATGAGTGGGAGATATTTTAACCAATGATTTCATTCTTTCCAAAGCTTGGGCAACATGCTCATTATCAAATTTCTTAATGTTCATTATGCCACTTCTCAAATATATGATTTTAGCAGGAGGATATTATTTTCCAATGAAAACATCTTTACACTTAGTCCAAGAATCAATACTATTTCTAGGCAAAGATAACAACCATTCTTTAGCTCTTCCTCTCAAAGAGAAAGGAAATAATTTTAGTTTAATAATATCACCCTCTACTTCTTTATACTTTTGCATATCACATAGCTTAACAAAATTATTAAGGTGAGAAGCAGCATCATCAGTAGAAACAAAAGAAAATTGCTCTTTCATAATAAGATTTAACAGTGCAGGTTTAATTTCATAGAACTTGTTGTGCTAGAAGGAGGAGCAATAGGTGTACATATGAAATCATTGTTGTTGGTGCTAGTGAATTCACACAACTTAGTGTTCTCAGGATTACTCATTTTAACAATATTAAAAACAGGACAGAAAATAACAAACCAAAATAAATAAAATGCAGGATTTATTTTGTTGTATTTTTGGGTTTTAGAGAAAACAAAGTAAAACAAAAATAAACAAGAAAGACAAAAACAAAATAAAGTGCTTGGAAGTGTGAGACTCCCCTATCTGGAGATTCCAGTATCCCCGGCAACGGCGCCAGAAAGCTTGATGCCTTGGGGCGTGTTGTTTAGTTAGGTTACTCCAAGCGCATAGTTTGATGTAGAACAACGGCAAGATTTCCCTTGAAATTAACCAAGGTTATCGAATCTAGGAGGACATGGAGGTTCTTCAAAAGGTTGTCAGCGTCGCAACTGACGTGGAACATGCACACAAACAAACACACTACTTTGTCCCCAACGAAACAGAGAGGTTGTCAATATCTCTGGTCTTGCTAAAAACAAAGGGATTAAACGTATGGTACAGAAAATAGTGATGATTGTAGGAGACAGTAGAGAACAGTATGATTGAAGTAGGTGGTTTAACAGTATGAGAAAAATGGACCAAGGTCTACAGTTCACTAGTGGTGTCTCTCCATAAATATTTCTAGCATGATGGGTAAACAAATTACAGCTGGGCAATTGACAAATAATGAGGGCATGACAATACAATATATGACAAGATGTTCACTATTAGATTTAATAGTACATTACAACAAAGTACATGGACTTGCTATCCAGCGCATCTATACCTAAATAATCCACCGTCGGGTCAGCATCCGCATCATTTCCAGTATTAAGTTTCAAACAATAGATTATTGCATGAAGTATTGTGTGTAATATAAACAATGCAAAAGACAAGTAGACTAAGCATCATTATTTTATCCCGAGTGGCAACATCACATCCACAACAATGCATGTTTCAGTAACTCGAACGCTGATTTATGCAGGCATGAACCCACTATCGAGCATAAATACTCCCTCTTGGAGTCACAAGCATCTACTTGGCCAAAACAGCTACTAGCAACGGAGAGAATGCAAGATATAAACAACATAGGCATATGGATAAATAAACAACTTTCTCATAGTATCAATATTATCGGATCCCAGCAAACACAACATGTAGCATTACATAACGATGATCTTGATCATGAAGGGAAACTCACAAGATCTAAACATGATAGCAAAAAGTGGAGAGATTACCATCTAGCTACTACTATGGACCCGTAGTCCAAGGATGAACTACTCACGCATCACTCTGGAGGAAGGCATGGTGGTGTAGAGCCCTCCGGTGATGATTCCCCTCTCCAGCAGGGTGCCGGGAAGAGCTTCAGAACCCTCCCAAACTAAGGTTCACGACATCGGTGGTGTCTGTATGTTTCGTGGAATACCGATCTGATCTTTAGGTTTTTGGGGGGCAGAAGGAATGTATAGGTGAAAAGACGGTGTTGGTGCCCACCCGAGGGGCCCACGCCACAAGAGGGCGCCAGCGAGGAATGGGCCGTGCCCTGATGTGGCGTGGCCGCCTCCTGGGTCGGCTCCTCCTCCCCTTTGGGCTTTTGCAGTCTTGTGGTGTATTATGTGTGTACGCCAATTTTCGTCCAATTCTGAGAATATTTTGCAACCAGCTTTTTTGAAAGAGAAAAACATCAGAAAAGATGAACTGACACTATGGCATCTTGCTAATAGGTAAACAAAACATGTGGCAATTGATATAATAACTAAATGATACCTCGCGCGTTGCTGCGGGAATTCGTAGAAGATATATTATTGAATAATAATAAAATTATAAGTCACAAACATTTTTTGGGGAATTTTCATTAATAAGGTTGTAAGAAGATTTGAACTTGGGATCAATCCAATTGCAAACACAAAATTCAGCTAAAAAATAAAGCCTTCCTAAATACGGACTATCCGAAACTTTTCCGGGAATTATGCAAATAAACTACTACAACAATCAAAGTGAGAAAAATAATAGTATCGTATCCTTTTCCATTTAGGATTCTGATGCCCAATCGTCTTACATCAAGGTTGATTTATTCCTAGTAAACTAAGCAGACTGGCAGAGAAAAAAAAGATGGACTCACAATCTTGACCAGCTAAGGAAAACCTTCACTACATGTCCTTACCCGATGCAAGAGAGAAATTTAAGACAGAATTAATACAGTAGAAGAGGCGAGGTGGACTGAAGCTTATACCTATGGGTGAAGTAGAAGAGGCGAGGTCGACAGAAAGCACATGGTGCCGACTAATGTGTCGTTAAGAACCAAAAATCTGGTATACAATTATTCACACAAAAAAAGTAATTTTACAAATACATAAATATGGGAAATAATAATTCTTGGAGTTTAGAATCTATATGTAATAAAATAATGGCAATTGCTCTAGAAATACACCGGCAGCTGACTCTGAATTAAAAAATTGTAAGATGTATAAGATGTAATATACATGCACTCTCGCTCAGATAACCTAGTGCTTATTACTTGAACTTTTGTAGGAAAATTTACCTTGAGGCAGTGGCTGAACTGATATAGGAAAGCTACCTTGAGCTATTATCCAAATATAAATGGCAGGTAAAGGCAGGCGATGCAGAGAGGATAGACCGCATGACAGCAAACCAACCAAGAACCTAAAATAATAATCACCTGAAAGTGTAGACAAATTCAGAGACTAAGATAGAGCACCAAAGAAAATTACAGAACACTCATGTCATACTAAGGTGGTCGTAACCCAATTTCAGGGTAATCGACATAAAACAGTATAAAGTTGTAAAGTACATTTTCTGGTTCCATGATGTCCCAGCCTGCAACAACATGACAATATTATATTATGTTTTTACCACTTGGGCATTTCATCGAACACTGAAGACGGGAAGAATGAGGAGGTGTTGTGGCTTGGTTGATGCCTCTAGACAATTCATGAGAGGATATGGAGATCAGCAAGTCGCTGCCATCGTCAATAAAGTATCTCTGAAGATGAAGAGCTGCAAAGACTTTTTTTTGAGCTGGAGCTGCAAGGAGTGGTGTCCATAAATCCGAAGAAGCAAAGATAGACGAACCTGGGGCAAGCTTGTTCGTGGAGGTGAGCCGTGAGGCCATGGCTGGATCTTGATGTAGAAGGAGCGTGTGCATAAGAGGCAAGAAAAAGGAGAGGAGAGAATTAAAGCCATTAAGACTGACGCTTCAATTTAGGACCGTTTCTAGCTCGCCCCTCGCGGCGATTATAAACTGAAGAACAAACACACTCAGGTAACAGAACGACGTAAGTGTAAGCTCGGAGTTATTGTTAGCCTTGTTTTTTCCACATGCTAGTGGATGGCTAAACGATGTGGACCAATTAGATTGTTGCTCATGTGTACACCCTGCATGTGGAGAGAATTAGATTTAGTGGGTTGCTCCCATTTAGATATTGTAGATAGCATGAACCATAAGAAATTATAGATACATTTGAGACGTATCAAGACTCAGAACTCAGATCTGGTCTTTCGGACACATATTTCGATGATAATGAGGCTGCCTTTGAGCGTAAGGTCAAATCTATGCAAGCGAGCCTTCACGAAGTACTTATGGCTAAACCCGCCCAAAAAGCGGACAAGGAGGTAAATCCGTAAGAAGACCCTATGACACCTACGCCCAAATACAACCCTAATGGAGAAACAAAGGATTAGGAGAGCTAGAATGTCCTGAAGTAAAGGAATTAAGAGAAGATGAAGTTACCAAAAAAAACCCATCCTCAAAGAAAAAGAAGAAATCTGCAAAATCTCAAAAGCAAAAGGCGGATAGATTGACCGAAATAGCAAACCAGAACATTGAAGCTGGGGCATGAAGTAGTACAAAGACTTACGAAAAGAAGAAGCAGAAACAAACTCCTGACGCTCGAGAAGAGGAGATGTCCGAGAAATACGAAGTCGATCAGCTCCAAACCCCGGCCAGAAAGCACAAACCACCAGAACTTCTGGAAGTTAGAAGGCAAGCCATAATGCAGCAGCAACATTAAATGGAACGATTCCGAGAACACCTCATGAAATCTCAAGCAACCATTAAGGTACATCAAGAGCAAATCGATGAATACGAACACCGGAACCAGTCAACAATTAAACCTACAAGGTTATCTGGAGTCGGAATACCGGAAGAACTGCTAGCCAGAAGGTACCTCAGAAACCCGTCATGGCAAAGGCAGATAAAGAATGTTAATGCTAAGGGAGAACGCGTCTAGAAAACCATGTCTGAAAACGTGGAGGCCGTGTTCGCCATCTTGAACGACGACCGATACTCTAATGACAAAAAACTAGAAGCCGTTTACTCGTTCTTAGGAAAAGCTCTCGAGCAACAGCAGCAAGGTCAAGCCTGATCAGGGCGGCTTTTCGAAAACTGCACCCTATGAAAAACCTCCACAACACCTAAAACACCTTACCCAACAAACCCTAGTGATTCCGTAGTTCAAAAGGAAAGGAGGGAGATCCAAAGAAGGGCAAGAAAATCCCAAAAGATCGGAATGTAGCGTCTAGAACTGGATCCAATACGGCAAAACATGGGGCATAAAAAGCAGAAGCTAGCCACCATACGGAAAACAATAACGGCCCCGACAGAGATTGGGATGGTATAAACCAGAGGAACGAAAAATAGCCCCTCGTCACTCTCAGCCGGAGAGAGACAGACAAGCTATGTGTCCTCCGATGACCCCAGCCAACGGAAGATATGAGCATCCCCATCGAAGGGAAAGATCCTAGACTCCCCCGCGCAACAGAGAGTGGGCAAGAAGTCAAACTCCCCCGCGTTCACATGGTGGGAACTCCGGAAGAGATAAAAAAGAACCAAGGAATGCACGCTCGCTCCAAGGAGGATTCAGGGAAAGCAGACCCCCCTCAGTACATTCTAACGTGAGGACAGGGATTATACTTTGGCCCAAAATTCTTTAGGGAAAGAATCCGACAACTCAATCTGCACTCCGGGTTTGCAAAGTTCGGCCAACCTACCAAAAGTATACTAGAAGTACTAACCCAGATACATGGCTTTCTGATTACTATAGAGCCGTGCAAATCAACAATGGTACAGATGTGGAGGAAGTTCAATTTCTGCCATTGATGCTACTGGAGGGAGCACGAGATTGGATCAATGGATTGTCGTCAAGAATGATAGACAGCTAGAAGGATATGGCTAGAAATTTCGCCCAACACTTTAGAGGCACGTATAAAATACCCAAGAACAACAACCAACTAAACCGTTGCGTCCAGTATGGGAATGAATCTGATGCAGCCCAACCGTTTCAACCAGCTAATCCAAGCACTACGTATGGCCCCATGACAAGAGCTCAAACAGGCGCCCTTCAAATCAAGGTGAACGTGCTCCTATTCTAACATGACGTCAGGCATTTGGTAAGTGAATTAATACCTCATGAAGATGCATTTGGCTTTCTTAGGTATCTACCCCATGGTGATCCCCAAGACGACACCAAGAAGCCCAAGAAGAAGACCAAGATGGTGGCCAAGAAGAAGGGGGAGAAGACCTCCAGGAAAACTTCCCTACAACCTGCAGTAAACCTGGCCTAGACCCAGGCTGGTTTTCCAGGCCGGAAGCTTCGGCCACCTACCTGGCCTACGACACGCAGGAAACCCGTCCTAAACCCCGACTGGTTTTCCAGGCCAAGTAGGTAATTGTATAGCCCGGTCTGCGATGTGCAGGAAACCCGGCCAGGATGGTTTTTCCAGGTTGGTTTTCCAGGCTAAGTTTTCGGCCAGCTGCCTAGCCTACAATAAGAAACCAGCCTACAACCCGCCTAGGTCGGATTTCCGGCGTGAAAAGGGAATATTCCTTGTTTTTCCTTCCCCACATACCCCTTTGTACCCACTACTATAAATAGGACCCCTATGGTTTAGATCTAGGGTTAGAGACTAAGATGAGATTGAGATTGAGCATGTTGCTCATACCCCTCCCTTGTGGAGATCCCCCATGGGATTCATGGCTACTCCTGTGATGTGTATCTAGGACCGTATCTAGGCTACTACATTGTTCAAAGCATCAAGGCCCCTTGTTGCACGTACGCTCGCCAATCTTCCGTGTAGGGTACTTCCGTCCCATCGTGGTTTTATTGTGCCAGTTTGGATCGACCGGTGAGGGAAACGATCCTTGTACACTACTACGATACCCACAACCTTAGCCAGTTCTTGTACATAGTCTTGAGGCGGTTTTCCTGGACGGCTCGAAGAATATGGTGCTAATAGTCGGGCCTATTGCAGCCGGTTTAGTGGGTCGTCTGGGAAACGCTTCCCCTCAGGCGGTTTTAAAAATGCACGCCTCTGATAGTACGACAATCTGCGACGTGCGTTCATCGGGACCGGCTCGCCCAACTCGAGGTAGTTTGGGAATCTGACCGACTCCCACATATTTGGATGACTACGGTAATGGGGATAGTACGAATACGGTGCGACGGGCATAGAAATAAACCGCCTCTGAATGTGCAGCGTTAGTTCCACTTCAAAATTGGCCCATCGTGTGTGGAGAGTCCAACTATATCTGGAGGGCTCATGCTCCATCTAGAGCCGGTTATTGTGTTATTGTAATAGTCCCTGGATCAATTGCTAGCACCACCGTACAAAATGAAATATCATGCAAATGCATCAAATTCTATTACATTGCATGATCCAGTCTTTATAAAAAGAACATTACAACTATTACAACTTGCATAGTCTTAGAAGACTAGCATGAACAAAGTATTACAGTGAAAAACATAGAATAACATTGAGCCTCATCTTCTTCATGTGCCACAGGCAAAACATGTTGGTGGTAGACTCGAGATCCCAACCGAGATCCTCACACGTCTTCTGAATAAGCTGCACGTTGGAATATGCGGCCACAAGGGAGTCAATAGAATTTAATGTATTGGCAAGTAACACTATGGTGTGGATATAAATGGCAAGACTAATACTACATGCTTATTTGGTTGAGTGGAGTTTTTGCTAAGTTTGCATAGAGCCTGTTTTCTCCTATGTTTTTTGTAAAAAAAACTTTTCTTTCCAAAGGGTGACATCATTGGCTAAATCCAAGTACCAGAACTGCTATTCACTTAGTCAAAATTTTACTTATTGAAAATGGTGATGTGATCCTTCTGTCCATCCTTGTCCAACTACTCGAAGTCATCCATTAGCAGGGACACGACTATGATCATAGTTTCTAACTCTACAGAGGATGTACACTTTCACCCTTGTACTCGATTCACCCAAACATCCTATGCATGCTGAATGTATTAAGGAAAGGAGAGAATAGAGTAAAATGTCTTTGAGAATCCTGATAACCACCATCCGGAAAGACCCGTTCCACCTATAATTCTTCTACATCTGCTTGTCTAGCCATAGGTAGAGTCCATGCAACTTATTCAACTAAGCCAGAGCCCATATGAACGAAGGCTGCACTGGAAGCAATCTAAACTTGGGGGACATCATAATCAATTTGTTCCTGGGTGGCATTTCTCAAGTGAACACCCCTCGGGGAGACACTCAACTCTCATCAGACTTGCACTACCAAATCCACCCAGGTGGTTTATTGAAATTTATACTTACAATTTTTCGACAACAATGAGTAAAATAATTTTGTAGAAAGGCTAAGAATCTACTAAGTACTAAGGCTTCAAAAATAACAAGGTAAAAGGATGGCTACACACTACTAGGATTTTGCATGGCATAATAATAACTTAGTAAATTTTCCGATCATGCATACTACTGAAAACTCTATTCTGTGCGTATAGAAAATAATGGGTGGATAGATGGTGTGTTACTTACCTTGTTGAAATTTGGTGAGGAAATAATGGGTGGATATCATTGCTCTTCGTACAATCTATAGATTGAAAACACAATAATAAAATAAACAAACATGCTACCAAACAAACATGCAAGTGAAGAAAACATACAAAGCAACAATCATGGCAAAAGGGGTTTAACCTAGTTGGCTAGGACAAGGTCAAGGTTTTATTTTTAAAAGGTTCATTCTCTAATAGTTGAATACTTGTTAAGGGGTTTCCAAGGGTTTACTTGGAATAGACTAGGTTGATTTTGATGTGATCTAACTTTATTATAACCATACTTGTCGAGGAAGTTCCAAGAGTTCACCAAGGGTGATCATATCACTTCTTCAACTAAAGTAGCACATAAAAAAGTGTAACACTTAGTCATTTTCTTCAAGATATTTGAGTCATATAAGTTAGTCTTTCCATTTTGGGTTAAGGTAGGTCTAGGTTCAACTAACTTCATGTAACATCCCAAATTTTACATTTGGAATGTTTTGCATTTAGAGCATATGCGTAACATGACATCATTTCAAAACTTGCATTTGAGTGCTGCATCTTAAACCCCAAAACACCATCATGTTTTAAAAAGTCCAAAATTCTCTTATAAGGCGTTTATAAGACAAAGGATATTTGGATATTTTAATTTTTCCAAAATCACTCACTAATAGTCTAATATGATAGAGTTTTAAATTTCAAAATTTCAGAAATTTGTTTGACTTGATTCCGAGTTGTATATTAAAAGTTATGAAAGTTTTAAGAAAAAGATAGAAGAGAAAACAAAAAAGAGAAAAAAAAAACACCGGGCCATAGTGGGCCGGCCCATCCAGCCACGCCAGGCCAGCGTGCGTGGTAGATCGCACGAGGCAGCCCGTTTTTGTTGACCTATCTACATTCAAACTCGAATATCTCTTTATTGGAGAGTCAAAATTCGAATCCGCTTCTTTTGACTTGTTCCCTACTCCAAGGAGCAATTTTCCACCGACCTCCCCACCGATAAATACCGCAGCACCGGCTGTGAGGTCGTCCCAAAGTCGAAACTTTGATTTCAGATCTATTTCGTGGTATTTTGCTCGTCACGGTCCGTGATTTCCTCGGTTGACGTTCAAATCTTTGCGAGAGTTTTAGATATCATTGATACCGATCCATCCCAAGAAACTTCACCTTTTTCATCCACCACGGCCGGAGAATTTCGAGATCTACTCTCTCAGATCTGAAGCAGAAAAACTTCAATTACTCTTCAACCATTTGTCCGTTTTGCCTCAAATGTCTATTGTAGTTGCGTCTCATCATTATCTACAACTTTCGTTTTTTGAGTTTTTCGATTTGAGCTACAGATATTTTTATATAATTCTGATCTACTTTTGCCCACCTGAGTAACTCGAAATTTCAAATCTATACTTCGTTCTTATCCATCTAAAAAGTTTACGTGGAGTGTTTTATTTGTTTTTAGGATATTATTAGTATGTTGGGTTTAGATCCACCTTTTTATAAACTTTATTTTGAGAAGATCTTGTAGATTGTTAATTAACCCTATTCAATTTGATTAAGCTGTTTTTTTTGTCTTGTTGCATTACAAAACTTTTCATGCATCATATATTGTTTAGGCAACCAGAGAACTAGTAAATTAGTTGTCTTGCATTATTAAATCATCATGCATCCATATGTTGCATTGTTGTTTTGCCTGATTTGGTTATTTATTGTGGTGTGCTTGCAACATGTAGATTGCGAGAGTTGTTGTTGTTCGTGTGAGGACCGTGGTTGTTACGGTTGCGACTGAGTCGAGTGTGTGAACGACTCCAATTTCTGTCAAGGCAAGTGACACACATGATCCTACTATTTTATTATATGCATTAGAGTTTTATGGTAGCTATGCATAAGTAGGATTTGAGTGTTATCGCTATGCTAGATTGCTTTACTAACACCCAAGTGGAGCGATCATATGTTACTCCTAGATTGTAGCAATCCATATGCTAGGAAAACATCGTACTTGTAGATTGCTTAGCCATGCTCTAGATATTCGTAGTTGGGATTATTATCATGTTAAAGAATTACTCGTTATTTTAATTGCTTATGAAAAACAACATGATAATTAATTAACCACTGGGCGGATTGCTAGCATGTCATCAGAGTACAAAGTTTGGTGGGGACCGCCGCCCAGTATCTTGAGATTATTTTTAGTTTCTGTATGTAGTTGTTCTTTGCGTGTAGCCGTGTTTCATATTAGTATGGGCTAGACATAAGCTGTAGGATGTGGTGACTCGAACCCAAGGTGTCCAGAGATGTAGCATAGTGTAGGATGGTCCGGCTCGTGGCGGGTTTGGGGATCTATTTCTTGCGGTTTATGGCTTAATTTTCTTTCCTTCCGTGGTACTCATGGTGTATCATGGTGTTTGGGGTCGATTGGGCAACACGGGTAAAGGGCACAAACCTCGCGAGGGTTAAAACTAAGATCTTAGCCGTGTTTCATTGGTTAGGGACAATTCAACAACTAGATGGGAGACATGACATATCTCGTTCATCTTGTTTTATTGATTACTACCAATTTGACTATGGGTTATTGGAGAAGTGTCTGATGGTGTTTCTGCGTGCTAATCAAAAAAGGGTAGGAGCACTTTGCTATCAACCAAAGTGTCCAATTATATAGGAGCACTTTGCTATCAACCAAAGTGTCCAATTAGGTGCAAAATTACTTTCTATTAAAAGATAGGACAAATGCATTTATGCAAAATAGCCTAAAAACTCCACCAGCCAAATATGCATGTAGACTAGCACTTGCCATTTATATACCACCATAGTGTCACTTGCCACCATTGCTCAGAATGATCTGACCTCCTTTTGGGGGCTGCATATTCCAACGTGCAGGTTGTCCGGATTCAGAGTGATCGATGTACGTCTCGTGACTCCACTCAACATGTTTGTTCGCCTGTGGCACAAATTTAAGACTAGAGCCCTTATATTCGCTTTGTTATACTTGAATAAGTTTTGTGCTAGCTTCCGCTATGCAACTTGTAAAGAATTTTGTACTCTGGATTATTCGCTAGATATGAGATACATTTGCTTCTTTAGATATCTATCTAGTTGTGTGTGTTGGTGAACGGTCCAGGGGCCAGTACTACACGCAATAGTACAACCTGTGTTGGGCCGTACTACTACAGATGGTATTAGAGCAATGTGTTGACTGTAGGAACGAGACCTTAGAAAATGGATTTGGAAAAGCCATAGGACACTAACTTATTTTTCCAAATCCTTTATACATTCTTCCTTTGACTCTATTCTTGTAATATTGTCATCTTTATCTCCTACTTCCTTCTCTTATTTTGCAAATCATAGTAGAGATTCTCATAGAGAAGAAGATTCAACTCAACGTAAAGGCGATTCAGCTCAAGATAGAGAAGAAGACTTACTACAAGAAGGAAACACGATGCATGCTACTGGAGCTATCTGAAGACACTAGGTTGCCCACCACATAGTATTCCTATTTATCGAGAACGTGTTAGGTATTGACCATATAAAATTATATGATGTGGCAATGATAGTCCGAGTATTTTCAAATGTTTTGTTTCCAAAACTTTATTGGTATTTTCGTAGGAATCTATATCCTATTTTTGAAAACTATTTTAAAGTGTTTGGTTTGGTTATATGTTGATTGCTAAGTGTTGCTTTGTTCATGTATAGTATGGGTAGCTACTCACTTTAGATCTTTCTATCTAAACTCGCCTATTCTAAACCCAATAGATACCTTCCACAATACTCCTTATATCAACCACCTAGAGATGTCACATGTAATGCAACAACTTGTGGAGGCTCAGACTCAACCTATCACCTATAACCTAGCCAAGAAGAAAGAAAAGGAACTCGTATATGAGACAACGACATGGATTCAAGATATAGAAGAAACAATGGAGGATGTCAGCGTTGACGCGAATGTGATGCATCGTTATGCCACACAACCTATAGGCAGAGATGCTCCATATTGGTGAAGGATGCACAACACAATTGACAACACAAGGAGTGAAGATCATGATATATTTATTTACGCATGGCTCAGGTGATACCAAGTTGATTTCTCTTAAGGGGGTTAGCATACAAATTTACAAAACTATCCACACCTATTTGCCAGCCTTTCCGAATCTCGGGACGAGATTCATCTTAAGGGGGTTAGTTTGTAACATCCCAAATTTTACATTTGGAATGTTTTGCATTTAGAGAATATTCATAACATGACATCATTTCAAAACTTGCATTTGAGTGTTGCATTTTAAACCCCAAAACACCATCATGTTTTAAAAAGTCCAAAATTCTCTTATAAGGCGTTTATAAGCCAAAGGATATTTGGATATTTTAATTTTTCCAAAATCACTCACTAATAGTCTAATATGATAGAGTTTTAAATTTCAAAATTTTAGAAATTTGTTTGACTTGATTCCGAGCTGTATATTAAAAGTTATGAAAGTTTTAAGAAAAAGATAGAAGAGAAAACAAAAAAGAGAAAAAAAAAACGCCGGGCCATAGTGGGCCGGCCCATCCAGCCACGGCAGGCCATCGTGCGTGGTAGATCGCACGAGGCAGATCCTTCTTTCCTAATAAATCTCGTTTTTGTTGACCTATCTACATTCAAACTCGAATATCTATTTATTGGAGAGTCCAAATTCGAATCCGTTTCTTTTGACTTGTTCCCTACTCCAAGGAGCAATTTTTCACCGACCTCCCCACCTATAAATACCACAGCATCGACCGTGAGGTCGTCCCAAAGTCGAAACTTTGATTTCAGATCTGTTTCGTGGTATTTTGCTCGCCACGGTCCGTGAGTTGATCGGTTGTCGTTCAAGTCTTCCCGAGAGTTTTAGATATCATTGATACCGATCCATCCCAAGAAACTTCACCTCTTTTCATCCACCACAACCGGAGAATTTCGAGATCTACTCTCTGAGATCTGAAGCAGAAAAACTTCAATTACTCTTCAATCGTTTGTCCGTTTTGGCTCAAATGTATACTATAGTTGCGTCTCATCATTATCTACAACTTTCGTTTTTTGAGTTTTTCGATTTGAGGTACAGATATTTTTATATAATTCTGATCTACTTTTGCCCACCAGAGTAACTCGAAATTTCAAATCTATACTTCGTTCTTATCCATCTAAAAAGTTTACGTGGAGTGTTTTATTTGTTTTTAGGATATTATTAGTATGTTAGGTTTAGATCCACCTTTTTATAAACTTTATTTTGAGAACATCTTGTAGATTGTTAATTAACCCTATTCAATTTGATTAAGCTGCTTTTTGTGTCTTGTTGCATTACAAAACTTTTCATGCATCATATATTGTTTAGGCAACCAGAGAACTAGTAAATTAGTTGTCTTGCATTATTAAATCATCATGCATCCATATGTTGCATCGTTGTTTTGCCTGATTTGGTTATTTATTGTTATATGCTTGCAACGTGTAGATTGCGAGAGTTGTGGTTGCTGTTCGTGTGAGGACCGTGGTTGTTACGGTTGTGACTGAGTCGAGTGCGTGAACGACTCCAATTTTTGTCAAGGCAAGTGACACACATGATCCTACTATTTTATTATATGCATTAGAGTTTTATGATAGCTATGCATAAGTAGGATGTAGCATCCCAACTTTTAATAAAGATGGAATACCTGTGTTATTGTGCTAGTCCCTGGATCAATTGCTAGCACCACAATACAAAATGAAATATCATGCAAATGCATCAAATTCAATTACCTCGCATGATCCAGTCTTTTCAAAATAGTATTACAACTTGCATAGTCTTAGAAGACTAGCCGAAAACAAAGATATACAACGGAAAACAAGGTACAATATTGAGGCCATCTTCTTCATGTGCCACAGGCAAAACATGTTGGCGATAGTCTCGAGATCCTAAACGAAATCCTCACTCGTCTTCAGAAAAATCTGCAATATGGAATATGCAGCCACAAGGGAGTCAATACAATTTAATGTATTGGCAAGTAACACTATGGTGGATATAAATGGCAAGACTAATACTACATGTTTTTTTGGCTGAGTGTAGTTTTGGCTAAGTTTGCATAAAGCCAGTTTTGTCCTATCTCTTTTGTAAAACAAACTTTTCTTTTCAAAGGGGTGGCAACATTGGATTAAGATCCAAGCACCACAATACTTATTGAAATTGGTGATGAGATTCTTCCATCAATCCTTGTCCAGCTGCTCATAGTTGTCCATAACTGGGGACACGGCTAAGATCTTAGTTTGTTGACTCTGCAGAGGTTGTGCACTTTCACCCTTTGTCTTCAATTAGCCCAAACATCCTATACACACGGAGTGCATCATGGAAAGGAGAGAATTGAGACGAGATATTTCAGAAGAAGAAATTCAACCCACCGGCAAGACCCGTCACCTATAATTATGCTACATCTGCTTGTCAAGCCTGGGCTGAACCCTCACAACTTAATTGATCAAGACAGAGCCCATATTGTCAAAAGACTGCACGGGAAGCTACTAGATTTAGAGGGACATAGTAATCTCTTTGTTCCTGGGTGGCCATCCACAAGTGACAACCTCAAGTGAAATAACCCTTAAACAAGGGCCCTGAGGAAACACTCAACATAATCCAATCACATCCAAAATCCACCCAGGTGTTTCATTGAATGTTATACTTAGAATTTTTCCTCAACATCTAATAAAACAATTTATAACATTGCATAGCATCTACTAAGTTCAAAGGCTATCAAAATAACAAGGTATAAGGGATGGCTACACACTACTAGGGTAATAGCATAGCATAATATAACTTAGTAAAATTTCCTATCATGCATACTACTCAAAATCAACTAATGCATATAGAAAATATTGGGTAGTTGATGGTGTGTTACTTGCCTTGTTGAAGTTGGTGAAGAATTCACACTCTTCACAAAAGATCGTTGCTCTCTGTACAATCTATTCATTGAAAACACAATAACAAAATAAACAAGCATCCTAGCAAACAAACATACAAGTGTAGAAAACATACAGAGCAACTAACATATCCAAAGGGGTTTAACCAAGTTGGCTAGTACAAGGTCAATGTTTCAGTTCAATACTTGTTAAGGGGTTTCCAAGAGTTAACTAAGGATGTCTAGGTTGAGTTTGTAGTGATCTAACTTTACTATAATCATACTTGTCGAGGAAGTTCCAAGAGTTCACCAAGGTGAACTCACTATTTCAACTAAAGTAACACATAATAATGTGTAACACTAGTCATTTTCATCAGGACATTTGAGTGATCTAAGTTAGTATTTCCATTTGGGGTTAAGGTAGGTCTAGGTTCAACTAAATTCATAACCAAGAGAGAACAAGGTAAGTCTTGGGATTTTCCATTTGGGTCAATGGTTGGACAAAAACAACTTGTTGTTCTTCAACTTGTGTGAATGGCTCCAAGTCTTCATATGCTTGTCTTCTTGAAGATCATCTTCATGCTTCTATTGTAGTGTTGCTCCTTGGATGGATTCTTCTCTTGGTCTTGATAAATTCTTCATGGCTTTCACTTCACTAATTGGTTTGGGTATGGTATGGGCACAAATATCACTAAGTCAAAGAGAAAGAAAAATAAGAAGAAACATAGAAAGAGAGAGGGAGATGTTTTCTTCTGAATTTCTTCACACTTGTACTTCTTGAGTTGCTTCTAGTTGCTGTGGAGTCTGAGTCTTCTCTTCAAAACTTCTTCATTGATCTTCCTTGTAGCTCTTCATGTTGCCACCAAGTTGAAGATGGAGTTCCTTCTTGTGGTTGAGTCTTGTCCTCCATTTTGCTAACTTGATGGATTCTTGAAGCCAGAATAGGGGAATGGAGGAGTAGATAGAAAGCAAAGGTACTAGTGTCTAAGGTTTACCACTTGGTCTTGTATGTGATTGACACATACTAGGGACTTTGTCTTGGCTCCAAAATAGCCATAACAACAAAGGTAAACAATGATAGAAATAACCCTAATGCTTAACCAACTAGGTGTACTACTAAGATGGAAGTTTGGCTAAAATTACATGGTCATGGTCCAAGGGTGTCCAAAATGGTTGGGCAAGGTTATTTCTGGTTCAAAGCTACCAATATGAACAAAAATGCAAAAGGAACTACATTGAAATTATTTATAGAATTAAATCTATGTCAAAAATACTAAATTATACAAATTAATTCTAAATTCCATTTTAACTTGTTCAAAAATTATTTTGGGATAGAGGGTGTGAAAGTACTCATCCTAAGATTTCCAAATATATTTTATTTGCAATTTTTTGGATTGGTAGAATTTGAATTATGCCAAAATTCTTCAAACAAGCATATTTGAATTTAAACAAATTTAAAATGGTCAAATTTAGATTTGTGCAGATCCAAAATTTTCTACATGTTGTGCTGCTTCCAAAAAGTCCAAGTTTGCTAAATTTGGCCTTATGGTTAAAAAGATATGATGTTTCTAAGTTCTAGGGACTGTTCTGCAAATTACAATTCTATTTTCTATTCAAAAAAAATAACAGAAAATAGTTGGGCTTAGATTTGGCTATCTACCGCGCGTGGTGACAGATAAAACATGGGCTTGGGCCGTCTACGCGCTGCACCGAGCGGCGAATAAGGAACTTAACGCGCGCCCGACGTGGCGCTCTGTGATTCGCCGATACCTCTTCGGTAAGTGATTCTATCACGACTGTTGGATTTAGATCTAAAGGCGCAGACGGAGGAAACTTACGGGGCGGCGTGGATCTCGCCGGAAAATGGCTCCGCTGCGGCGCGCTGCACGAGATCTTCACGCCGGCGATGTTCCGGTGGTCCTAGGGCTCGGGGACGACCTCGGTGATGCTCAGCGCGACACGGCGAGTCCGTTGGTGTCGTTGGGGGTGCTCCGAGGAGGTCCGTGTTGACGCCGCGGTGTAGAATCCCGTGGCCGAGAAGGTTTGCGGCTCCGGCAAGCTCAACGTCGTCTCTCCTCTGCACAAAAGAGTGGGACAAAGGGTCAGGGAGTATCACGGGCCCCAGGGGAGATGGATGGGAGGGGTCTCGCCCTTGGGGAGGTGCTCACCTCGCCGGAATCTGGAAAACACGGCCGCAGCAAAGGAGATCTCCGACGAGCTATTTCTTTGGCCTCGGGGCACTACTAGGGAAGGAGTCAGAGGGGAAATGTTACGAGGGGGGGCTTTAAGGGGCAGCAAACGGGGAAACGTTTGATGATCGGAAACGCCCGCAATCAAAGAATTGATTCCGATTCAATTCGGGTAGAAACGGCAGAGTGAGGTTGATGACGATGATGATGTCATCATGACGTCATCATATTTTTTTTCTTTTTCTTTTATTTCCTGTTTTTAATATCTTTAGTTTTAATAATCCAATTGACCTCAAATTAACTTCTAAAAATTTGTAATATTAATATCTTTCTGTTTAGAACATTTTTATAAACTTTTGAACACATTTCACTTTTTATATTTTTGAAAATATAAATAATTACTAATAGTACTTAATGTATATTTTTAAATTAGAAAAATAATAAAATGTGGTTTTGATTAAATAAAATTTCAGAGACAATAAACATGTCAAATACTATTTTTGAAAGTCATTTTACCTCACTTTCATATGTTTATAAACTTAACATTTCAGTGATTTACTAATAGTAACTTAATTCCATTTTTTAAATAGAAAATTAAAAAAAATATAAAAGTGGCTTAAATAAAATTTAGAAAACTCCTCAAGCTTTAATATTGTTTTAAAGTCGTATTTTATGTTATTTTCAAATCAAAACATTTTATGAATACCACTTTATGTTTGAAACTTGGAATGACATTTGGAATCAATATAAATATTCTCATAAAATAATTTTGAGGCATAGGAGCTGTTAGGGGTAATAATTATATGGTTTCAAATGCTATAAAACATTATTCAAAGTAATATTTGATTTGAAAACATGTTATAAAATAAGGTTTTCTAAGAGAAAACAATTTCTTTGAATAAATAATATTTAGTGTGAATAAGCTTTTAGGGTTTATGGAGTATAGGTATAATGGATTCTTAATTTCAATTGTCATTGAGTTATGTATTGTTTCCTTTTTATTTCTTGCATCTCATTGGTTTTTGGTGACTTGCATAACATGAAAAGAAAAAGTTACAATTTTTTGTGATTTTTGGACTTTCCAGAAATCAGGGATGTTACATAGGATTTGAGTGTTATCGCTATGCTAGATTGCTTCACTAACACCCAAGTGGAGAGATCATATGTTACTCCTAGATTGTAGCAATCCATATGCTAGGCAAACATCGTACTTGTAGATTGCTTAGCCATGCTCTAGATATTCGTGGTTGGGATTATTATCATGTCAAAGAATTACTCGTTATTTTAATTGCTTATGAAAAACAACATGATAATTAATTAACCACTGGGCGGATTGCTAGCATGTCATCAGAGTACAAAGTTTGGTGGGGACCGCCGCCCCGTATCTTGAGATTATGTTTAGTTTTTGTATGTAGTTGTTCTTTGCGTGCATCCGTGTTTCATATTAGTATGGGCTAGACATAAGCTGTAGGATGTGGTGACTCGAACCCAACGTGTCCAGAGATGTAGCATAATGTAGGATGGTCCGGCTCGTGGCGGGGTTGGGGATCTATTTCTTGCGGTTTATGGCTTAATCTTCTTTCCTTCCGTGGTACTAATGGTGTATCATGGTGTTTGGGGTCGATTGGGCAACACGGGTAAAGGGCACAAACCTCGCGAGGGTTAAAACTAAGATCTTAGCCATGTTTCATTGGTTAGGGACAATTCAACAACTAGATGGGAAATATGACATATCTCGTTCATCTTGTTTTATTGATTACTACCAATTTGACTATGGGTTATTGGAGAAGTGCCTGATGGTGTTTGATCGTGCTAATCCAAAAAGGGTAGGAGCACTTTGCTATCAACCAAAGTGTCCAATTATATAGGATCACTTTGCTATCAACCAAAGTGTCCAATTAGGTGCAAAATTACTTTCTATTAAAAGATAGGACAAATGCATTTATGCAAAATAGCCTAAAAACTCCACCAGCCAAATATGCATGTAGACTAGCACTTGCCATTTATATACCACCATAGTGTCACTTGCCACCATTGCTCAGAATGATCTGACCTCCTTTTGGGGGCTGCATATTCCAACGTGCAGGTTGTCCGGATTCAGAGTGATCGATGTACGTCTCGTGACTCCACTCAACATGTTTGTTCGCCTGAGGCACACATTTAAGACTGGAGCCCTTATATTCGCTTTGTTATACTTGAATAAGTTTTGTGCTAGCTTATGCTATGCAACTTGTAAAGAATTTTGTACTCTGAATTATTTGCTAGATATGAGATACATTTGCTTCTTTAGATATCTATCTAGTTGAGTGTGCTGGTGAACGGTCCAGGTGCCAGTACTACACGCAATAGTACAGCCTGTGCTGGGCCGTACTACTACACTTCATAACAATAGAGAAAATAAGATAAAGTATTGGGATTTTCCATTTGGGTCAATGGTTGGACAAAAACAACTTGTTATTCTTTAACTTCTATAGATTTTCTCCAAGTCTTCACATGTTTGTTTTCCTTAAGATAATCTTCATGCTTCTCTTGTAGTTTCCTCCTTGTTGTGAAGCTCTCTTGATCTTGATAAATCTTCATGGTTTTAACTTCACTAGTTGGTTTAGGTATGGGATGGGCACAAACTAAGGTTTTATCTTGATCACAAGTGAAAATACCACTAAGTCAAAAAGGAAAGGAGAAGAAAAATAGGAAGAGAAAGGGGTTGGTCTTTCTTTTGATATCTTCATGTACTTGCTGTTCCTTGAGTTGCTTCTAGCTGTGGATTCCAAGTCTTTCCTTCAATTTCTTCTATGATCTTCCTTGTATCTCTTCATGTTACCACCAAGTGGATAATGAAGTTCCTTCTTGTGCTCGAGTCTTCATTTCCATTTTCCTAACTTGATAAATTCTTGCAGCAGGAATGGGGAAGTGGATAAGTAGATAGAAAACAATGGTACTAGTGCTTAGGGTTCACTAGTTGGTCTTATATGTGATTGACACATACTAGGGACTTGGGTCTTGGATTCAAAATGTCCACAACATCAAAGATAAAACGATGGAAACAAATTCTAAGACATGATAATATGGGTGGATCACTATGTTGGGTTTTGGTACAAAACACATGGTCATGGTTGAAGGGTGTCCAAACATTTTAGGCACATAATTCTCTGGTTCAAGGCTACCAAATGGAGCAATTTTTCTTAAGGAATCACATTGAAATTATTTATAGAATTAAATCTATGTCAAAAATACTCAAGTAGACAATTTAATTCTAAATTCACATTTAATTTGTTCAAAACTTATTTTGGGTCAGAGGATATGAAACTACGCATCCAAAGTTTTCCAAAAATATTTTATTTGCAAATTTTGGATTCGTAAAATTTGAATTATACCAAAATTCTTCAAACAATCATATTTAAATTTTAACCAATTTTAGTTTGTCAATTTTAATTTTGAACAGTGCTAAAATATTCTACTTGTTGTGTTGATTTCAAAAATTCTAAGTTTGCTAAATTTGGGCTTATGTATGAAAAGTTATGATGATTTAAAGATGCAGGGCCTTTTCTGCAAAACTGCCAAATAATTCTACCGCGAAAAAATTCAAATAAAAGGTTGGCCTGATGTGGCTGGATCTGATTGGTCAAAGGCGTTTGATTGGACTGCTGCGTGGCATGCTAACTGGCGATGATGTGAATAAGTGGTTTCATCCGGGCCGTTGGATCCAGATCCAACGGTAACTTACCCCTTCACATAAGATCTAATCTGGGTTGTCTAGATATAGATCGACGGTGAAGGATTCAAAGGAGCTCACCGGGGGCGTGGGGTTTGCCGGAGAATGGAGAGGTGGCGGATGGAGTTGCGGTCGTCGATGGCGGCTGCGTTTCCGAGGTGCTCTGGGCTCAGGGAGGTTGGGAGGAGGGGAAGTGCATCACAAAGAACTCGAAGGAGTGGAAGATGGCTCTTACGGGGTCCTTTGTCGACGGTTATGCTCGAACGGAGAGGCGAGTGCTCCGGTGAGCCTCGGGAAAGGATGGCGCCGATGTTCCGCTGCGCCTAAAACCAAAAGGAAAGTCTCAGGAGGGGCGTTTGGGCATGGAGAGTCTATAGGGACAGGAGGGAGCGTCCCTCGCTTGCTACCTTTGACGGAAACAGGCGGAGACGGAGGCGGCAGTGCGAAGCTACGGCGACGAATTTCTCGAGCGTGGACGCACGATTCTACGAGGGAGGAGAGGGTAAACGAGGAGGGTCTCGGGGTCTATTTAAAGGCTAGAGGAGGAAGGAAAGCGGTGGCCAGGGCGGTGATTGACGCGGGGGAGAAATCCGGCGAGATTCTCGGGCGGGAGGAGGAAGGAAACCCACGTCACCGAATGACGTCAGTGGTGGGGTCCACCTGAAAGTGGGAGAGAGTGGAGATGGGCGGGCTGATGTGCTGCTACAGGACGTGTTCTCACAGAAGATCTATGATCAAATTTATTTTTAGTAGTACACTCAAAGGTGTTAACAAGTTTATTATTCTCATTATAAAAGTTGCAACTCAATTTGCAAATATAAGTGAAGTATAATTCAGTAGCACATGTACTTAACAAGTTTTGTGGCAAACCAAACATATGTGTAAAAGCATGCTCACATGTAGCAAAATGTAAACCATTTAACAAAGGTAACATAATGTTCAATTCGGCCATTTTATGACAAGTAATACATATTTGATCCACCATAAAAATTTCATCCATGTTATAGTCACCAACCAAATTAAAAGTGAAACAAGTAGCATAAGTGCTAGAATTGACATATGAAATTTCAGCAATCCTATTCATAGCACATTGCACATTAATTGGTTCATTTAACATGATGGAATACACAATATAATTAGGTGGTATTTTAGCAAGTACTTCCTTATGTGTAATCAATACCACATGGTCAAAATTCGAATTTATCTCATTATCACATGGTGGTGAACTATATATGCTTGTTAACTCACAAGAATCAACTAGCAAATTAGTAGACTCACAAAATTCAGCACTTGAAGTTTGTAGCTCGAAATTAGCACCTTTATCAATGACATCCTCCTCAGATTTAGTAGGTACCAATTCATCTATCTCAAGTGGTGATGCAGGTTGTACTTGATTTAGCTCCCTTTCTTCAAAAGTAACCTGCGTATCACAAGAAACAACACTAGGAGTAGACATGATTACGTTAGTAGAAACAACCTCACATGTCTTCTCAACCTCGACAAATCCCATAACTAAACGCTCAAGTCTTTGCATCTCAAGTTTTTCAAGTCTTTGCTTTTCAAGCATTTGAGCAGAAATTAAGGGTTGATGTCTAATTCTTTGAAATTTTGTAAGCCATGCATGTATTATCCAATTTTTCTTATTGTTCCAAAAGAATTGTAAATCAGGATAATGGCTATCAAAATTAACTCTATATTTAGTGCACCATTGTTGTCCCAACAAAAGATGAGAACAAATAATATCTCTAGGCATCACATAACATAAAATTTTCTCCTTATGGCCATGAATGGTTAAAGGAACAAAGACTATGTGAGTAATAATAAGTTCATCATCATATGTAGGCAACTTGAATGGATCATATGTGCGTGGAACCAGCTGCAATTCTTCAACAACCTCAGGACTAACAAAATTATACCGTGTACCTTTATCAAGGGTAATAGCAACCTTACTTTCCTTGTTGTCAGTCGTGAAGTGAAATAAATCTTTTGTTGGAATCCCACTAGCATCCTCCTTCCAAAACGTAGCACTGCAAGCATCAACACTAGGAAAACCCATTGATTAATTTGTTAGAACAAAATAACAATAGGTTGTGGTGCCTCTCACAACTCACTCAAAACCAAGCAAAGATGGCTTCACTTGATGTTCCAAGAGAGAAAAGGATCAACTTACCAACAAGGAGCAATGAATAATGTGCTTTAGTGTGAGAAGAGAATAATCCGAGCTATCAAGTATCACAATGCAAAAAGGGTTTTTGGTGGGGCTTGGTTGGGATTCCTAACAACACCAAAATAACAACTAAAATGCACTGTCTAATGTGATGAAAAATACTAAAGGAACACACTCACTCTGGGAGACAAATGTGGCTTAGCAATTATATGGAAGAGTTATTGCAAGCACTGGAGACACTAGCAAATACTCTATGAAAACAGGCACAAGATTGCTCAAATGTCCACAAAATATCCAAGATAATAGGCTTCCACTAGTGATAGTATGTCTCGGCCTCTTTTTGCTTTTTCTCTCTTTCTATTTTTTTATACTTTTTCAATGGCCTTTGAATCAACTAGAAGCAGAAAATATGGACAAGAATTGATCAAATTGAGCAGCCTGTAGAGCAATAAAATAGCTAGTCTTTGGGTTTTGGGACCTAAAATTTGCTGTAGAATGGCTGTAGCTAGGGCTTATCAAAGATTAGACTGGAAACCGTGTCGTATGAGAGTGAAAACGGGGCAAAAAAGGCAGCGCGTATGTGTGTTGCGAATATCGCACGACAGAAACTGTGCGCGCGTATACAAGTGTGGACTTGCTGCTGTGTGTGGTATAACTTTTGATGCCCACCTGACGATTTTTGGGACCAGCGCCTGGTAGCGCTCGTGATTTGGCGCGTAGTGATGTGACGTGTGTTGTTTTGGTGGGTATCGTCGTGGTTGGACTCCGACCAGCGCGCGTGTATTGGCTGTTAGCGCGCGGAACTAGGCCAGCAACGAGGGACAGTGTCGGATTCCGACAGGAGACAGGCCTGCGCGCGCAGTTATTGGAACCTAGGTCGGTGGAAAGCGCGTAGCGCTGGGCAGGAATCTTTTTGTAGCACTCGTACAACGACGCGGTGGACAGTGAAAAGGTGATGCGCGAGTGTTTGCACTTTTTGACGCGGTTCAAAACGCGCGTTTTGGCAGTTAGTGTTTAGTGCGGAGCGCGCGTGGTGCCTTTGGACGGGTTTGGCAGCGATTGGCTCGGACCTCACGCTGCAGTGTGGACCGAGACCAGCTAGGTTTGGGGCGGAACACAACGCGCGAGCAGTGGTCAGGGACCAGGACAGAAACCGACAAAGACTAGGATGCGCGCGCGATTTCACACGCGTTTGGTCGGTGATGGTTTCAGAGATTTTGGCGCGCTGCTGGTTGGTGCGCGACTGCGCGTAGTTGGTGGAAAGCGCGTGGAATTTGACGCGGGCGCGGATAGGATTTGGCCGGTAGAAGGTTGCGGACGGAAAGTGCACGGCAACCACGCGTTTTCGTTGTGGATTGCGTAGCACCTGGTGGCGCTCGGATTCCGAGGCTCGGAAGGTGTGCGCGCGGTACGGTTTCTATTTTGGCCGGTAGTGATAAGGACAAGTAGGCGCAGCAGTTTTGGACAAATATTTTTGGTGGGATTTTCAGTATAGATCTAGACAAAAATATGAACAACGATGAACCCTAAAAAGATGAAAAAGAAAAAACAGAAACGCAAATCAACAAGAAACAGCAACTAGAGTAGCAATTTGGTGTTGATCTAGGCTCTGGCACAAACTAACCTAATATTTTTGTATGGCTTTTTCTGGATAGGAAATAAAAACAACTAAACTAGGGATAAATTTGCTCACCGAGTAAACCTGAGAATCTGATACCAAGATGATATGGGGTGGCCCGATCTTCTCGTTGAGCTTCTCTCTCTTTTTGTATTTTTCTGATATGTGGATAACTAGTGCTACACTGAGACCTCTCACTTAGCAGACCCCTGTTGCCAGATGCAACAACAATCATGCTCTTTGGATATTCTCAACTACACACTCTTGCACAAGTAATCAAAGATCACAAGTGGTCCTGTATCCCCCTATTCCCAGATGGAATAACAAGATATCACACAACTTTGCAAGGGTAAACTTCAAGTAGTATGCTTAGCAGCAATACACACTAGAGGCTAGGGTTTCATTGGTTTTGGTTTAAACTTGTTCTCCCTCTTCCACACGCAGGTGGGGAGTATATATAGGTGGAGGGCTCCTTGCACAAGGACCTCTCCTACTAGGACTAGGACTCCTACTTGGACTAGGAGGACTCTACTAGGACTCCTACTTGGACTAGGAAGGGATACAAACCGACCCAACTTTAGGGGGTTCGGCCATTATGGCATACAGGCCATGCCTAATTGAATTAGGACTTTCTTATATGGCGCATTGATCTTCAATGGGGCGCCCTCCTCTTGTTTTCACCATTCCTTAGTGTGGAAGAACATTCTTGTAGTTGTTTTCCACACTTGCACATTTGTTTTCAACACTTGTAAGTTTGTTTTCCATCATCTCCATGTTGTTTTCCAGCAAGTCTTGAGGTCTTCCTCCATCATGTTTGTGTTAACAATAACCCTGCTAATACATAATGCAATAGCTTAGGTAGTATAACATTCTTATAATCACAAACAATATTTATTAATAGGAAAGAATTCACCTTATAATAATCATCAGTAAGGCTCAATATTTCCTTCCAACTCAAGCATGTACATTCACCATGGACCCCTATTATATCCTGATCAGTGGTTCTCCCGGCCTTATATAGGTGGCCAGGTCTCAAACTGTACCCGGGGGGGTTACAAACCCTAGCTTAGGTCTGTTACAAGTTTCCTTCTTGACCCGCAAGGCTTTGCGGGTAGGCCTTCGATTGGGTCTTCTCGAACTGCTGGTTGTGTCACCTTTCCTTGGGCTTAGGTCTTGGGCCTTGGACCGGGTAGCCTCACCCGATAGGTCCACGATTCATCCCCATGTCAGTAGTCCTCGAGTGTCTACTTGACTGAGAATCTGTCGGGTGGACACTCAAAGTTCGTCTTGATTTCCTTCATTTGATCATTTCAATCGCTTGATTTTAGAGGGCGCATACCCTGTGCGCGAGGTGCTTCTTGTTGGGGGATGATAACCCGGTAGGCCCATGCCTGGGCGAAACCCGGCCAGAAGGAAATCACACAAGACCCGGCCCCATGTGGAGGAGATTCTAGAAGGCCCAAAGGGCATGGATCTTGTAATCCGTGCCTTGGGGGTCATGATTGGGAAACCTAGGGTTATGTGCGGATTCCGTGTAGGATTCCAGGTGTGCCTTGTATAGAAAGCCAGAGAGCCGGGTAATATATAAACCGGCTCTTGGAACAGAGAAACCAGAGCTTCTCCAGATATTCGAGTATTCTAGTAGTACGAGAGCTAATATTTGTAACCCTAGATCGGAGTCTCGGTGACATTGCAGCCTGAACTTCCAGATCCCAAGTTGATATGATTTCCCCTGAGCTAAACCCTCTCCCAAACACCAGAGTCGATTTGCCCCATCCTAAGTTACCCCCGGTAACGTCTGTCGTGAATATTCCACGACAGTTGGCGCCCACCGTGGGGCCTACGTCCAAAGGTGTTTACGTCATGGGAGAAGCTCGGGAAATCATGAAGAACCTCGTCATCGGCGAGATCATCACCAACGCTGAAGGAGAGAAGACCGTGGACGACTTTGGCTGGGGGCCAGAGTCGGATCAGTTGGAGGCCGGATCTGTTGTCACAATCGGCCGAGTCAACGTCTTCGTCGGTATGGTACGTGCATCTGGTTTTGTTTCTGACCATAATAAGTATGATTCTGTGTCAGGGGATGATACCTGTGTGCAATCGGACGGGGAAGAATCGGTCGGGACAGCAGAGCCGGAGAAGGAACCCACCACGAAGAGGGAACAGCCGGAGGAGCCGGTATGGACCCCGCGTGGCCGGGTTATGGGAGAAGATGATACCGAGTCTATCTTGCACTTACTTGAAGATCGGTACGAAGAAGATAGTTGCGAGGAGGAAGAGTACGAATCGTCGCCAGGCATCGCGCGCCGAGTCGCTGTCTACACAGCCCCTGCAATCAATCTTAATCAAGGCGATGTGTCGACGGCCGCGGCTGGAGCGGCGCGAGCGCTGGCCCAACAACAAACACCAGCTAACGGAAACCCAGTTATAGCCCGGGTCGATGGAGAGCCGGCCTCTGTCACTAGCGGAACAGGAGAAAGTGAGCGAAACAGAAATATGTTCGGATTTATGGCAAACAGAGCAGCAGGAGCAGGAACTTCACATCCACGAAATCTAGCTCTGTTTAGCAATAATCTGATCTTGGATCCCGCCGTATCGGCAACGGTGATAACCCCAGAAAACGCAGCAGCGCGTGCCCGAGATCTAGATGTAGCCCGCCGGGCATTGGAACAACAAAGAAGGGAAGTAGAAGCTGAGAGGCAAGGGATGGCTGAGCGCCAGCGTGAGTTGGAAGAATTGGAGGATCGAATTCAGGCTCAAACAACGAGGATATATAATCAGAGGCATCAGACGAGGTTACCAGCGGCAGGTGGAAATCTACAGCCGGCCACGTTCTTTATTACACCCCAAGACTAGCCAATTCCGGCTGTAAACCATGGAACCGGGTTTCAAGGAGCGACGCTCGGGGGACAGCCGGCCAACGTACCAACCGGGTTACCCGCGTTACCTGCCGGGACCCTGGGAGGCAATGCGGCGCCACCACCGTCACGATTTCACACCCCTCCGGGTCACTTCAATAACCCCATGGATAACGTGTACGCCGCAACCTTGGTGCTCAACCGTATTCCACTGGGAGAATCGCCTCGAGAAATCGAAACTCGGCAGGCCATAGAGATGCTACGCACCGCAGTGGCTTAGCAGGCAAATTACCCGGACCATAGAAGTGGTTTGCATTGGAAGCCATATGTCAGCCGGCAACCCGGAAATAAGAGGAACATTCAGTCAAGTTCGGCGCGACGGAGGCAGAGAAGCTGCAAATGCCGCCTCCTCCTCACAGGCCGGCAGTCCCCGCGGTTTCGGCAGCACAGGCAATAGTCGACAGTTCCCGTGCGAGGCGCATGGCCGGGTCAGCAGTGCGAGGAGCAGTTGGTGGCGCACCCCCTGCTGCGCCAGCCGAGTCTCATGTATCACGCGTGAGGCTGGTATTGACCAATCTGGCCGGGCCTAAATGTCTGTCGGACGCCATCAGAGCAGAGGGCCATATGGATCCTGAGACAACCATATCCGGATAAGTTCAAGGAACCGGGTAAAGTTGTAAACTATGAGCCAACCATGGATCCTGAGACCTGGTTGAGCAGTTATGAGATGGCCATGTCAATATGTAACGCCTCGGAAAGGCTTCAAGACAAATTCATGTATCTTATGATGTTCGAAGGAGCAGCCAAACTATGGTTCAACAATTTGCCTGAGAAATCTATCAATTCGTGGAGTGAGTTGAAGACGGCATTCGTCAAGCATTTTCATGGAACATGCAGGAAACTATACACAATCGATGACCTGGATCGATGCATCCAAAGGAAAGGAGAGTCGGCTCGCAGCTGGGTGCGCCGAGTAATGGAGATACTTCATTCTTCCACAGATATACAGCCGAAAGATGCAATACAAGCTATGGCAAAGACATGCAGATACACGCCTTTGGTGCAAAAATTGGTGCGCATGAAATCCAGTAGGCATGTGTCGGAAATCACTATGGGGGAATTAATGGATGCGTGCAATAAGCATGCCTCCACTGATACCACGGAAGAGGACATAGAGGAAAAGAAAGGGCAGCCAACATGAGCAGTAATGGGAAACCCGGAAACAGCACTAAGCCGGGTAATAATGGAGGTGGTAACGGAAATAATCAGCATAAACGACCATACGAGGGAAACTCTGAGTTAGTCGCCAATACCGAGGCCAGATTCCCAAGGCCTAGGGTAGATGGAAACTTCAATGGAGGAAATTTCAATGGAGGCAATTATCAAGGACGACCACGGCCGGCTAACCACATAGAAGCCTTTAGGATGCCTTGTCCGCGCCATAGTAGGAATGGCAAGCCGGCTAATCACTCGTTGGAGCAATGCGTGGACTTACAGAGATGGAAAAACAAGGAGATACAGAAGGCCTTGCGAGACGCAGGCCGGGGAGGAGGACCGGGTCTGGGTGGAAACCCGGGCAACAGACCACCCCCCGCCGGCAACGCGGGAGGCGGTAATCCGGGTAATAACCAAGGTGGTGCAGGCAGTTTTCAGGCTAACCCTAAGCAGCTAGGGCAGTACCACGTCCACACCACCGAAACTTCCAACAAAGAAAGAAAGATACTTAAAAGGGATGTAAAACCGGTTTCTTCAGGGGTACCGAGGTATTTGAGATGGTCAGATCAAGAAATAACATGGAGCAGAAGAGATCACCCGGAATCGATAGAACATCCGGGTGTGTTGGCCTTGGTGGTGGCCCCACAGGTCAATGGATACGAGTTAAAAAAAGGTCCCGATGGACGGTGGGAGTAGCATAAATATCTTATACTGGGAGACCTTTTTGCGCATGGGGCTCAAGGAGTCTCAGCTGCAGAAAAGCTCCACAGTTTTCCATGGAATTGTGCCGGGGCACTCGGCTTGCCCAGAGGGAAAGATAACACTAGAGGTTGCTTTTGGAGAATCGAAGGATAACTACAGAGTAGAGTGGCTCACGTTTGAGGTGGTGAAATTGCGCAGTCCCTATCATGCACTGTTCGGAAGGCCGGCTTATGCCAAATTCATGGCGAGACCGTGTTACGTTTACTTACACCTGAAAATCCCGGGTCCCAAGCAGACCATCACTATACATGGGAATAGGTCCGTGGCGGCCGAGTGTGATGAAGGAGACGCGGCAATGGCAGAACAAGCTTGCAGGAAGGAAGAACTCAGGTATTACCGGTCTCAGGTAGACCCCAAAGATCGAACAGCCCTGAAGAAACCAAACTCGGAAGACGAGAGAGTTAAGTTTAAAGCAGCCCAAGACACAAAGATGGTGGCCTTTTTCGAGGGCAACTCTTCCAAACAGTTTGCCATAGGCTCTAACCTGGGTAATGAGGAGGAAGAGGCACTCATGAAGTTCATTCGCGAGAATCAGGACGTGTTCGTTTGGACGTCGAGTGACATGCCGGGTATCCCGACTGAGCTCGCCGAACACAGCTTGCATGTTGATCCCAAGTCTCGACCAGTGAAGCAAGGCCTGAGAAAAATGAACGAGGAAAGGAGAAAGTCTATAGGGGCAGAGATAGCTCAGCTCCTAGCTGCCGGCTTTATCATGGAGGTCTTTCACCCGGACTGGCTGGCAAACCCGGTTTTAGTGCTGAAAAAGAACAATGAGTGGAGAATGTGCATAGATTATACAAGTCTCAACAAGCATTGCCCAAAGGATCCATTCGCCCTTCCAAGGATAGATCAGATCATAGATGCAGTTGCATGATGTGACTTATTGTGTTTTCTGGATGCTTATTTCGGGTATCACCAAATAAAGCTCAAAAAGGAGGATTGAGAGAAAACTTCGTTCATAACCCCTTTTGGTGCTTTCTGCTATAAGACCATGACCTTTGGACTGAAAAATGATGGCGCAACATATCAACGGTGTATTCAGAAGTGCTTTGAGGATCAAATTGGGTGCAATGTTCATGCCTATGTTGATGATGTGGTGATTAAAACAAGGAAAGCAGAAACTTTCATAGATGACTTAAAGGAGACCTTCAAGAATCTGAGGAGATACCAGATGAAGCTTAACCCGACTAAATGTGTGTTTGGAGTGCCTGCGGGAAAGTTACTCGGTTTCATCGTTTCTGAACAAGGGATTGAAGCTAACCCGGAAAAGATCAAAGCTATTCAGAATCTAAAAAAGCCGGATCAGTTGAACATGTCCAAAAACTCACCGGGTGTGTGGCAGCGCTGAGCCGGTCCATATCTCGGCTCGGAGAAAAAGCGATACCCTTATACCGACTCTTTAAGAAAACCGATAAGTTTGTATGGGACCAAGAGGCGGACGAGGCCTTCGAGGCTCTGAAAAAGTAGCTATCTGAGGCACCAATCTTAGCAGCGCCGGGTCCTAAAGAACCCATGCTGTTATATGTTGTAGCCGGGCCCCGGGCAGTTAGCATAGTGGTTGTGGTTGAGCGTAAGGAAGATGGAAAGGATCACCCGGTACAAAGGCCGGTTTATTATGTAAGCGAGGTCTTATCGGAAGCAAAGCAGCGGTACCCGCATTGGCAAAAGCTAGTTTTTGGGGTATTCATGGCCAGCCGGAAATTGAAGCCATACTTTCAGGAACACCCTATCACGGTGGTAAGCTCAATTGCAATGGCAGATATCATAAGAAACTCAGACGCAACAGGCAGGGTGGCCAAGTGGGCCATTGGTATGGAACTTACTACTGTTATGGGGTGTTCTTGAAAATTGAAGCCATATTTTCAAGAACACCCCATAACAGTAGTAAGTTCCATACAATGGCGGATATCATCAGAAATTCAGATGCAACAGGAAGAATAGCCAAGTGGGCTATCGAGATGGGGGATTATCACATCAACTACGAGTCCCGGTCTGCGATCTAGTCCCAGGATCTAGTAGATTTTGTCAATGATTGGACTCACACAAGCATGCCCATAACAATGCCAAGTTCAGAGTCTTGGGTGATGCACTTTGATGGCTCCAAGCAGTACAAGGGTTCAGGAGCTGGTGTGGTGCTCACGTCGCCAAAAGGAGATAAGTTGAGTTACGTGTTACAAATTCACTTTGACTGCTCTAACAATGTGGCCGAGTATGAGGCCCTGCTACATGGATTACGAGTGGCAAAGGAGATGAATATTAAGCGCATAAGATGCTATGGAGACTCGGATCTCGTGGTACAGCAGGTTTCAGGTACATGGGACAGAAAAGATGCGACAATGGCGGCTTATCGCAGAGAGGTGGACAGGTTAGCCGGGTCTTTTTCCGGGTATGAAGTGGAGCACGTCGATCGGCGAAAGAATGAGGCAGCAGATGCGCTCGCGAGACTCGGCTTGCGTCGAGAGCCGGTTCCGCCTAATATTTTCCTGGATGAGTTATGGCGGCCCTCTGTCAAAACCGAATCTGAAGAAGAATTAGCACATCAAGACCCGGATTCAGAGTTTGCGGCCGCAGTACGCGCCATTCCAGAGTGGACTGAGCCGTTCTTGGCGTTCTTATCAAGAGGTGAGTTACCATCGCAGAAAGTACTAGCCCGGCAAATCCTGAGACGGGACAAGGGTTACTCCATTATTGACGGTGAGCTCTACAAGAGAAGTGCTACAGGTGTCTTCTTACGCTGTGTAACCCCAGAAGAAGGGCGTCAGATACTGAAGGAGATCCATGAAGGCGATTGTGGACACCATGCCTCCACAAGGTCCCTTGTGGCTAAGGCATATTGACATGGTTTTTTCTAGCTCACGGCTCTAGCGGATGCGGAACGCTTGGTGGCAAGATGCGATGGATGTCAAAGGTACGCTCGGCAAACACATGTGCCGGCTATGGAGCTACGAACGATCCCATTGACTTGGCCATTTGCGGTTTGGGGTATGGACATGGTAGGCCTCTTTCACATGTCCCCTTGCAAAAAGACTCATCTTTTGGTGTCTATTGATAAGTTTACCAAGTGGGTCGAAGTTATGCCAGTTACAAATTGTGAAGCGGCTACGGCTGTCAAGTTCTTGAAGAAAATCATCTATCGGTTTGGGTATCCTCATAGTATAATCACAGACAATGGAACCAACATGTCCTTAGGAGAGATGGAGAAATTTTGTGGAAACAATGGTATCTGGCTTGATGTAGCCTCTATGGCCCACCCGCAAGCCAATGGGCAGGTGGAAAGAGCAAACCAGGAGTTACTTCGAGGAATGAAACCACGACTACGAGTCCCGTGTCTCAGAGCTGCTGGAGCGTGGGTTGAGGAGTTGCCCTCCGTGGTTTGGGGAATGAACACCACACCTAACAGATCTACTCAAATGACCCCATTTTTTATGGTTTATGGTGCAGAAGCAGTTCTTCCGAGTGATATCATCCATGATTCGCCACGAGTGGCGGCCTACGTGGAAGTTGAAAACGAGAAGACCCGGCAAGACGTTGTGGATATGCTAGAGGAGCACAGAGAGCAAGCATTGGAGAGATCCGCCATATACCAGCAGGACTTAAGGCGATACCATAGTCGCCGGGTTAAGACCCGGGTTTTCCAGGAAGGAGACCTAGTGCTACGCCTAGTGTAATCCAAGGAGGGAAAGCACAAGTTATCTCCCCCATGGGAGGGCCCGTTCATCATAAGCCGGAATTTTCACAATGGATCATATTACTTGATAGACGCAAGGGAAGAGTCGGATACCGTCAATGACACCACCCATACCACTTGATGTAGCCCACCGTATTCCACCAAGCACAACATCGACACACCACAAGGTGAACTCACTCCTTTCTCCGTATGTTTCCGGTGACTTGGTGAACGGTGCTCTACCTCATGAAATACCCCTCTACATGCATAGGTGGGATCACCACATGGAGACCCAAGATGGTGCCCAAGATGCTCAAGAACACATCCAAGAAGGTGCACATGAAGCTAGGAAGAACGTGGGTGAAGACGGCGTCAAGATCGGAGTCCCGAGGTGGAAGAACGGAGGAGAATGGGGTCTCCCGGCCTCCCTCCCGGCCAGGCCGGCCTCCCCCCAGCCTCCAGGCCGGCCCCCTGCCCGAGCACCCCAGCCTCCAGGCCGGCCTGGCTCCCTCCACCCCGGCCCCAGGCCGGGTACCCAACAGAAGGGGCCGGCCTGCAGGCCGGCCTGGCCTCCTCCACCCCGGCCCCAGGCCGGGCACCCCACAGAAGGGGCCGGCCTGCAGGCCGGCCTGCCTCCATCCCACCCCGGCCCCAGGCCGGCCACCCCTCCAGGCCGGCCTCTGCGCCTCCCAGGCCGGCCAGGCCGGCTCCCAGGCCGGCGTGGCCCCAAAATGCACGGAATTGACCCGTTTTTGCACCGTTTTGACCCCCGTTTCGACCCCGAGCTATATAAGGGACCCCGGTGGCTAGATCTAGGGATAGGAATAGTTTTGAGCATTGTTTTCGAGAGTTTAGGGCTTTGCCCTTGTATCCCTCTTTTGAGGTGACTCCTCTTATGAGGCCACTCCTATGTTGATGATGTTCATCTAGGATTGTATCAAGATCTCTCCAAGGAGCTACTCTCTCACATAGTGATTCTAGTAGCGCTTGCCAACCTTCCCCTTTTGGGCTTCTGTTGGATCGGTGGACCGGCCGGTAAGAGAAACGGTTTCAATTAGCGTGTTGTTGACTTGGGTTTGCGATCCCTCGTAGGCTTCACGAGTTATCTTCCCCCTTTTGTGTTTCCGCGCGTTTGCCCTCGATTTCCCCTCGATTCCCCTCTCGTGTTCATCGTGTTCATCGCGTTCTTCGTGCGTTCTTCGTTCGTTCTTGTCGATTCGTGAAGATCGGGCCAACTTAGAGGTCAACACCTTCATCATCTGGTATCCAGAGCTAGATTGACACGAATCCGACACCCCACCCTTTCCCCTACCACCAATTTTTCTTCTATCCACCATAAATTCGAAAATTTGACCAAAAATAGCCGAAAGGGATTTCGACCGATCTCTTGATTCGTTGAGTTTTTCGTGGTTTTGTTTCATAGATTTGTTGCCAAAAACCATTTCCCATCTTCCTATTCAGCCACAATTCTTGAATTTGTCCAAAATTTTTCTTGATTTGGGAGAAATTTCGAATTTGAGCAAAAATTTCAGAAAAATCCTGCTCTTCGATTCTTGGACAGATTTTGAAACTTGTTTTTCTTTGTCGTTTTTGATCCGAATTGAGTGCAACAAAGTGCTACGCGACGCCCACGACATCACCTACGCTTCCACATCAACGGATCGCCACGACATCGACTCCCCCACGGCCGCAAGTCCGTGATCATCAATAAGAGAGGTATAACTTGCTTCCGCTTGAACCACCCCACCCCATTGTGTTACTTACCTATTCGGACTAGTTCTTTTTACACCGCTTGGCATCGCATTGTGGCACCGAGAGTGCGAGTTTTGCGCTTGTGAGAGAATAGCTACGAGTAGGCATTGGCATTTGGGAATCATCTCCGCATCATCCGTCAAAAAGCAAAAATCAAAAAAAAAAAAGAGTGGAGAAAGAGCAAGAAGCAAAAAGAGCCATGAGAAGAAAATGATCGATGCCAATTGCTACCATTTGTAGGAACGCCTAGCTTCGAGTTGCAAGAGAGAAGAGAGTGACCGGTTGCCACATTGCGAATCTTGTTGCCTCTTGTTATTTGCGGTTCGAGCTAGCGTCCTCCTTGCGTTGGTGTGGCATTGAGCATAGTCTTCGATAGGTACATTTCGTCTCCGCTCGTCCATTGGCCGCACTAACCCCATTTATCATTTGTGTGTGTGTGTTTTTCGTTTTCCACCATATCATTTTCCTCCACTAGGTTTGGTTTGCGTGCTAACTTTTCTTTGATTCTTCTCCACGTTTTACAACAAACTTTTCTTTTGATTTGTCGTTTTCTCGCCACCATTTCTAACCCATTTGCCATCCACCAATAAGCCGTGTGTGTTTTGGGGCGTGTTTTGGGATCTTTCGAACTCAAGTCACTTCATTCTTTTTGCTAGCGGTTTCTCTTGGTTTGGTCCACTAGTTTCCAACATTTGCTAAAAGGTGAGGTTGAGCTCTTAGGTCCTCACACCCTATATATATACACTTGCGCTTGTGACTAACCATGTATAGTGAGAGCGGATCATATGGAGGCCATGATGACTATGATGAGTCCTTGATGGACCACGACGACTACAACGAGCAAGACATGGACCTCCACTCCTATGAGCACAACGTGGTGGACGACTACGAGCACGACATCGTGGATGACCGCTACTACGAGCATGACATGGTGGATCACCACCACCACTACGACCACGACGTCGAGCTCTACACCGACTACTCCTCCTCAAGCATCATCGACATGGAGGAGCACCACCACCACCACGCCACCGCCGACTCCATGAGCTACATCGACATGAACCACTACTACAACAATGACACCACAAGCTTGGATGACGAGATGGAGCCCTACTACACCGACAACGCATCCTCGAGCATGGCGGAGTTCTACACCGACAATGACTCCGACATGGACGAGCTCACCTACAAGCGCTTCCTCGCCAAGCTTCGGTGGCCAAGACATCACATGTCCGATGGCTCATGCTCACCACCATGGAGCTTCAAGGAGAATGCCAAGGCCAACACAAGACAAGTACCTTCAACCTCAAGATGGCGCAACGACAAGAAATCCGACAAGTTGGCCACGTCAAGATCCTCAACATCTAGACGCCGCCACAAGAAGGACATCATCGAGGCCCCATCTAGCGAGAAGGCCAAGAAGCCAAGGCATCCAAATGACTTTCGGAGTCATCCCACACATGAGGGGCGGGAACGCCGCAAGCTTCGTCATCGACAAGCTTCCCGCTCTCATCACCACGCTCATCACCAAGACCGTCGCCATGATCACCATCGCCATATGGAAGAGAGTGGTACACCCACCTCACCGCATCTTCCACCACAAGCTCCGCGACGACATTGGTTTGAGCATCGCTCGCCATCACCACTACCTCGACCTCGACACCGACAAGGCCGTGGTGACCCTCTTCAAGATCACCCTCTACGACCGGATATTCTTCATCATCCACCTTCTCCACGCTCGACTCATGACATTGGTCTAAATGGCTTCATGGATGGTGCTCGCCCACATTCAAGGCTTCCAAGGCAAAATGTGTGTCACCACCACAATGACCACCAAGACCAAGGCCATTATCAAGAAGGTGCTCCCGACATGGCTTCTAGCGAATGCCTCCCTCGACTCCACCACAATGACCATCGGCGCCATCCTCTCCATCATGATCGCCATCGCCAAACCAACGAGGATGACCCACATGAGCTTCCACCGCCTATCTTTGATGAAGACCCACATGAGAGAACTTCTCAACATCAAGCGAGTGCGAATGCTCCCTATGGCTTGTTTTTCCCCATCTTCGAGGAAGACCCCATTGAGCGCCACCATCATCAACAACCAAGTGGGCTTGCTACAAATGATCTCTCACTTCCTCTCTTTGATGAAGACCCTTATGAGCGCCCACTTCGACCACCACTAGGCACGGATGCTATGAGCCTACTTTCCCCTCTCCTTCAAGATGAAGACCTCTTATGCCCCATTTGCAAGGGCCATGGTCACATAATGTGGGATTGCCAAGGCGGCGACCAAGATGGTGCGTCAAATGGAGATGCCATCCATGATTCTTCTCCTACCATATTGGATGAAGCACCGCATCACCTTGACCACGGATTTCCATCGCATCATCAAGGCCATGAAGACAACGACTTGAGCGCCGTTGGCCTCAATGTTACAAGGTGCAAGGACCATAAGCGTCATCATCCATATGAGGAATGGGAGCCGCCACCTCATCTTCATCAAGATTGTGCTTTCTATTCGCACCCCACCTTCGACAAGGATCCTCCTCCTTCTTCATCACATGAGGCGAGATTCACTTCATCATCACCACTACATCTACATCATGTGCGACATTCTTTGAGGATGAACAATGACCTCCATGATCAAGAGCATGAGCTTCCCTCATCGCCACAAGAGCAACAACAACATCAAGAGTGCGAAGCTATTCCTCCCATGACACAAGATCAACATCACCATATGCATGAGGAGACCACTCTACCACTCTATGATGAAGACATTGATGCATGTGACATTGTCAAAGAGGCTCATCCCTTGCCATCATCTCTAAGGCATTCTTCTTCTTCGTCTCCAATGACACAAGTGGCAACTCCGACCATCGACAAGAGAGCTCCCAATGCTACCAATGAGATGATCTTGGTTGCCAACCAAAATGGTGACCATGCCTACATGAGTGAAGGCCAATACTATGCCTTGCACCAACTAGCTCTCAATTCCTTGGACATGCCGACCAATGGTGACGAAAGCGTCTATTGCAATGAGGCCGCGAACTCATCGCGAGTGTTGACACGAGTTCTTCAAGCCTATCCTCAAGATAAGGACCAACGATGCAACCTCTCTAGAGCCGGCGTCAATGGCCCATCTATCATTGATGGAGGTAATGACGAATTGGGTGAGACTCTCCGCTTGACTTCCAAGCATCTCATGCCAACCTCCACAAGGCCACGCTCAAGCCACCATTCTAGCCAAGGAAATCTTCATCATCATCATCATCGACCATTTGAGGATGCTACAAGGCATGGCTTACATTACCAATTGATGGAGCTTCCTTCGACACAAGCCATGACCCTACCTCCTCCTCCAAGAAAGCCACCCTTTCCACACTTGGAGATCAACCCAAGAGATGAGATGATTGCGTCCTCCTCGCCACATGCTATGACACTACCGACTCCAAGCAATGCAACGACTTCGACAAACCCGCACACCTCTTGTGCCAAGACTTTGGAGCCTTCTAGTGTCCCCTCTCAAGCTTCTAGTGAGATGAGTGGTGAGAGAGAGATCCACCATCACGTGAGTGAGAGCCACAAGCCCATAATGAGTGGAAAAAGCATGAGTGTTCATAGAGGCCTCGCCTTGTTAGCCACCAAAAGTGAGATGAGAGTTGAGAGCAAAATCCCATGTGTGCTTATCGACACTAACGGCTTACCAACTTTCTCTCCATCTTTGTTGTCTATTTTGCAGAGATTTGGTGACCCTATCAAGCATCCTCGACATCATCGCCTTCTCCACATCCAAGGCTCTCCACATCGCATGAACATCGACACCGACTTGAAGGGTTGGAAGGAGCATATGCCGCTCATCATGATCCCCATGGAGATTGACAAGAGCTTCTACGACAAAGCATCCTCCACCCACACTCCTCAAGTCAAGATCTACACGGCGCGTCACAAGCACTTCGACATCAACGCCTTCTACGCCTACATACCACATGTCACGATGTGCATGGAGTTCGACAAGCGCGTCCACGACAACGACTTCTACGCCTACAACCCTCATGTCAAGATGTACTTGGAGTTCCACATGCGCATCCCCGACAACGACTTCTTCATCTACATCCCCTACGTCAAGATGTACTTGGAGTTCGACAAGCGCGTCAACGACAATGACTCCCACGACTACATACCAATTGTCAAGATGCACTTGGAGTTCGACAAGCGCGTCAACGACAATGACCACCACGACTACATGCCAACCGCCACGATGTACATGGACTTCGACACGAGCATCAACAACAACCACTACGTCAAGTTCATCTACACTCTACCGCTTCCGCAACCCATGGAGCAACACCCTCTTGAGCTCTTCGACGACGACTACATCTCATGTCAAGCTCATCCTCATCCACCCATGGAGGATCATGTCAAGATCGTCATCGTCTTTGGACTACACCCTCCACGAGCATACCTTGGCATGATCTTCGATAAGAGGCTCAACTTCAACGACTACACCGCCTCGCAAGATCTTCCTCAACCATCCACGGGGGGCCATTTCATGATCTTCATCACCTTTGGACCGCCCCCACTACGAGCCTACCGTCACATGGATTTCGACAAGCGGCTCAACTTCAACGACATCTTCGTTGTCAAGATTCCTTCTCCCGCTCACATATGGATGAAACGAGAGTCGAGGACGACTCTTTTTCAAGGGGGGGGAGATGATGTAGCCCACCGTATTCCACCAAGCACAACATCGACACACCACAAGGTGAACTCACTCCTTTCTCCGTATGTTTCCGGTGACTTGGTGAACGGTGCTCTACCTCATGAAATACCCCTCTACATGCATAGGTGGGATCACCACATGGAGACCCAAGATGGTGCCCAAGATGCTCAAGAACACATCCAAGAAGGTGCACATGAAGCTAGGAAGAACGTGGGTGAAGACGGCGTCAAGATCGGAGTCCCGAGGTGGAAGAACGGAGGAGAATGGGGTCTCCCGGCCTCCCTCCCGGCCAGGCCGGCCTCCCCCCAGCCTCCAGGCCGGCCCCCTGCCCGAGCACCCCAGCCTCCAGGCCGGCCTGGCTCCCTCCACCCCGGCCCCAGGCCGGGTACCCAACAGAAGGGGCCGGCCTGCAGGCCGGCCTGGCCTCCTCCACCCCGGCCCCAGGCCGGGCACCCCACAGAAGGGGCCGGCCTGCAGGCCGGCCTGCCTCCATCCCACCCCGGCCCCAGGCCGGCCACCCCTCCAGGCCGGCCTCTGCGCCTCCCAGGCCGGCCAGGCCGGCTCCCAGGCCGGCGTGGCCCCAAAATGCACGGAATTGACCCGTTTTTGCACCGTTTTGACCCCCGTTTCGACCCCGAGCTATATAAGGGACCCCGGTGGCTAGATCTAGGGATAGGAATAGTTTTGAGCATTGTTTTCGAGAGTTTAGGGCTTTGCCCTTGTATCCCTCTTTTGAGGTGACTCCTCTTATGAGGCCACTCCTATGTTGATGATGTTCATCTAGGATTGTATCAAGATCTCTCCAAGGAGCTACTCTCTCACATAGTGATTCTAGTAGCGCTTGCCAACCTTCCCCTTTTGGGCTTCTGTTGGATCGGTGGACCGGCCGGTAAGAGAAACGGTTTCAATTAGCGTGTTGTTGACTTGGGTTTGCGATCCCTCGTAGGCTTCACGAGTTATCTTCCCCCTTTTGTGTTTCCGCGCGTTTGCCCTCGATTTCCCCTCGATTCCCCTCTCGTGTTCATCGTGTTCATCGCGTTCTTCGTGCGTTCTTCGTTCGTTCTTGTCGATTCGTGAAGATCGGGCCAACTTAGAGGTCAACACCTTCATCACCACTTCATCTATGCAAGAGCGAGAGAGACCATGGAACGTGGCTCAGCTACGTCCCTACTATACTTAGCATAGATTTGACTTTCAAGTTGTATTGCACGACGTAACAGGCAGCAGGTTTCAGACGCACTCTTTTCCTATCCAGGGTACCTAAGTGGACTGGAGGGTTTTTAATGAGGCGGCCTGCTGACCTAACCTTTTTATATCAATAAAGATATGGTTAAGTCATTATGGTTCTTACGTTTCTTGTATTTTTATTTCTTTTGCATGTTTTTTCTATGTCTAATCATGATTTATATCAGGTAAGTATATTACATTTAGTCAGTTATAATTACCGAGTTATGAGAAATATAGTGTCAGGTTTATATCCTTTTTTCGTTTCTTTTTGAGTTATCTGTAAAACCTAGTATTGCATAGTATATACTTAGGTCTTGGGGGCTGATTGCTTGAATAACACAGTTGCAAACTCAGACCCGGCCGCGATGCCATTAGGGTATGAGGGCTGATTACTTGTAATAAGTACAGTCGCAATCTCATAACCTGGACGATAGAGCCAAACTTTTCTTGGCCTTTCTTGCTTAAGCTTGATGTGACTCGCAACAAAATGGCATGATTGCTAGCCTATAAATTCAATCGGTCATGATGCCCATGGGGACATGCCTGACCCTGTTTTCATAGAGTTATAAGCAACATTGAATATCCACGCGAAAGCCGGCTTACAGCAAAGGGGGTCAAAAGGGTCATCTAAACCACAAGTTATGCGGAGTAAAAAGCAAAAGCCTGAAACTCATAGTGTATTAAGCATAACTTCAAATAATCTCGTAGTTGGGGATTTAGCAAGACATGGAGTTTTCTTAAGCCACAAATCCCTAGACTCCAAAGTCCGAGTCTTGGGGACTTGGGGACTCGAGAAAGCAACAAGTTATCTAGCTAATGAACTCAAAAATTCATTAATCCGAGTCTTGGGGACTTGGGGACTTAAGAAGCAAGGTTCACCCAGTCAAAAAATCCTAAGACCCGGAAACCGGGTCTCAGGGACTTGGAAGAAAACTTTGCCTTACCCGAAAACCCAAGGATCGGTATTTATTGCAAAAAATGTAGAAAAAGCAAAAATATGCAAACACAAGTTTGAAAAGTGCATACCGAATGGATGACCAGAAGGGCCATCAAAGCCATAAAAGTTTAAACGTATTACAAACCAAAGGAGTAGTATCAAAAGTGCACAAGCGCACTATCAAATAAACAAGTGTAGCAGGCATCTTACAAATGCCTATTGGCCAAATAAGTGTTTGTTGGTAAAGACGAGAACATTACTCGGCGTCCATAGCTGAGTCTTCAAGGGCGGTCTTAGGAGCCGGGTCTTCAGCGCTCTCCCCTGCAGCTTTCCCTGCCTCTGTGTCCGGTTCAACCGCGGGATCAGCGCGAGCTGGAGGAGGGACCGCTGGAGTTGATGATGATGGCACAGACCCGGCCTCGACTTTCTTCTTGGCAACCTCTTCCTTGTACTGAGTTAACATATCAAAAGGAGCAGGGAAAGCAGAGGGTACATGCTTATCTTCAGCATTGTACGGACGGTAAGCTTGTTTACATCGAGCTTCTCGGCAATCAAGTTGGACGAGTGGCGAACCTGCGTGTGGAGGACTTTGAAGTCCTTTGCCGAGAACTTCGAGCCATCAATATTAAATTCAGGAAAACCGTTCACAATCCTTGCCGGCTCAAGTTTCGGATAGTAGGCTTTGGCCAACGCAAGGCTACGGATCACCCCAACTCGGCACGCCGAGCGTTTTCAAAGATCTATCCAGGCAGGGATTGTCGAGTATGCTTCAAGCATCTGGGATACGCCGCCATATGTGCCTGCCCACTTCACAGCCTCGAGGGTCCACTTGGTACCCACCGAGAATTGCCGGATAACAGCCTTAAGTGTCTTTAGCTTCTCGATATCATCCTGATCCTCAGCATTTTCACCCGGACCTGCGTAACGAAAGGAAAAGCAAGGTGGCGAGACTCGGGTTAAAGACCCTACAAAATGAGAAATCCGAGTGATAATCAGGAGATTAGGCGTGCTTTACCAAGGAGGGAGCTGTAAGTATCGGCAATAAAGGTCGAGAGTTTCTTCAAAAGCCCCTCAGCGTTATGGAGTTTTTTCTTGTACTTCTTGCACTCCTTAGAAAGCTCTTTTACCTCGGCCTCCAGCTCTTCACGAAGTTTGGTCTCAACCCGCAAGAGTTCGTTGGTTTTCGCCAACACCTCATCCGTCCGGGTCACATAGACCTGAAAAAAGACAAGGAAACATCAGTCGGCAGCAGGATAAAGTTGCACACGAACGGTTATATGGCTACAAAAGTACCGAGTAAACTAATGACAGTTCACCCGGAACTTGGGGACTAGGATGAGTATGTACATAGTATTAATTAAGCTACCTGATGCTCAGCTACCAGAGACTCGATGATATCTTTTTCAGTTGCTTTCAGGGATTAGTACTCCCCCTACACTTTCTCAAAGTCAAGGCCGCTGAGAGCCGGCCTGGAAGAGCTAGGGTTTTGGTTACCCGGTGGTGGGGTCGCGTCCTATTTCAGTGGGTTGACTTTGGTTGCCTCTGTCTTGGGAGCAGGAGATGCCCTTCGCGCCCCAAGAAACTCGACGTCGGGGTCAGTCGAGTGATGCGTGGGCGGAGGAGACTCGGTCCTGGGAATGGCCGTGTCTTCCGACTCTTGCTCTTCAACTAACGGGGGCTTAGGGCATGTACAGTGGTTCTCTCTTAGCGATGACACGTAGGATAATTGCTTAGTTGGCGGAGAGAGAAACTAAAAAAAGACGTTTGCCTTCTCTTAGCTAAGAGATCACCTCTTAGCATAATTGTCTCACCACTTATTTAGGATATCTGGTTGTTAACGATAGAACTAAAAAATAGCCCATTGTACAACATGTTTTTTCGTCATATCTATATAACATGGCGGAGTTAAGATAAGACAGCCTTATCAACGATTGTACATGCCCTTAGTGGCACTCTCCGGGTCTTCCATAGCCGGGTTATCAACAAAGGTCTCTTCTTGGTCACTATGTGTAACCTTGGCTCTGAGGGAAGAAAAACAAAAAGTTAGTAAGCAGTAGACGGAAAATGCGGAAAGTATAGATATATTGGCGATTAAAGCATGCGAATTACCCGGTATTCACGACAAAGTCGCTTGGAAGATCATTACTGGACCCGGATGACACTGATAAAGAATCGTATAGTGAGACTCGGAGTTGTCCGGCTAACGGATGATTTGGAGATGGATACTTTCGAGGAATGTAGGCAGAGTAAGTTGAAGGAGTACCGGCTCGGCGAGCGGGCGACATAGGGATCCCGGGATTGAGGGGATCATCACCCGGAGAAGTCCGGGTTGCCCGTCGCTTGGCTGGGACCGTGTCCTTCAAAGATGATGTAGTGGTTAGATACATGTTGAGTTTGCACATATTGGCATAGGAGTATGGCTCTGAGGTCATGGAGGAGTACGACACCTTGAAAACAACTTTCCTGGGTTTCCTCTTCTGGCCAACCTCAATTTTTTTGCTCTGCCTCACTCTCCTCCGATTGAGAGTCGTCTTTATCATCTGGCGCTGGTGATGGTGGGGCATTGTCGGAAGGAGACGAATTTTGGTCTAATAGGCTAATAAAGTATTTATTAAGCAGAGACCCGGAATTACCTTCATCGCTGTTAGTCGGTTCTTCCTCCTCCTCCGAGTTTTCAGAAGGGGGAGGGGTGACAGTTTTCCAGAATGCATCGGTTTCCTGGGTGAGAAACAACAGACAAAAGTTAGTACGTGTACATAAGAAAGATCAGTCGGTATAGAAGGTGATAATCGGTTCTTACTGGAGGAGCCGGGTTAGAGCGCGTAAAGGGGCCGAGTCCGGAGATGCTTTTGATGACATCAACTTTCTCGGCCAAGAAGTTCTTCATGGCCTTATTTACATCTGCAGCCGGGTATGATTTCTCCGAGTATCGGAGAGAATCGGTAAGGTGGCCGGAATACTCGTAGATGAGCTTTGGGCGTACGCTATTTGGTTGGATCCGGCAGCTGATCCGGGTCTTGATTAAGTTTAGCCCAATAAGACCCTGGGCTGCTAACACGGCAAGCTTGTGAAGGAGGGGCTGGATTGACTGTCTGTCGGCTTTGGGTGCGAAAGAGCTAAGATTGTCGGAAAGGGATAGAGTTTCAACTGAGAAACCCGACAAAGGCTTTTGACTGGGTGTGGATGTGTCTTGGCAGTAGAAAAAGGTCTTCTGCCAGTGCTTCACATGTGTGTGAAGGCTGAGAGTCGGCATCAGAGAGTTTTTACGTCTCTGAACCAAAACCCCCCCCACAGATGAGGAGGGGCCGTCCGTGCTCTCCCGGCAGGGCTTGCACTGAAATAACTCCAAAAACAAAGCAAGGTTTGGGGGAATGCAGAGATAGGCTTCACAAAGAACTATGAAGTGGCAAACATTTAAGATCGAGTATGGACCAATGTCAAAAATTCGGAGTTTGTAGTGGTCCAGAAGTTCGCGGAAAAAGGGGTGACCCGGGGGGCGGAAACCCCGGATCACGTGCTCAAGGAAGACAACCACCTCACCTGGACCGGGTGAAGGCCGTTTTCCTCCCCAGGCGTCCTCCAATGGATGTCCGACTCTGCGGGCAGAACCCCAGACTCGGCTAGCTCATCGAGTTTCGCCTTGGTAACAGTCGATTTCGCCCAGTTGGCGGCAATCGACTGACCCGGCTTTTGCTTCGAAGCCGGGTTTTTTCCCTTGAGCTTGGCGCTATCCTTGGGAGCCATGAAATGAATCTAGATAAAATCGAATGTGAATGAGAATAGATTCAAAATTCATAAAAACGCATCTCATCGTAGAGCAGAGAGAGAGAAATGTAAGCAAGATGGGAAAGTGCACCTAAGTTGAACATTGACCTAGGATTGGAAAAGGTGAAAACCTAGATCTAAAAGTCAATGGAGCTTACCGGAGCGGAGATTAGCGCGCGGTGGCGGCGGTCCGTTGACGGGGGCGTGCGCGGCGGCGGCGGCTCGCAGACGACGGCGTGCGTGGCGGCGGCGATTCGTTGACGGAGATGAGATGCGCCACGAGCTCCAATGGCACGGACGGAGGTGCGGATAGAGGCGCGGACGGATGCGCAGGTATAGGTGCGAGCGGTGGCTGGCGGTGAGCTTGGCGGCGCGCACGGCGATGAGATCGGTGGTTAAGGCTCGTTTTTGCGAATTTGGGCAAGAGTGAGCGGGAGGAAGAAGAAGGGGAAATGGCGTTTGGATTTTTAGGGTTCCCCCCTGGGCCTATTTATAGGTGCAGGGAAAACCCTAGGTCCGAAACGGTAAAGTGAGCTATTTTCGGGAGGATTTGATCCGGCCCGCGAATTTGGGGATAAGAATCTTGCTGATTGTCGCGTGACATCTGGACCGATCAAGCTGGCTAAGAGAGTCGGACTTGAGGCGTTGTTACTCGGATTAGCCGACAGAGAAATGGAGGCCGGGTTATGTTATGTTTCCTTGGAGTGTTAACCCGGGAAATGATACCTTGGCTCGAATGAAAATTAGGGTTATTATATGGACCGCCCAAAGAGCAGGCCTGGCTGTAGCTAAAGCAATCTAACCCGGTATGTTATGGATATGAATGTTTATTATTTTGCAGGGAATAGCATGCGCTTCATGGTTGATCCCAAGATGCCCAAACTATTCTGGGGACTACTGTTGGGGGGATGATAACCCGGTAGGCCCATGCCTGGGCGAAACCCGGCCAGAAGGAAATCACACAAGACCCGGCCCAATGTGGAGGATATTCTAGAAGGCCCAAAGGGGGGCATGGATCTTGTAATCCGTGTCTTGGGGGTCACGATTGGGAACCTAGGGTTATGTGAGAATTCCGGGTAGGATTCCGGGTGTGCCTTGTATAGAAAGCTAGAGAGCCGGGTAATATAGAAACCGGCTCTTGGAACAGAGAAACCAGATCTTTTCCAGATATTCGAGTATTCTAGTAGTACGAGAGCTGATATTTGTAACCCTAGATCGGAGTCTCGGTGACATTGCAGCCTGAATTTCCAGATCCCCAGTTGATATGATTTCCCCTGAGCTAAACCCTCTCCCAAACACCAGAGTCGATTAGCCCCATCCTAAGTTACCCCCGGTAACGTCTGCCGTGAATATCCCACGACACTTCTTGTACTCGAGCATCGAGTAATAAATGTGCCTATGTACTGGCTGTTTTCGCAGAAGGATGTGGCTCAGTCGCTTGGCTCTCCCGAAAGCTCAGGGCCAATTAATTGCATCGAGGGCAAAAACAGTTCTGGCCTACATAGACTCGAGACCTTCGACTCGAATTCGGCGAGGTTATTGTTGCGACTGGGCCGTGGAGGTCTTACCGAGTCGAACTTAACCTATAGGGGTACCCGGCGCGTCCGCTGGGATTTTTCTTCGTGTTGTTGACATGGAAATTTACCGGAGGACGCAGCTTGAGTGCGATTCCAGGCCCACAAGAGAGATCTTTGGGTCTTACCTTCGTATTCAAAAGAATACGGCATCCGGATGTGCATAGTCGGCCGAACAATCCAGGTTAGCGATGTGTAGACACATCGTGTGAAAGAGTAGCGGGATCCGCGTACTCACGATTTTTCTTTGATTGCCTTCCTATGAATCTTTAAGTGAAGAGATCTCCTTCCTTTGTTGTATTTGTGCAAAAAGAGATTTTTGCGTTCGTAATAAATTTGTCTTTGCCTTGCCCATACGAAAGAGTTTTCGTGTCTGGGGACTTACGCAACAGAAATTTTTGCGCCTTGACATACCCATACAAAAGAAATTTCGTGCCAGGGAGCTTGTGCGAAAGAGATTTCGCGTTTTGATGTGCCCATACGAAAGAAATTTCGGGTTAGGGATCTTATGCGAAAGAGATTTCGCGTCTTTGATGTACCCATACAAAAGAAATTTTGTGTTAGGGAGCCTATGCGAAAGAGTTTTCGCATCTTGATGTGCCCATACGAAAGAAATTTAGGGAGCTTATGCGAAAGAGTTTTTGCGTCTTGGTGATGTATGCAGTGATGTCACTGCGCACCCATTTGCTCTGGCTCCTCCCGATGGGACGCGACGAAGCGAAGCAGAGCACTCGGGCCCACTTTGTCAGCTTTTTAACCTCAAACGATAGGTCGTGTCCAGTTTTTCCGCGAGCCACGCGCTGTAAATGCGGACGATCTTCTGTAAAGATCGTGCCAGCGTAACTGTTCGCCACCGCCTTGTTTCCACTTCACGCGTGGCGGCCGTGAGGGGTGCCACGTTGCCAAATCCACGGTCTGGATCAGCCTGGCCTGTGTATAAGTAACAATCCTTAGGAGATGGGTAAATCTCCCGGTCATTACTCATTGATATGGATACAATAGGGGTCCATGAGGATTTTCCATGCTTTAATTGGAAGGAAATATTGAGCCTCACTGCTGTTCATGATAAGGTGAATTCTTTCCTAGTAATGCATGTTATTTGTGTTTATAAGAATGTTACACTATCTAAGCATATGTATTTATGTATGATAGGTTTATTGATAACACAAACATGGAGGTAGGAGAGCATCAAGAGGAGATGGAAAACAAGCATGCAATTGTGGAAAACAATGGTGCACACATGGAGGAAGACATGGAGAATGTTTCCCACAAGACATAAAGGAGCTAAAGGAGCCATCCATGCATTGGGGGCTGATATGGGAGCAGCAAGGACATGTCCTAGGCTGTCCCAAACGTTTTTAGTAGAGGACCTGGCTGAACCCATGTTGGGTTCGGTTTGTAATGGTTTGGTTGCACAAAACCAAGTAGGAGTGGGCTAGGGGCGCATTAGGGATGATTGTGGCCGCACCCCCCATCTCTTGGCCGCCACCCCCCTCATATATATCTCTTAGCCACGAAATTAGAGGTTAGAACCAGTTTAAGATAAACCCTAGATTCCAGAATTGAACCATGTTCATCTGAAATTATCCCCACCGGTTTGGTGGAGTTACCCCTTGCAAATTCTGCGTGCTATCTGTTGTTCCATTGGGAATCAGTAGATACAGGACCACTCGTAGTCATTGATTACGTTGTGCAAGTGTGTGGAGTTGAAAATATCCAAAGGGATTGAGAGCTGTTGCATTGGCATCAGGGATCAGCCGGAGAGGTTTCAGGAAGACACAAGTTATCATATCAAGTTATCGTGTGAGTTCATCGAGAAGATCGGGCAACCCCTTATCATCTTGTTAAGTAGTATTAACACGTGTACTGATGTGAAGATTAGAATACCCGGGAGTTTAGCTATCACAAGACAAACAAGGGATATGGCGGGGCTTGGTATGGATACCTAACAACACCAATAACAAGTCCTATTTGCTGTTTGTGATGACAGAAAAATAGCACCTAGGAAAACACACACCAAAGTGGAGACAAATGTGGCAATGAAATTATATGGATGGAAATATTGCAATGCTCTCGAAAGACAATAGCTATGCTCCAAAATATCACAGGCACAAGATTGCTCAATGGAAAGTGTCAATATAGTAGTGATGAAAAGAACTCCAATAACAATATAGCAATGTACCTCAAGGCCTTTTTCTCTTTTCACAATTCTCTTTTTCTCTTTTTCTATTTTCTGTTTTTCTCTTTTTATTATAATTTTATAACTGGCCAAAACTAGCTAGGAGCAAAAATAAGCACACAATTATCAATGTGACACAATGTATGTGATAATGAGCAGCCTGGAGTGAGTAATAAGTAGCTATTCTTTTTGGGAAAGATACCTATATGTTGCTGTAGAGGGGCTGTGTCTAAGGCTCACAATGATAGGAAAATAAAACCTAAAGAAAGTGGCAAAGAAATCTAAACCGAAAATGAAATAAAGAGCAAAGAAACACTCACGGCAGGAAAACGTACCACGGTAGAGAAAACAGCCGATTCTCTGTCGCGGCAGCGCGCAGGTGCAGCTAACAGGCCACCGCTGGGCGCGCGCAAAAGACCAGACGTTGTCTGGGGTCGGGCGCGAGGCAACAGCTGTGGGTCGCGGCAGGATTTTTGGTGCGCGGCAGAGATTCTGCGCGATTCTGTGTCGCGGCAGGAAACCGAAAGCAACTCAAATTGAGTAGAACTTTGGATCAGAAGGGAGTTTTTGGGTGAAATTTTGTGGAAACAATTGGGATAACTTGAAGAACACTTAGAACCCTAAACCTAGACCGAAAACAAAGGACTCAAAAAGAGAAAAGGAACACAAAAATCAACCACAAAACAACAACTATTACTTGATAAAAGTGATGATCTAAGGCTATGGCTCGGACTAATCCTATTTTTTGGGGCTTTTTCTATGGGTAGGTAATGAAAACAAGAACTAATCTACTAGAACGATAGCTCACCGAGTTAACCTGTAAAACTGATACCAAGATGATAAGGGGTTGCCCGATCTTCTCGATGAACTCACACGATAACTTGATATGATAACTTGTGTCTTGCTGAAACCTCTCCGGCTGATCCCTGATGCCAATGCAACAGCTCTCAATCCCTTTGGATATTTTCAACTCCACACACTTGCACAACATAATCAATGACTACGAGTGGTCATGTATCTACTGATTCCCAATGGAACAACAGATAGCACGCAGAATTTGCAAGGGGTAACTCCACCAAACCGGTGGGGATAATTTCAGATGAACATGGTTCAATTCTGGAATCTAGGGTTTATCTTAAACTGGTTCTAACCTCTAATTTCGTGGCTAAGAGATATATATGAGGGGGTGGCAGCCAAGAGAGGGGGGTGCGGCCACAATCAGCCCTAATGCGCCCCCTAGCCCACTCCTACTTGGTTTGGTGCAACCAAACCATTACAAACCGAACCCAACATGGGTTCAGCCCATTGGACTCGCAGGTCCTCTACTAAAAACGTTTGGGACAGCCTAGGACATGTCCTTGCTGCTCCCATATCAGCCCCCAATGCATGGATGGCTCCTTTAGCTCCTTTAGGTCTTGTGGGAAACAATCTCCATGTCTTCCTCCATGTGTGCACCATTGTTTTCCACCATTGCATGCTTGTTTTCCATCTCCTCTTGATGCTCTCCTCCCTCCATGTTTGTGTTATCAATAAACCTATCATACATAAATACATATGCTTAGGTAGTATAACATTCTTATAAACACAAATAACATGCATTAGTAGGAAAGAATTCACCTTATCATGAACAACAGTGAGGCTCAATATTTCCTTCCAATCAAAGCATGGAAAATCCTCATGGACCCCTATTATATCCATATCACTCATCTTCTTCCTCCTCGCGCACACCTCATGTTCTGTAAAGCACAAGAGAGCTCACATGGCCGGCGGGAAGAAACCCAGTGCTGCCGCATCGTCGAAGGAAGTGGCGGATGCTTCCGGGCCGCCCCTCGTGATGACGGGCGATTGGCGCGCCGCAAACACCACCAGGAAGAGCCTCGCGGAGATGCAACGGGAAAGTCTGCTCCCGCCTAACATGGACAAGTGTGTGCGCTTGTCCAAAAAAGAAGAGGTACCTAATCCTCACGTCAACGAGCGCATTCTCTTTGCAGAGCACGTCTCGCGCGGACTCTCTCTTCCTCTCCATCCCTTTCTCCTCGGGTTGATGTATGTCTACGGCATACAGCTCCACGACTTTCCTCCACACGCAATTCAGCACGTTTTGTGCTTTATCGTGCTTTGCGAGTGCTTTCTGGGAATCCGCCCGCACTGGGGCCTCTGGAAGGCTCTTTTCAAGGTGCGGATTTTCCGGGAGAAAGCGCAACCAGGCGAGAAGCTAGGGGATCCGTTGCGCACCGGAGGCTTCGGGATTCAGGCGAGAACCGACATCCCCTACATGGAGATGTATTTCGACGACTCGGCGCAAGGGTGGCGGAAGAAGTGGTTTTACATCGTCGACAACAGCGCGGGTGGATCCCCTGAGTTCCACCTATTCGCCATTCTGAAGCGGAGGAAATCCTGGTCGCACAAGCTCTCCACCGAAGACAGCAAGATCGTCTCCCCCTACTAGCGAAGGTGGCGAACTTCCGCGACAAGGCGTTGGGGGTCCCTTTGAATGGAATACACGTAGCGAGTGTGTTTCTTCGACGAAGGATCCAACCCCTCCAGGCGAGGCCCTCCACCATGTGGGAGTACCAAGGCACCCAGGACCCGAGCCGCGTCTGCGAAGACATTCTCTCAAATGCTGAGTTTGAGAAAAAAGATCGCGTCCATCACCAAGCTGAAGAAGGGAGAGGCCTACTCGGCCTGTTCTCTCAAGCCATTCGAGGCTTCTAAACCTCCCCCAGCTGAGGTGAGTTTCTTCTTGCTCTTCTTTTGTTTCTTTCTAGTCCGAATTTTTTTCGATTGAAGATCTTTATTCTTCTCCTGCTCATGCCTCAGCAGAGCTTGAAGGTAGCGACGTGCTACCCGCCAGTTTCGGCTGAAGATGCCTCGGACCTCCTGGCGAGCAACGTCGAGGCTCCTCCCGAAACTAGCGTCACGAAAGCTGATTCAAGCTCCGAGCGCGACTACATGGACGGTGAGGAGGAGTCGGGTAGCGATGAGATCCACCACCGCAAGCGCCACAGGCACGAGGATGACGAAGTCACTTCAAAGGATAGTTCCTTGGGTGATGGATCTACCAAGGCGACCGAGCCTCTTCAGGTGCCTCCTCTTCGTACGCTTCCACCACTTGGCCGCCCACCGAAGGTTTCCACCGCCTGGAACGTGGACGTTCTTGATGATGACGACGAGGATGAGTAATTTTTCTGTGTTTCACCTTTAGTCGCGAATTTTCTTTCTCATTCCTTGTTCTTTATTCTGATTTTGCTTTCAACAGCAGTCTTGCGACTATTAGCCATGGCTGGTTTGCTTTCTCGCTTCCTTCCGTGAAGAGAAAGGAAGCAGCCGCTACAGAAGCTGCAGTTGTTGAGGCCGCCCAAAGATATCCAAGTCCTGCGAGAGCGACCGCCGCTCTGGAGTACGAGCTAACCAACTTTTCGGGTGGAGCGTCCGCGAGTAAGGAAGTTTCGGGCAGCTCATCAGAGCCTTTGTCTACTGCCCATGGAAAAGTAATTCCACTTGTCTTTTTCTTTCTCGTTCAGAATTTTATTGGGTGCACGACAGTGCTCCCGATGGGAGTAGCCCCCGAGTCTGTGCTTAATTGCTTGCAGTTGGCCACAGGCTCAAGTCGAAGTCTTCTCCTCCTTTCTTCTTGAATTCTATCGGGTGCGCGGGAGTGCTCCCGATGGGAGTAGACCCCGAGGCTATACTCGACTTTGTACAATCGTGTATAGGCTCAAGTGATTTTGTTTTTAACTTGAATTTCTGCCTTGGCTTTTTTGCAGGCTCTCCTCGAACCCCTTGCTGCTTTCGGAAGCGGACTACATCTCTCTTAGGGTAGATCGCGATCGGCTTGTCCAAGATGGTCAGTCTCTTCAAGGTAGGCTAATGCGCCATTCTTGTCTTTATTGTTTCTCTTGATTGTAAAGGTTGCTCCAGCCTTATGCTTTGTATTGCACACAAAGTTACCCGCCTGAAAACTGAAAAGGCTGAAGTTGTCGCTCGGGTGAAAACCCTTGAGGCGGTGTTGGAATCCTCCCGAAAGGAGTTGGAAACCACTCGCAAGCATTCAACCGATCTTAAGGGGAGCTTCGAGAAGGCTCAGGAAGCGCTGAAGCAGCTGGAGGAGGCGGGTGCCAAGCACGCTAGCGATCTGGCCAACCTCATTTGTCCTTCGGTTCAAAAGCTTGCGGGTAAGCTGAGTTTCGCCTTTCTTGTAATGTGGTTTTGATTTTATCCTACTTTCTTAGAGTTTTAATCTGTCTTTGTTCCAGACGCCCATGGGATTGGACTGGAGTTGCCTGGAAACCAGCGACTGGATGCCCTCGCGGACTCTTGCACTCAGCTCCAGGAACATGCGAGCAGGATCTACGCCCACGTTGGTGATGCCACCCAAGTGTTGACGCGATTCCACGAGCGTTTACTGGTGGACGTGGCGGTTCCTCCTTTGCTGGACGGCCTCCTGAAGGTGTTCCTGGGCGATGACGATCTTCTTCATGGGTACTCAGTCGCCCAGTCCGAGTGCGGGGCCAGGATGGCTATCCAATTTGCCTTGGCGCATGGAGTCTTGGATGACCTGGAGAAGGTGTATTTGAGCGTTCCTTACGACGCCCATGGAAAAAAGGTAGCACTCCGTCCTTTTGGAGCTCGTGCTGAAGTCCTCGCGAAGATGCTTTCTGAGGTGCTCGCTCGTGCTAGTCGCAAGGGGCATCCTTCCGCGAGTGGAACTACTTCTGCAGCCCCCTAGGATAGTTCTTTATTTCCTTTTGCTTGACGATGTAATGAAACCTGGGATGTATTCCCGTATTTTATGTTGCGTAATCGAAGTGTTTCCTGAAATCCTTAGTGTCTGATTGTTGCGCCCTACTCTTGTATGCTCCCGGTGGGAGTAGCCCCCGAGCACCTGAGGAATGGGTGGTATGTTCTTGAGTGGGGTCTTGTGATTTTTCTGAACTTTCTTGTTTTCTTTCCAGGTAATGGATCCCAGCGTAGAGTCCTCGGGTGGGTCTGCTTCGCAAGTTAATGCCCTTGTTGCTTCTACCAGCACATTTGCATCACTCCGTGACCGTGTTGTGGATGGTGAGCGCAAGTTGAAAGCTCTGCGAGGTGTGGCCGAGGTTGCCAAGTCGAAGCAAAAACTTGTTGCGGAGCGTGAGCAGTTTTTGATGGAAGAACTGGCGGCTGTTGCCAAGGGCATGCTCTGTAAGTTTGCGAGCCCCCGAGTACTTTGTCATTGGTTCCTTTCTTTGTTTTGACCCTTTTGTCCGTCCTTGCAGTTGTTGAACCTGACGGAGTCTGTGAGACCCATTGGGTGAATAATCACATTATTCACGAGTCGAGTAGCCCCAACCCTCATGCGAGTGAGTTCTGGTATGACCGTAAGTGAGGCTTCATCCTTGCTACCCTGAAGTATCGGGCGAGCCAGACGCAGGTAATCATTGAGTCTTGTGGCAAGGCCCTGTCCTCTGTCCATCGGACATTTTACCCTTTGGGTGTTTTCCCGGATATCTTGAGTAGTTTGCTCAGGATGTTCGGTCGAGTGGGAGAGGTTCGAGAGCTCGTACGCCAACAACTTGTCAGTGGAGCCCAGGTGGCACTTGCCTTCGTTCGGTTGTGGCACCCTGAGGTCAATTTCCTTTCTGTGGTCCGTCTCCCTGACTCGAAAGGTGCACCAATCGATTGTTCTCCTCACTATGCGGCCGTCCGTCCTGCAGCGAAACAGATTGTTCGACTGACGTCCGAGGAGATTGATCAAATACTTGCAGATGAGGTTGGTCGCTATTAAATGTAATTCCAAGATGTAAATATCTTGTTGGAAGGTGTTTTAAAGGTGTAAACCTTGTATATTTTGTTCAATTGTTTTAAAGGTGTTTATAAGGTGTGGACCTTGCTGTACCTTATATTATTTTTATCTAGTGATATTACTCGACGGTATGTTCTGATGCTAGTTAGGCGTAGCCCCCGTGTGTTTGGGGTGTGTACGTGTCGTTTTAGCATGTTTAGAGAGAGAAAGAAATCACGATTGCTATGGTTGAGAAACCATGTATTTATTGATATGGCTGAGAAGCCATGTGTTTGATCGAGCTACAGCGTGGCTGGTACAACCTTATTTCTTGCGAGTAGGATAATGTTAGGGGTAGAACTTGCGGAGATGCGCAACGTTCCACGGGTTGGAGTAGATACCACCTGTCTTCGGGTTCTTCAATCGATAGGCGCCTCCTGGGATAACTTCGTGTATTATGAAGGGTCCTTCCCATGGTGGCTCGAGCTTGTGTCCTTTCTTTTGTTTGAGACGCAGCACCAGGTATCCTACCACGAAAGATCTGTGGCGTATACGGCAACAGTGATAGTTGCGCAGTGATTGCTGGTATACTGCGGATCTTGCGAGTGCAATGTCCCGAATCTGGTCAAGTGCGTCCACGTCTTCTGCGAGTGCCATGTTTGAGGTTTCTTCGTTGTATGCAACGACTCGTGGGGCACTGAATTTGACGTCTTTGGGTAGGACGGCTTCAGCTCCGTATACCCTGAAAAATGGCGTATAGTTTGTTGACCGATTTGGTGTTGTGCGTAGCCTCCACGATACTGATGGTAGTTCCTCGGCCCAGTGTCCTGCCGCTGGTTTCAGGCGATCAATTGGACGCTTCTTTAGGCCGGCCGAAACTAATACGTTGGAACGCTCGACTTGGCCATTAGTTTGCGGGTGAGCTACCGAGGCGAAGCTGAGGGTGATTCCCTTTTCCTCGCAGAATTCATGTGTTTACTTGGCTGTAAAGTTGCTGTCATTGTCTGTGATGATGTTCTGTGGCACGCCGAATCTGCACACGATGGAATCGAGGAATCGCACAGCGCACTGTGTGTGTGCGGAGGTGACTGGCATGGCCTCTATCCATTTTGTGAATTTGTCGACTGCCACGAACAGGTGTGTGTATCCTCCAGGTGTCGATTTGCGCAGTGGTCCCACCATGTCGAGCCCCCATTGGGCAAAGGGCCAGGCGATAGGAATCATGTGCAGTTCTATCGCAGGAGCATGCGGCCTGGACGAAAATATTTGGCAGGCGTTGCATCTGTCAACTAGATCTTTGGCGTCTCTTGCTGCTGTGAGCCAGTAAAACCCTGTCCTGAAGGCCTTACCCACGATGGCTCTCCAACTGGCGTGGTGGCCGCAGTCACCTTGGTGTATATCCCGGAGCAATTCCTTGCCGTCTTCGGGTGCTATGCATCTCTGGAATACCCCTGATATGATTTGCTTGTATAGCTCGTCGTTGATCACCCGAAAGGATTTGCAACGCCGTACTATTTGTCGAGCCTCGCAAATGTCTGCTGGGAGCTGTTTGTTTGACAAGTAGTCGCGGTATTTCTGCGTCCAGACTGGCTCGACCAAAAAGACTTGCCTTGAAATGTTGTTGGTGAGCTCGATCATAGCAATTTGCGGGTTGTCATGTGTTTCCACTGTTGTGGGCGCTCCTGCTGGCTTTCTGACCTTGACTGATCGCTTGATCATTCATTCGAAGTAGATTCCTGCAGGGATGGGGGCGTTTGTTGATCCCATTATGGCCAGCTTGTCTGCTTCCTCATTGCTTGATCGCTCGATGTGCTTCAGTTCGCGCCCTTTGAAACTTCCTTTGAGTAGATTGTACATGTCACGATAAGCGACCATGTTATCCGCGATAGCGTCACACTCCTTCATCATCTGCTACACGATGAGATTTGAGTCTCCATATATCATCAATCGGGTGGCTCCACAGGCGATCGCCATTTTCATGTCGTGTAGGTGGGCCTCATACTCCGCATCGTTGTTGGACACTGGGTCATCAGGGGCGAAATCCAGTCGCAGGACGTATTGCAGCTTGTCGCCTTGGGGAGATATAAGAATAACTCCGGCTCCAGCTCCTTCGTTTCTTTTCGACCCGTCAAAGTACATGATCCAGTTGCTCGTGTATTCTGGGGGTCTTGGTGTTTGCAGCTCTCTCCACTCGCTTAGGAATTCCACGATGACTTGGGATTTTGTATCGCTGCTTGCATAGTGAAAGCACCTCGCTTACATAGTATATTGGCCGCTGAACTCCGCACGCTGTGCCATCCTCTGGCCGCTCGACGACAATAACCGTGATGATGACTTGGTTTGTTGCGGCAAAGTATAGGTATAGGGGTTCCCTCTCTTGTGGTGTTGCCAGGACACGCCTAATCTGCAGTGCTCTTTTCAAGTCGATGAACGCCTTTTTTACTTCGGGTGTCCATTCGAACTTATCTGTTTTCTTCAGCAACTTGTAGAAGGGCAATGCTTGCTCGCCTAATCTTGCGATGAATCTGCTCAGAGCGGCCAGTCGTCCTGCGCGCTGTTGTACGCCACGAAGATTGGTTGGCTCCTTCATTGTCAAGATTGCTTGAATTTTCTCCGGATTGGCTTCAATTCCGCGGGCGGACACCAAATACCTGAGAAGTTGTCCCGCAGGAACGTCAAAGACGCATTTTGTCGGGTTGAGCTTGTTCCTGTACGCGTTGAGAGCGTCGAATGTCTCCCTGATGTCCTTGAGGAGCATATCTTCCACCCCGAGTTTTGATGACGATGTCGTCAACGTACACTTGTACGTTCTTGCCAATGAGCTTGGCGAGGCATTTTTGCATGCAGCGCTGATATGTTGTGCCTGCATTTTTTAGCCCGAAAGGTATTGTCGTGTAGCAGTAAACACCGTGAGGTGTGATGAATGCTGTCTTCTCCTCCTCCTCCTCTTTCATCCTGATCTCATTATAGCCCGAGTAGGCGTCCAAGAAGGACAGTCGCTGGCAGCCTGCAGTGGAGTCCACGATCTGGTTGATTCGTGGCAAGGGGAAGTTATCCTTGGGGAGTGTTTGTTCAACGACGTGTAGTCGATGCACGCGAAGGATGTCAGTGTTTTTCTTCGGGACCAGCACTAGGTTTGCTAACCAGGTGGATATTTTTATCTCTCTGATGAATTTTGCGACGAGTAGTCGATTCAGCTCTTCTCCGAGTGCCTTCTGCTTTGGCTCGGAGAACCGTTGGGTTGTTTGCTTCATAGGTTTGGAGTCTTTGAATACTTCGAGTGATTGCTCGGCGAACTCCCTGGGTATCCCTGGCATATCTGAAGCCTGTCAGGCGAATATTTCCCAGTACTCATGGAGGAGTTCGACGAGCGCGCCTTCCTATGCAGGCGAGATGGTGGTGGACACCATCGCCGTCTTCCCGGGTTCTGTCGGGTGCACTAGATGCTTTCGAGTGTCACTGTTTGCACTGAACTCGAGTTTTGGAGCATTCTTCTTGGTGAGTGGCATCACGGAGTGGTCCGTGGTCTTTGCCAATTCTGCCAGCTCCTCCTGCATCCCGAAAGATTTTGCGATCTCATTGAACTCAATATCACACTTGTCGGATTTTTGGAAGTCGCCATCGATGGTGATGGTGCCGTATTTCCCAGGAAGTTTGAGCTTCAGGTAGGCGTAGTGGGGTACTGCCATGAATCTCGTGAACGTTGTTCGGCCGAGAATGGCGTGGTACTGTGAGGGCCAGTCGACTACCTTGAAGTCGAGGAATTCTCGCATGTGGTTTCTTGGGTTTCCGAGCACCACTTCCAAATTGATTGTTCCAAGTGGTCGGACTGCTTTGCCTGGTACTATCCCGTGGAAGGATGTTTCTGATTCTGCGAGTCCATCCAGGTTCCTGTTCATCTTACGGAGTGTGTCCACGTAAATGATGTTGATTCCGCTGCCGCCGTCCATGAACACTCGTGCGAGTTCGTAGTTTCCTATCTGTGCTTGAATGACGAGCGCGGTGTGTCCTGGTTGATATACCCGAGGGGGTGGTCATCTTTGGAGAAAGTTATCGACTGGTCCACCATTTTCAAGTATTCAGGTTTGGACTGCCATGACCACTTGGCGCGTGTTTGTTTTCTAGACCCTGCGGGAGGGGCATACTTTCTGTATCATTCCGAGGAGTCCTGCTAGGTTCGGGTACCCATTGCCTCCCTAGTTTGCGGCGGTTGGCACTGGGAGCGCGGCCATCACCACGTTTTGATGTCCTGGTGGGGGTAGGGGTTGTGGCGGGTGGAATTCCTGATGTCCTCCTCCTGGGAGCTGTGGGTAGCCCTGATTGACTGCGGCTCTGTTTTTCTTTGTGTAGGCTTCGTGGATGTCCTGAAACTTTCGGCAGTCCTTGAGGAGGTGGGTTGCCTTGGTATTGCATGTGCGCTTATCTGTGAATAGATGTAGCGTGCAATAACCGTCAAGGTCCTCCTCAGTAGTTTTATCCTCTGGCTTTGGCTTCCATTCGCGACTTCCACGAGGTCTGCTGTCACGATTTCTTGTAAACTCTGCCGCAACCAGTTCTTCTCGATCGTCGTGATCGTAATGCTTTCTCCTTTTCTTTCGACCATTGGCCCATCTCATTGCGCACCGAGTCTTCACCATTGGCCCATCTGTCGGCTATAGCCATCAGCTCCCCGATGGTTTTGGGTGCGGATCGTCCCAGCTCCTCTCTGAAAGCGGTTCGTCGAGCTCCTTTGGTGAAAGCTTCGACTGCAACTTCCTCCGATATATTTCCGGCCGTGTTTTTGAGCGTGGTCCACCGCTGGATGTACTCGCGAGTAGACTCACCACTCTTCTTCTTACAAGCCCGCAGCTCTTCGATGGACGCGGGTATTTTATATGTTGCTTGGAAGTTTTTGCGGAATTCGAAGGTTAGATCGTCCCATGATCCGTAGCATGCTCTTGGCCTTCCTTCGAGCCAGCTGCGTGCAGCGCCTACAAGATGTAGGTTGAGGTACTGCATAGCCGTTGTCTTGTTCTCACGTTGGCATTTTACTCCCGTGTGGTAATCTGACAGCCAGGATTTGGGCTCCAGCGAGCCTTCGTACTTTGGCACCTCCGTAGTAAGTTTAAATCTCTTGGGCATCGGTGCCTCGCGGATCTCGCGAGTAAAGCACAATGCGCTGCATGCCTCTTCGTCAGAGGAGGTGGATGGGGACCATGCACGGTTTCTGATCGCTCGGGCCTTGTTGATTTTGTTCTGCGCGATGTCAGATCGCGCGTTGTATTCAGGCTAGTCGCGATCGTTCTCCTTCTGCGGTTCCTTGCTGCGGTGTCGCGAGCATCTGCTATGATGCCGTGTACTTCGATCACGATCCCTCGGAATGTCGTCACTTCTACTCGGGCTATCACCGCGACGCCGGGCTTCTTTTCCTCGGGCGCGACGAGGTGATTTCTCCCTTCTAGGTGAAGCGCTCCCGTGCCTGCGGGGTGTTTCCTTGTCTTTCTGAGGGGTCTTCTCAGTTTCTTGCGCAGTCGCGTTCTTACGGCCTTGGGCCGCGAGTCTCGCGGCTGCCATGTGTAGCCCCTTCTGAACTTGTCGATATTGCTCCACGCGGGGGTCATTCTCTTATGGATGGTTTGCCTACAGGTACGTGGCTGCGGCCAAGACTGCAGCGGCGGGAGTGGTCGGGTGTATGTTGTTGTCGTCGTCGACGTGCATCAGAGATGTCTCGAATGTCTTGCTAGCCCCGCTAAGAGATTCGCGATCCGGGGCTGTGGTCTTCGAGACGTATTTCTTCTTCGGGGGATTGTTCCCTACCGAGTAAGTTTTGGAGAGTGCCGCATGGCGTAGAGTCGATTCATCCGCCAATTTCTTCCGCTCGTCCAGATTCTTGTGGGCCTCCTTGATCAGCTCCGCTGCTTTCACCAGATGATAGTGGTATGCAGTTAGATCTTCTTGAGGGGCTCCTTCTTCATTTGGCTGGCCTAGATGTAAAACCTTTTTCGTCTTGAAACAGGCGTCCCGTGACACTTTTATGTGATCTCGCTCTTTCAGGTTGTCTTCTGTTCCTTCGGGTGGATCGGTCGATCCTGCCATGCAGACTTGACCCAGATATGGCCCGCGAGTCCTAGGCGTAGGTTGACAAGTTTTGCCGACCTGAGAAGGTTCTTCAGCTGAGATAGTATGGAAGTTGCGAGTGTTGGGGCGGATGGATCCGCCGCTGGGCGCTAGATCGCGATCAGCGTTGTTGGGTAGCGAGTCGAAGGATGCCGGGCTTGAGATGGACTCGGAGTCTGATTCGCCGAGATCGGCCTGCTCGGAGAAGTGCAGGATTCCTGCTTTGTTGGCGTGGAAGTGGAGGCTCCCGAACGTCAAGCTGACGCTCTTCTCCAATCCGCTGAACGCCGGGCGCAATTCCGGCGAGCGTGGCGCGACGGTGATTGACCCGAATCGGATCGGATCTGCTGAAGTCGAGGTTCCGGGGCTCCATCTGAAGGTCAGTGATGATGAGGCCAAAGACGCCGTAGATCCAGCGCTTGCTGTTCCCACAGACGGCGCCAATTGTCGAATAGTCATCTCAACAAGTCCCTCAGATGAACCGATAGGGTTTCGATTAAGAGAACGGGTGGGCGCTGGTGACGATCGTCGGCTAATAGGGGACAAGATTTACCCAGGTTCGGGGCCCTCGTAGAGGTAAAACCCTTACTCCTGCTATGTCGATTTGTATTATCAATAGATCGGTTACAATGGGGGGTGCTCGAATCGAGAGTATGGTCTCGAGTTCAAGGCTTTGGTGGTGCGTGATTGCTTGGATCCCCCTCTTGGTGGTTCGCCCGGCCTTATATTGGCTCGAATCGAGAGTATGGTCTCAAACCGTACCCGGGGGGGTTACAAACCCTAGCTTAGGTCGGTTACAAGTTTTCTTCTTGACCCGCAAGGCTTTGCGGGTGGGCCTTCGATTGGGCCTTATAGAACTGCTGGTGTCACCTTTCGTTGGGCTTAGGTCTTGGGCCTTGGACCGGGTAGCCTCACCCGATAGGTCCAGGATTCATCCCCACGTCAGGTGTGGCGTGGGCGAGAGGAAAATAGAGGCGGCGCAGAGACGAGATTCGTCTCATACACAAACGTCGATGCGTACGTCACGCGCGTGTCAATGTGAAGTCAGTGAGGCGGGCCCACCTGGCAGTGAGGAAAAGAAAGAGAGGGGGAGCACACTAAGGGCTGGTGTTGTTTGCTCTTGGGCTCCTAGCGGTCCGGGCTACTGGCCCCTTCGCGCTGTGCGCGTGCGGGAAATAGGGATAGGGAGAAGGGCTCTAGTCTAGCTGTCTGCTAGGCTCCTTGATTTTTCTTCTCAGCTTTTTTTTTGTTCTGTTTTGTTTTTTCCTTTTTCTTTTCCTGATTTATTCAATTAACCATAACTTGTAATTTATAAGTCCAATTGGTATCAAATCAAATGCTATAGTTTCGTAAAAACATTGCCTTTTATACGAAAACATTTGTGTGCTCTTTCACCATACTTTAAAATAATTATATTGGCAAATTATGATTAAATAACTAATAGCTACTTAATTCCATTTTTTAAAATAGAAAATAATTAATTAATTAAATGGTCAAATAAAACCAGGGGTTGTTACAAATGAAACTAAGTTATTAGCACATTTTAAACTAAGAAGAGTTTTATCAAAATATTTTATTGCTTAATACTTGATTTGAAAAACCTCATGCTCCATCCAGAGCCAGTTATTGCGGATTGTAGCATTCCCACATTTAAATAATGTAAGAACACCCTGTGTTATTGTGCTAGTCCCTGGATCAATTGCTAGCACCACAGTACAAAATGAAATATCATGCAAATGCGTAAAATTCTATTACATCACATGATCCAGTCTTTATAAAAAGAACATTACAACTAATACAACTTGCATAGTCTTAGAAGACTAGCAGGAAACAAAGTATTACAGCGAAAAACATAATATAATAATGAGCCCTTATCTTCTTTATGTGCCATAGGCAAAACATGTTGGAGGTAGACTCGAGATCCTAAACGAAATCCACACACGTCTTCTGAATAAACTGCACGTTCGAATATGCACCCACAAGGGAGTCAATACAATTTAATGTATTGGCAAGTAACACTATGGTGTGGATATAAATGGAAAGACTAATACTACATGCTTATTTGACTGAGTGGAGTTATGGCTAAGTTTGCATAGAGCCATTTTTCTCCTATCTCTTTTGTAAAACAAACTTTCTTTCCAAAGGGTGACATCATTGGGCTGAATCCAAGTACCACAACTATTGTTCACTTAGTCAAAAATTTATTATTGAAAATGGTGATGTGGTCCTTTCGTCCATCCTTGTCCAGCAGCTCAAAGTCATCCATTATCGGGGATACGGCTATGATCATAGTTTCTAACTCTGTAAAGGTTGTGCACTTTCACCCTTGTACTCGATTCACCCAAACATCCTATACATGTTGAATGTATTAAGGAAATGAGAGCATAGATTCGAAGTCTTTTAGAAGCATGAAAACTACTAATCGGCAAGACCCGTTCCACCTATAATTCTTCTTCATCTGCTTGTCAAGCCATAGGTAGAGTCCATGCAACTTATTCAACTAAGCTAGAGCCCATATGAACAAAGGTTGCACTAGAAACAATCTAAACTTGGGTGGCATCATAATCACTTTGTTCCTTGGTGGCATTCCTCAAATGGACACCTCGGATATTACCCCTGAGGAGACACGCAACTCTCATCAACCATGCAACCAAATTCACCTAGGTGGTTCATTGAAGTTCTTACTTAGAATTTTTTCACAACATGAAGTAAAAAAACTGTAGCAAGGCTAAGCATCTAGTAATGCATAGAAAACTAATAGGGGAATGAATGTGTTACTTGTCTTGTTGAAGTTGGTGAAGAAATCACACTCGTCTCAAAAGATCGTTGCTCTCTGTACAATCTATACATCAAAAACACAATAAGAAAATAAACAAGCATCCTAGCAATCAACAATCATAGAAAAATGTGTTTAACCAAGTTGACTAGGACAAGGGCAAGGTTTGAGTTTGAAGGATTCATCCTCTCGTGTTTCAATACTTGTTAAGGAAGTTCCAAGGGTTCACTTGGGATGGACTAGGTTCAGTGTGTAGTGGTCAAACTTTATTGAAAACATATTTATTTAGTAAGTTCCAAGAGTTCACTAAGGGTGATCACATCACTTATTAAACCAAATAAACACATGACATTGTTTTAGCACTTAAATAATTTCTTAAAAGTATCAAAGTCTTTGGGCCAGGTTTTACATTTGGGTCAATGGTTAGAAAAAAGCAAGCTTGATGCAAAATAGATTGAATAGGTGGTATGGTTGCTCCAAGGATTCATATTGTTGGTCTTCTCGAAGATCATCTTCAGGCTCTTGTGTAGCTTCCTCCTCAGTGTGGTGACTCCATTGCTTCCTGTAGAACTTCATGGCTTTGGCTTAAGTGATTAGAAATAAACTAGGTTTACTAGAATCCACTAACAGTTTTTGGTTACTAGGGGTTTCTTGTTAAGTTCACACCAAGACTTATAAGTTTTGTTAAAGGTCTTGAGTTACTATCTTCCATCTTATTCTCATTCTTCTAAGTACGTCTTCAGTTCTTGATGATGTTGGTCACCACTCTTGCTTGATGATGTAGGAATCCTTCTTCATGATCTTGATGTCTTCTTGATTCTTGAATCTTTACTCTTGGCTCCATATAATACTAATTTATTTGGCTAACAAATATTGGCTGTTGGTTTTGGTCAAGGTGATAACACCATAGTCTAATTGGGAAAAAGAATAAAGAATAGAGAGATATGTGCTTAGTCTTCTTGAAGTTCCTCCTTATTTCTTCTAGTACTTCCACTTCCTTGAGTTTCTTCTGATTTTGGTGAAGTCTATGCTCTTCGCTAAGTGCTTCAATGATCTCCCATGTATTGATTCTTGTTGAGTTCAAGAATAACATCAGAAGTGCCCTCTAGTACTTCAGTGACTTAGTCTTTTTTAGAAGATAAGATATTTTGGAAAGATTGATAGTATATATGAGTACTAGGGTCCATGGTACTAGTTAAACTTTGTATGTGATTTACACATACTAGGGACTTGGTATTAGATTCCAAAATAGCCACAACATCAAAGATAAAAAGGTAGAAACAAACTCTAAGGCATGATCAAATGGATGGACCTCTATGATGGATTTTTGGCTAAATTCACATGGATATGGTTCAAGGGTGTCCAAATTGTTTAGGTACTAATGTCTCTGGTTCTATGTTACTAAATGGAGCATTTTCTCTTAAGGAACCATTTCCAAATTATTTATGGAATTGAATTTATGTCAAAAATACTCAAATGGACAACTTAAATACAAATTCCAATTTAATTTGTTCCAGAATTATTTTGGGACAGAGGACATGAAAGGACACATCCTAAGGTTTCTAGAAACATTTTATTTGCAAATTTTGTATATATAGAATTTGAATTATGCCAAAATTCATCAAACAAGCATATTTAAATTCGAACCAATTTAGGTTTGTCAATTTTAAATTTGAACATTTCTAAAAGATTCTACATATCAAGTTTTTTCAAAATGTCCAAATTTCCTAAATTTGGGCTTCTAGATCAAAAGTTATTATGGTTTCAAGATTGAAGGCTTTTCTACAAAACTATCAAGTAATTCTACCGGGAGAAAAATTCAAATAATAGGTTGGCCTCGTTGCGGCTCCTGATTGGGCGAGTGTGCTGACTAGGCGCTGGCGTGGCCTGCTGATAGGGCGGGCTGACGTGGATAAGTGGTTCGATTTGGAACGTTGGATCCAGATCCAACGATAGCGTACCCTTTCGGCCAGATCTAATCTGGGCCGTTGAGGTGATCTAACGGTAGCGAGAGAGGGGGGTACTCACCGGCACGGGGTGGCTGAAAATGGCGAGGGCAGTAGCGCTTAGGTCCGGTCGACGGTGAAGGCGGCATTCCCGTGGGTCTTCGGCCTTCGGGAGAAGACGACGACGCGTGGAGGAGCACTGGGATGTCGTTGGTGGTGACGGCGCTGACTCGCTCGAGCTCCTGCGACGGCGTGGGGCATACGGTGTGGCGGAGACAATTATTTTCTATTATAACAATTAAACCCCCATTTCGAAATAACAATTATTTTCTATTATAAAAATGGCATAAGTTGCTATTAGAGTTTACCCCCTATTTTATAAAGTTATGAAAATAAGATGTAATGACTTTCACAATTAATTATACAACTTGTAGTAAGTCAGTGAAATTTTATTTGACAAATGCTAATATTTATTTTTTTTCTAAATTAAAAATCACTTTAAGCTACTATTAAGGATTTAATCAAATTTCAAAATTCAAAAGTAAAAGTATGTTAAATTGTTTACAAAAATGGTATTGTTGGAAAGTAATTGGAATATTAAGAATTTAGAATTTTGTTTCATGTTATTTGGAGTTATAAAACAGAAGATATGATTTAATCAAATAAACAGAATTAAAAAGAAAATAATTTGATGATGTCATCCATGACATCATCGTCTCCTTCCTCTAGCCGTAATTTTCGCATCCGATTGAAACCGGTGCAATCTCGTTGATTGCTGGCAAATCAGTGCCCTGGTTTCTTGCCCGAGCCCACCCCTATAAAGCCCGTGCTCTCCTCTCCATTTCCCCTCTGGATCCCGACCCAATCTTCCCCTCTCTCCAAGGAAATTGCTCGCCGGAGATCCACATTGCTTCTATGATATCCGCTCATTTCCGGCAAAGGTATAAAGCGACGGCCGCTCCCTCCTATCCCTCTAGACTCCCCGTACCTCTGCGCCCCTCCTTGACTGGTTTTTCGGCATTTTATCGCAGCGGTAGAGCCGCTCTGTGCTCGCCGGAGTTGCTCTGCCACGGGTGTACACCGAGCCATCGAGAGAGTCCATCACCATGGATGCCATCGACACCCTTCGAACCGCCGTGCTCCGCTGAGCCCCATAGTAGTCTCCGTTGAGCTCATAGACCACCGGATCTCCACCACCGTCGAGCACCCGAGCCGAGTGCTGCCGTCTCGACATTTCCGGCAACATTCCGGAGAGGTGATAAACCCTAACCCCTGTTTTCAATTTGCACCATACGATCTAGATTCTACACGCACGATTAGAGCCACTTAGTGAACCGGTACGGGGAAATCACGGTGCGCCACCTCAGCGCTAGTCAGCAGCGCGTCGATCTGTTATCCATTGCCCACCGCAGCGTGTAGCCGGCCCAAGCCCACTCCTTATCCGTCGCCCTGGGCGACAAATAGCCAATCTGAGCCCATCCCGTCTCTAGAATTAATTTCCGAATAAAAATAGAATTGTCAATTTTGCACAAAAGTCCCTGCACCTTAGATCTGTCATAACTTTCCAACCACAACTCCAAATTTAGTAAACTTCGAGTTTTTGAAATCCCCTGAATCTGTAGAATCTTTTAGCACTTTTCGAATTCAAAATTTACAAACTTAAATTAGTTCAAATTTAAATAGGCTTGTTTGATGAATTTTGGCATAATTCAAATTCTACATATCCAAAAATTGCAAATAAAATATATTTGGAAACCTTAGGATGTGTATTTTCATATCCACTGTTCGAAAATAATTTTTGAACAAGTTAAATATGAATTTTAGAATTGAGTGGTATATTTGAGTGTTTTTTACATAGAATTAATTCTATAAATAATTTCAATATAGTTCCTTTTATAAAATTGGTCCATTTGGTAACATAGAACCAGGGACATCGGTGCCTAAACTTTTGGACACCCTTGGAGGATGACCATGAGTTTTTTACCAAAGATCCAACATAGTGATTCATCCATTTTACCATGTTTTAGAAATTGTTTCCATCTTTTATTCCTTGATGTTATGGCTAATTGGAGCCAAGACCAAGTCCCTAGTATGTGTAAATCACATATAATACCAAGTAGTGAACCTTAGTTATCTATCTACCCCTCCACTCCCCCATTCTTTCTTCAAGAATTCATCAAGTTAGCAAAATGTAAATCAAGACTCAACCACAAGAAGGAACTTCATTATCAACTTGGTGGCAACATGAAGAGCTACAAGGAAGATCATTGAAGAAATTGAAGGGAGGACTTAGACTCCACAGCAACTAGGAGCAACCCAAGGAAGTACAAGTGTATGAAGAAATCCATAAGAAAACATGTTCCTCTCTCTTTCTATATTTCTTCTTATTTCCTTTCTTTTCTATTTTGACTTAGTAGTATTTTGTGCCCATCCTACCTTGGACCAACTAGTGAGAAAGCCATGAAGAATCTATCAAGACCAAGAGAAGAACCCATCCAAAGAACAATACTACAATAGAAGCATGACGATGTTCTTCAAGAAGACAAGCATGTGAAGACTTGGAACAATCCATACAAGCTGAAGAGTTAACAAGTTGTTTTGTCCAACCTTTGACCCAAATGGAAAACCCAAGACCTCATCATACAATTTATTTCACTTTGTTGTCTTGATTTGATTCTAGACCTACCCTAACCAAAGTGGAAAGACTAACTTAGATCACCCAAATTACTTAATGAAATGACTAAGTGTTACACATTGTTATGTGCTACTATAGTTGAAATAGTGAGATCACCTTGGTGAACTCTTGGAACTTCCTCGACAAGTATGGTTATAATAAATTTAGATCACATCAAATTCAACCTAGTCCATCTCAAGTAAACCCTTGGAAACTCCATAACAAGTATTGAACCATTTGAGAATGAATCTTTTAAAATTCAAACCTTGACCTTGTCCTAGCCTACTTGGTTAAACCCCTTTTTCCATGATTGTTGCTTTGTATGTTTTCTTCACTTGTATATTGTTTGGTAGGATTTTTTTTTATTTTTTATTGTGTTTTCAATGTATAGATTGTACGGAGAGCAACGATCTTTTTGTGAAGAGAGTGTGATTTCTTCACCAAGTTCAACAAGGAAAGTCACACACCATCAATTACCCATTATTTTCTATATGCATTAGTTGATTTTTGAGTAGTGTGCATTGATAGGAAATTTTCCTAAGCTATATTATGTTATGCTATTATCCTAGTAGTGTGTAGCCATCTTTTTACCTTATCTCTATAGCCATAGAACTTGATAGATTCTATGCAATGTTACAAATTATTTTAACTGGATGTTGTGGAAAAAAATTAAGTAACAACTTCAATGAACCACCTGGGTGGATTTGGTTGCATGGCTGATGAGAGTTGAGTGTCTCCCCGAGGGGTGTTCACTTGAGGAATGCCACCCAGGAACAAAGTTATTATGATGTTCCCCAAGTTTAGATTGCTTCTAGTGCAGCCTTTGGTCATATGGGCTCTGTCTTGGTCAATTAAGTTGTGTGGACTCTACCCGTGGCTTGACAAGTAGATGTAGTAGAATTATATATAGGTGGAACAGGTCTTGCTGGTTGGTGGTTTTGATGCTTCTGAAATACTTTGACTCAATTCTCTCCTTTCCTTAATACATTCAGCATGTATAGGATGTTTGGGAGAAAAAGTACAAGAGTGAAAGTGCACAACCTCTGCAGAGTTATAAACTAAGATCTTAGCCATGTCCCTGGTTATGGATAACGTCGAGTAGCTGGACAAGGATGGACGGAAGAATCACATCACCATTTTCAAAAAGTAAAATTTTGACCAAGTGAACAGTAGTTGTGGTGCTTGGATTTCAGTCCAATGATGCCACCCTTTGAAAAGAAAATTTTGTTTTCCAAAAGTGATAGGAGAAAACTGGCTTTATACAAACTTAGCCAAAGTTCCACTCGGCCAAATAAGCATGTAGTATTAGTCTTGCCATTTATATCCACCATAGTGTTACTTGCCAATAAATTAAATTGTATTTACCTCCTTTGTGGCTACATATTCCATCCTGCAGATGATTCTGAAGACGAGTGAGGTTTCGTTTAGGATCTCGAGTCTACCGCCAACATGTTTTTCCTGTGGCACATGAAGAAGATGGGCTCAATGTTGTTCTATGTGTTCCGCTGTAATACTTTGTATTTCTGCTAGTCTTCTAAAACTATGCAAGTTGTAATACTCTTTTTGTAAAGACTGGATCTTACGATGTAATAAAATTTTGACGCGGTTTCATGATAAATCATTTTGTACTATGGTGCTAGCATTTGATCCAGGGACTAGCACAATAACACAGGTGTTCTTATATTATTTAAATGTGGGAACGCTACAGTAATTTTCATAAAAGGAATTTGGTGAATAACATTTTGTTATTTAACACTAGATATATTAGTTGAAAGGTGATATAGTTGATTTTTTTAATTTGAAAATATTTTAAAAAACCAAATAGTTGGAGAAAGAAATATTACAAATAAATAGAAGTTGAGAAACCATTTGGAAAACATATAGCTAGTAAAACAATTTTACATTCTTATGGTTTGATAACACATTTTCTAGTCACATAACAATTTTACATTCTTGAGTTCATAAAATATTAATGATGGTGAATAAAATTCTTAGGGTTTTGTAATCCTCAAGTTTTAAATTCCATGAAAACATTTCCTATGTAATGATTGAAATGAAAACCTTTTATGAATTATGGTTTGTTAAAGAGAAATAATATCTTTGAATAGATGAAACTTATTTTTAATAAGTTTTAGGGTTTCGGAAAACATGGCACAATTGGATTATAAATTCCAATAGCATTGGAATAGAAAATAATATTACCTTTGTGTTTGAGTTTTATTTGTTTTTGGTGGCTCGCTTTAATATAAACCAAAAATAAATGAATTTATCCAAAAATCAGGGATGTTACGAACTACCACCCTTAAAAGAAATCTCGTCCCAAGATTGGGAAAGGCTAGAAAGAAAGATATGTTTGGGTAACTGGGTTCCAAAACAACTGGGTGGGCTACCACCCTTAAAAGAAAATTTGGGGGTAGTCTAATTTCATTAGCTTGGAGTGTAGTTTTATTCCAAATTCGGCTTGAGTAGAACTTTCCTTCGCGGTAGAGCTGTAGACCAACATAAGTCTGTTGAACTACCTTTGACATTGAGGGGTCACTCTTTGGGTCAATCAAAAGACTAAATTGAGAGGATTTCATAACATCATCTCATTTTATTAAAATGGGAACACATTGTATTTTATTACACTAGAAGCATCCTCTAAGGAACCTTTATTTCTAAAATAAAACTTTGCATAAGAATCATCCTCGGACGGATACTTCTTGATGCATTATTATGCCTTCATGCAGAATGTCATGTTTCCTGCCTTCTCCTTCTGAGGGCAACTATTTATATATTCTCCTTTATCCCTGCATTTGAAGCATATTACTTGGATTATGTCTCTGTAAACGGGATTGGGGTTCTTCTGAAGTTTCTTTTTCCTTTTTTGGTGGTATTAAATTGGCCATCATATATTGATACTGATGTCCAATATACTCCACTATATTGTCTGAAAGTCTGGGTTGCTTATTGGGACAATTCCTAGATAAATGTACATCTTATTCACAAGAATAGCAACACCTGGTGGTGCGTTTGGATGAATATAGATGTTGTGTAGTCTTGGCTCCAGTATCCATCTTCTAACTATCTATCTGAATAGTATCCAGCTTGTGTTTTCCCTTCACTTCTGTTTTCCTAAGTTCTCTTGGATTGCACTCAGCATTCCCACTCTGGCTTGTTGTCCAACTTGTTGTACTATGAGGTAAAGTGGACATTGTGGTAGAACATGTGTTGTTCCTTCACACAAAAAGCAAGTAACTTGAGTGAAGTATTCTTCAGTTGAGTTGTTTGCATAACCATGGGGCCACTCATCAGGACATTCTTTGGAATAGTGTCCTATCTCTCCACAAGCTTTGTAGGCTTTGAGTGTTGACAACAATTCTTTTTCTACCTCCTGGTTATCTCTAGCTATGAAGGGTTGATTGTTTTCACTATTGGCCATGTTTTGGGACATCATCTATACTATCTGTGATTGAGTATCCAACCCTTATTGCATTCCTGGGATTAACTCTAAATTGAGGTTGTTGGCTTGATTCTAGGTCATCTGTTGTATTAGTTGAGTTAGAGTTTCTAGTAGCATTTGTATTGCTATTGACTTCTCAGGGTTGTTGGCATTCTGGTTAGACATATGTTTGGGTTTCAGGGGGAGATGAATAGAGGTTAGAAAAATAGATAAAGAGGTTTCCTACCCAAACACAGTAGATCAAGGAAACTCATTTTGCAAGCAACTTCTAACAAGCAATCATCAAACCAATCAAGGTTTAGCAAACAACCTAGTATTTCCATACCACACTCAATTGTATAATCAATACACTAACACATTAACGTTGTCCTAACAAAGGAATTAGACTCGTGGTCTCATCTATATCTCGTTGAGTTTCTTCAAATCCTTCTCTCAATGTCTTGTGGTGTTTTCTGATTGTTGTGTAGTCTAAATCTTTCTTCAAGTTCTTCAATGGTCTTCGTGTTGTCTCCCAACTTGTCAAATGAAGTTTCCTTCTTGCACTCCATGGTATGGTTCACCAAACTTGTCTTGATGGTATACAAGCGATAGGTCATCTAGAACAAAGGAAGAAAGTTTGAAGTTGAAAAATAGATGAGAGGATATGAGAAAGATTACGATGAGATATTTTGTTTCTAGAAAGTTCGAACAAAGTAGACTTTCAATCCTAGCGTCTTTTCCAAACTTAGGTCCCGAATTCTATATGAAACAAAGTGCTCTGATACCATTTTGTAGCGTTCCCACATTTAAATAATGTAAGAACCCCTTGTGTTATTGTGCTAGTCACTGGATCAATTGCTAGCACCACAGTACAAAAAGAAATATCATGCAAATGCGTCATTTTTTTTTAAATCGCATGATCCAGTCTTTACAAAAGGAACATTAAAAATTGCATAGTATTAGAAGACTAGTAGGAAACAAAGTATTATAGCGGAAAACATAGAATAACATTGAGCCTCATCTTCTTCATGTGCCACAGGAAAAGCATGTTGACGGCAGACTCGAGATCCTAAAAAAATCCTCACGCGTATTCTGAACAACCTGCACGTTGGAATATGCAGCCACAAGGGAGTCAATACAATTTAATGTATTGGCATGTAACACTATGGTGTGCATATAAATGGCAATACTAATACTACATGCTTATTTGGCTGAGTGGATTTTTGGCTAAGTTTGCATAGAGCCAGTTTTCTCCAATATCTTTTGTAAATCAAACTTTTTTTCCAACGAGTGGCATCATTGGCTAAATCCAAGTACCAGAGCTATTGTAGTCAAAATTTTAGTTATTGAAAATGCTGATATGATCCTTCCGTCCATCCTTGTCCAACGCAAAGGAAGGTAGATCAACAAGTTTAGCAATAGATCCACGGATCAAAACCTACCAAAGCGCACTCAAATCACAGATCAATCCAAAAGAAAATTGAGGCTATTTTTGGTGGAAATTTTCGAATTTAGGCAAAATAAAGAAAAAAAATTGGGGTAAAGAGGGTGTCAAATCCGTGGCAACCTTGCTCTTGATACCAGATGATACAGGCTTGGACTCTAGGGTGGCCCGATCTTCACGGATTGACGCACGAGAAGTGGGGAGATTGGGAAGAACGTGAAGAACATGATGAACTCACGCACACAAAAGGGGAGATAACTCGTGAAGCCTACGAGGGATCGCAAACCCAAGTCAACAACACGCTAATTGGAACCGATTCCTCTCACCGGTCGGTCCACCGATCCAACAAAAGCCACAAGGGGAAGGTTGGCAAGAACTACTGGAATCACGAGGTGAAAGAGTAGCTACTTGGAGAGATCTTGATACAATCCAATAGATGAATCTATGGAGTAGTCATGGATCCCATGGGGGAGATTCTCCACATGGGAGGGGGAGCACAAGGCCCAATTCTATCTCAAGTCAACTCTTCCCTAGGAAGGATGGGGAGGGTCCTATGTATAGTAGTAGAAGGTAGGTAGAGGGATGCAAGGGAAGATTCCTTGTCTCTGCGTGTAGGCAGGTAAGGCGCAGGGGAGCCGGCCTGGCCGGGCTGATAGGACGGGTCGGTCTGAGGGGCACAGGGGAACCGGCCTAGGCCGGGCTGCCAGGGCGGACATGTACCCGAGAGCGCCAGCCTGCGGAGCCGGCCAGGCCAAGTCTTCAGTCCGGCCTTCTTGGCCAGCTTCCTCTTCATCTTCTCGCTTCTTCCTCCTCTTCCACGTGTACACCTTCGACGGCCTTGAGTCCTGGGCTTCCTCGGCATCTCCCCTCGCATCCGTACTCGTCGACTCATACCTAGCAATCTACGGGGGTAGATGGTCAAGTAGTATACCGTCCAAAGGGGTACGAAATGGGTTATAGAAGAGGAATGAGTTCATCTTTTGAATCCATGGTGACTTGACATATGATGGAGTGTGAGACATGCCCAGTGGGATGGTTATCTTATATCAGAAGATCAGAAGAAGAAGGGGGCATCGGGGATGCCTTAGAAATCCAGAAGAGGGAGCTAGCCACGAGGGGACCCGGAGGGGGCCTCAGGGGGCCCACACCATGGGGTGGCGCGCCCCCTGGCCGCGCCACCAGGTGGTGTGGCCACCCTGGCCCAACTCTGGTCGTCCCCTTTCACGTACTTGGCCCCCAGGGAACCCTAAGGCCCAGAACATCATCGAATAAATATTCCGCCGCCACCTCGGGGCGGAAAACAATAGAGAGAGAAAAGCTCTCCGGCAGGGAGAAATCTGCCATGTAAATTCCTCCCGAGAGAGGGGAAATCATCGCCATCGTCACCGTCATCGCTCCGGGCATCATGAAGATCGTCATCGTCATCATCATCACCACCAGCACCATCACTCTCACCATCCATCTCCACCACGCTATAACAATTAGGGTTCTATACCGTTGTTCTTCACTAGATCTCTCTCCCGGTGTGGATTACTTGTTAGTAGTTGATGCTTGTGAGATTTATCGGTGTTTACACTTTACGACCAGATTTTTATTCATCATTATATCACCTCTGTTCATGATCCATATGATGTCTTGTGAGTAGTTCGTTTAGTTCTTGAGGACATGGGAGAAGTCAAGATGTTAGTAGTCGAATTATGTTGAAGTAATATCTAGTGGTTTGATATTTAAGTTGTGGTGTTATTCTTCTAGTGGTGTCATGTGAACATCGACTACATGATACTTCACCTTTATGGGCCCAGTAGGATGCATTGTGTATTTGGCTACTAATTGTGGGGTTGCCGGAGTGACAGAAATCTAAACCCCCGTTAGGAAACCAATGCATGATGGAGCGTAGGATTCCAGAGTTTAAGGTTGTGGTTAGATTTATCTTAATTACTTTCTTGTATTTGCGGATGCTTGCAAGGGGTTTAATCACAAGTATGTATTAGTCCTAGTTGGGCGGTGCATTAGCATAGATTCACCCACACAACACCTATCAAAACAATAAATATTAATCAACTATATGAAACGAAAGCGCTTGACTAAATTCCTATGTGTCCTCGAGAACGTTTGGTAATCATAAGTAGAACAACCGGCTTGTCCTTTGCTCTCAAAAGGATTGGGCCACTTGCTGCAATTATATTTACTGTTTTTTATTTACTCGCACTTTATTTATCTGCTATATCAAAATCCTCCAAAAACCCGTGTGCTAGTGTTTACAGTGAACCCTCTATCCAACCTGCTTGTCAACACCTTCTGCTTCTCGTTGGGTTCGACACTCTTATTTATCGAAAGTACTACGATACACCCCTATACTTGTGGGTCATTAGTACACTTATCTTCGAGCCTCGAAATATGGGTATCCACTGGCTTTTGTCGACCCCGCAGTTGCTTGTCAACAAATGATAAATAGAGACAAAAGTGAATGCAATGTTGAGGCATACATCCTCAATGTGGAGAGGAGTGGAGATAAGGAGTTAATCCTATGGCCTTTTAGTAAAAAGTAAGCTAGTACTACCCCATCTTCATTTACAACTTTTGCTACACGTTCACTAAAGTAATTATTATAATTTGTAGTTTTTATTGGATTCTTATATGTCTCGCCATACCGCAAGGCAATGTCTATTATCTTGATTCTTATGTGTCGATGAATCAGAAAATTTGATAAAATAAATAATCTTATTCATAGGTGATTTATTACTTTCATCTACGTAATAAAAGTTACTTTGATCGAGGATATACTCCGGATTAGTAATACCAAAAAATTATATATCTTTGTTTTTTGTCATCCATATTGTTCAGAGCGCTTGAAAAATGCAGCTCAAGACAAGTAACTGAATACTAAAAGTACACAGAGCTTACTCATCATTTTAATGTTCCGGTTAGTTTCCACTTAAACATGTATGCATACATATGTGTTCTATATTTTCTGAATAATGTGGTTATTTTTATGTTGTCTCGGTGCCACCAGCAATCTATAGGGATTAACCTATGTGGCTATTATACTGGTCGACACTTGACCATCATGGCATCGAACCCTACATCTACGGTATGCAATATACATACTTTCCATTGACTGAAATATTCTTCTTTCTTGTACCGGTTTTGACATGACTTAATTTACACAATATTGCTTCCACGAATCGATAAGGTGGCATTGCCAGAGGACATTCTAGGAATGATTCAAGGGGAGATCGCCTCATTTTTTATCAATCAAGTCATCACCACAACCGGAGAGTTCCACCACGCGGACGACTAGAGGTTTCATAGAATGAAGCAACTACAAAATATATGTGTCAGAAATGTGTCTTTTGTTCGGCGTGAAATAGTTGTGAATATATAGTAGTTCACAATATGACTTCTCATTATATATATAGTATTGCTTTATTGTTTGCTTCGATTACACGGGGCACATGTTACGCAATACGGGGTTACGAGCATAAATCGCAGATTTATTTTTTAATACCATAAAATGATTCCGCAAGCGCGCGAAGAAGAAAACACGCTTCCGGTCTAAAGGTTACCCGCAGTGTGCGCTCCTAGCTGCACGCTGTGGACTCGACAACATACCAGAAGCGGGTCGCAACATGTACACGCTACCAAATTTTTTTCTTACTGGCAGCGTGCGCTTACGGTACGCTTTCTGCAGTAATACCAGCAGCGCGATACTGGCAGCGTGTCTGGGCGCGCTTCTGATGAGATATTTTCACACGTTTTTGATGATCTTTTTCCTACTAGTGGTTATAGCAGTTGGTGGTGTTCATCTAAGTAACTAGTAGGATACCTCGGGCGTTGTTGCGGGATTTGATGAGGACATGGCAAGGCTGGATAAGACCAAGAATAATTTCTATACAGTTGATCAAGAAATGAGGGGAAACAAGGATACATGATTAGATGTTGTTCAAGGATTTCTCCCATGTGACCTTGGGTCGAAGAGCAATTAGACTCCCTGTTCTCCACGTTCTAGACGCGGATTTAGACTACAGAAATATACCTGACTTTAGAAGGTTATAACTTATCCATACGGACTCCGAATGGGGTGAATCTTTTTTTGTTTGAAAGTAGCTCTCGTGCACTTTTCAAAAAAATTGGCCTCGCCTCAACATCCGTCCCGAGAAAAAAGTTATGACCAAAATAGTCCGACCCTATAGCTGAAACTGGGACAGGAATTCAGGAAAAAGACGATGTGTCACCTCTAATTGGGTCCAAAGGCCTTGTACGAATTAGGGTTGGTTTTTGGTGCCTTAGGACATCCTTCCACCTCCTTGGACTCCACCCAAGCCTCTCTTCTATATATACCCTCCATAGGTCTCAGTTTAGACTCCGATTTTGTTTAGTTAAAAAACTGCTATCGAATTGCTGCCTCTTCGTGTACTCGATTAGTGCTCAACGACCTAATTCAGATTGCTTACGGAATTACACCTATCAATATACTTCATATTTTATCCACAATTCTTGATTGCATTATTTGGTTCTTTCTTGTTCTCGATTGATTGTAGAAACTAGACTTGAGTGGTTGGGTCGACTGTGCTACGGTGCTGTCAATAACCTCCCGGAGTTAGTGTAGCGATTGCTAAGGTGCAGCGTCCTCGCACGTTTGTAGTCAGATCGTCAACGTCGACGTCACACAAATCGTAGTTATTATCTCACCAAAAGATCAGACAACCCTATCTCTATCAAGTGATATCAGAGCCAAGTTGCTCGGTGAGACAATGTATCCCTATATTCGTTTTGTTCTTCATACCTATAGTACAAGGAAAATCCATAAAAAAATATATAGATTAGATCATCTTGTCCTACAACCAGTCCGGGCCTCTCGCATTTTCTTTCCAGCGAGTTGCATCGTTGAATTTTCGTCTGCATCGTCGTGTCAAGTTGCTGGTCTTAGTGTCTAGTCCCATAGAGTTTCGAGTTATTTGCATAGTTTTTCATCGCTGTTGCCGCACCTTGCACGCTCGCATATCACAATTGTCGCCCAGAACCACTTTTCCATCGCCACACCATCCACCGCTGCTCGCGCATCTCCATCTACCCGCACCGCTGCGCATCCATCTACTCGTACCTCTATTCGCATCTACTACCGCTTCCATGTACCATAAATAGCAGCCACCATCACCGATGTTCTGCAAGCTTCCATTGCACCGCTATCACCACGTCCTTGCAGCGCGCCAGCACCACGATCCCTCCCGCAACCCTCCCCATCCGCAACAGCACCGAGCCGCCGCCATAGATTAGGGTTAGGGTTTTGGTTCTTCTGATTCCTTTTCCTTGCAAGATTTCCGTGATCTAAAAAAGTTGTAATCGGTTTTAGACACCAAATTCGTAACCTACTACAGCACGCTATAAAAAAATTGGAAAATTTTGCCTTCTCGCCTAAGGGTAGACAGTCTCTGCATTTGGGTGCGAGCGAGAACAAAAAAAATCGGAAAAATTGCATTTTCGCCTAAGGGCAGACAATCACTGTGTTTGGGAGTAAGCGAGAGCAAAAAAAAAACCTTTATTATTCTTCCTCTATTTAGTGCAATTTCTTACTTCTTATTGCTCCTACTTTCGCTTGTTTGCTTGTTGTTGGGGCGTCGTGATGTCGTTGGTGCTATAGGCCGCGTCTCTAAAACGGTCTAGCCTAGGACCAGCACAATACCGTATTTGAGTGTTTATTCAACATGCATTCATGTTTGTATTATTGCTAATTCTTGCTACCATGTTTAAGCCTACTTACAGCTCCACATATTTTCTAATTTGTGCGTTGTGATTTACAACTGGCAATCACTTCATCTAATCTTCATTCAGACTTGACACTATTCGTTGCCAGTCACCTTCTGTTGTTGGGTGAGAACTTGTAACAACTTTATTTTTGCTTGAAGGATTTTGCGACTTGCCACCACATCCTAGTAGTAATAGGAACATATCTGTAATTTTTTGTTGTTTTCTACTAATCATGGCAGGACCTGGAGCGCGAAGTTTTTGGGCTTCGTCTGTAGTTGTAGATGAACCGACTCCTACAACACATGAACAACCACCACGGAAGGTACAAACACATACCCATGTACATAATCCGGTTACTGTTTTCATGCCACCATTTGAGGGTCGTTATAAACCTAATTTATACATTGAATGGAAATTTGAGATAAATGCTATATTTATTTACTATAACTTTTCTGAGAATAAGAAAGTCAAATTTGCAATTGGTACATTCACTGGTTTGGCTTCTATTTGGTGGAATGAATATTTTTGTTTATATCCTAATTATATACCAATTACTTGGCATAACCTGAAACTTGCTATGAGATATAAATTTGTTCCAGCATACTATACTTGTGACATGGTTAAGAAGTTGAAAAAAATTTAAACAAGGTAATAACAATGTAAAGGAATATTATGATAAGTTAGAAAGCACCTTGTTGCATTCACTTTTAGAAGAAAGCGAGGAAGGTTTTGTGGATAGATTTTGGAGAGGGTTAGACCATAATATTCAAAAAATATTACTTCATGAAGATGAGATATATTCTGTAGAACATTTGTTTTGTCTTCCTTGTAAAGCTGAACAGGAAATACAAAGACATGGAAATAAGACCGACAAGTGTTCGATGGAATTACTGTCATCAACAACAAAGAAGGTTAAACCCTCAACCGCTGCACCTACCATGATAGCCACTCCAGAATTTGTGGAGGTTATACCACCAAAAGCTCGGGATGTGTCTTCATCGATAGTACCTACATCATTTGAGTTGGACATATATGGTAATAATAATGGTACTGTTTCTGTTACTCCACATGATATTGATATATTCCACGATGGTTTGCATACATCGTGTGTAGAGTTACCGATTGTTTTGGTCACACCACCAATCTTAGATAACTATGTTGTTGATTTGACTTTACCATGTGCTCAAATAACCCAAGTAGCTACTGTTTTCAGTGCACCTATTGTTGATTTTAATTCATCTCTTGATACGCTGCACCTTAGCAATCGCCACACCAACTCCAGGAGGTTATTGACAGTGTCGTAGCACAGTCGACCCAACCACTCAGGTCTAGTTCCTAGAATCAATCGAGAACTAGCAACAACCAAATAATACACTCAAGAATTGCAAATAAAATACGAAGTATATTGATAGGTGGGATTCCGTAAGCAGTCTGGATTAGGCCGTTGAGCACTAATCAAGTACACGAAGAGGCAGCAATTCGCTAGCAGTATTTTAACTAAAGAAAATCTGAGTCTAATTGAGACATATGGATGGTATATATGGAGGAGAGCCTTGGGTGGCGGCCAAGGAGGTGGAAGGACGTCCGAAGGCACCAAAAAACCAACCATAATTCATACGGCCCAATTAGAGGTCGCGCAACACCTTTTTCCTGCATTCCTGGCCTAGTTTCAGCAACAGGATCGGACCGTTTTGGCCATAATTTTTTTGCTCGGAACGAATTTTGAGGTGGGCCAATTTTGCTGGAAAGTGCACGAGACATAGTTTCCAACAAAAAAAAATCACCCCATTCGTAGTCCGTATGGATAAGTTGTAGCCTTCTGAAGTCAGGTATATTTCTGTAGTCCGAGTATGCGTCCAGAACATGGAGAACAGGAGTCTAATTGCTCTTCGACCCAAGGTGACGTGGGAGAACTCCTTGAACAACATCTAATCATGTATCCTTGTTTTTCCGTCATTTCTTTATCAATTGTATAGGAATTATTCTTGGTCGTATCCAGGCTTGTCATGTCGTCATTAGGATTGCTTTAGAAACTAAAATATATTATAAACAAAAGTCTAAAAGAGGTGATACAATATGATTTAAAAAAAGGGATGGTGTGTAGCTTTCATGTGGTGATTAATAAATATTAGTGAAGTGACATGGACAACTGATTGACTAGGAGAATGAATAATATGGACAGTTTGCATATTGAGATAGAAGAATCATTAATGCATGTTAGTGGGGTTTTGCTAAGAAGTATAGAAAGAAAGATAGATAGATTGCCTCAATGATTTGAGTTTGCATGTATTTGACAATTTATAATCTTTTGTCATTAAACTTTCTTTGCAATACTTATATTAGTCGCGACTTGGCTTGCACGTGCACGATAACAAAGAAATCTCTTTGCCTCCGTGGCTTGACTGCTTCGTTTATTTCAAAAATTTCGGAAATCATATTTACAAGTTAAAAAAAATTAAAAATGTTGTGGATGTGCCAATAATGTATCCTACAAACATGCAAAATATCAACACTATATTCTTTAAATTTGGGCTATGCGAAAATGACAAAATTGATAAACTTTGTAGTTCTAAAAATATGCACTATTCACTATACTTTTTTTTACGCAAATCTATTCACTATACTCTTACCCGTACGTTTTTGTTAGTAGCGCAGAATACAAAGTATTTCGAATTAGAATTTTGCACATTTATAGTATACATCAATGAGTATGTCCAGAGTTTCTTTTCCAAAAAAATAAAAAATGTACAAATGATTTTTGATTTAAAAAATAAAGAGATCACTGGAGTTTAGGAGCCAGAAAACCCTACTTAGTGACAAAAAAAAGTTTAGTTCCTGCTGTGAAGTGGAAATTTTGAATAAGAGATGTTTTGTATTTGCTACTGTACTTAGAACTATTTGTACGCATTGAGATTAGCTTGAACTTGAATACAGTAACTTTTTAAACTTTCTGAAGATGAGCCATATACGATTTACTAGTAATTCAAGTGTACTAAATCTTAATAAAACTCTACATTTCGGGCACTATATACGCTAAGAAGGTAAACGAGCAAAGAAATCTATAGATTCAGTCATGCTCTGCACTCTTCAGTTTAAACAACTCAGTATCCTATCTGAGAACATGCTATTAGCACATGCTAAAACTCTATAAAGGGGCTCTGCAGCAACTGGAAACGGCAGCTTCGCAGAAGAACGTGGTGTTGGCACCTCTGAAATCCGGCCCGTGTTCGCAGAGCTCCCTAGGAATTTTCAGCTGCTCCGTGTTCAACTGGATACCTACTCACCTTGCTGAGGCGTGCCTTTCTCACCGCCTCTTGGATGTGCCTCTCGTGCTCCTTGAGCATGTCCTCGATGTTCCCTCCTGGCGGCACCAATGGCCCTGAGTGGTGGATCCTTCTGAAATTCCTTCCATGATTCTGACCACACAGAAAGGCAATAGTACAAGCCATGTAAGAGGGAAGGAAAAAAAAAAAAACCTCAATGACTCCCCTAGCAGTAGATATTTACTATGGTGTCTTTTACCTCTCGGAGGTTCTTGTGAGATGATGCAGGCCTATCACGTGGCTGATTCTGTTCGCTAACCTGAGCTGCATTACTGAGGTCTGTCTCGCCTAACTGTGGCATGTGTGAATGCGACGAAGCATTTTCCCCTAAGGTACAGGTATTTGCAACATGAACAGAACTGCAGGCACGACCAGGCACCGTTGAATGACCTGTGTAACCTCCCATGTTCCTTGTAGAGCCAAATTCGGGAACCTGCACCGTTGTTGGCAACGGGCGGGGCTCCACCCGGAACCCAGGAACACTGTCCTCTGGGTTGAACTTCACACTGTTGCTTTTTGAACTGCTATATGTGTGTTCCTGCAGGGTGACAAGGACATGCAGAGTTGGTGAAATGTACTTCTGAAGGTGCATGCCTTTAGGAGATAAAGTAGTGTGATTTTAAGGGAAATAATAAAAGCCATGATTTGGGGTAACTTTTTTAGAAATCTACCACTGTTTTTCAGGGGATTAAATATGATAGCAGAACATAATTAGAACCAATAGAACAAACTAATGATTTGATATTTTAATTTAGGAACTTGAGCAACAGTTCGGAATCGCAACCATGCCCACCTTCGTCTCGGCAGCACAATTGACAGCACGACTGGTTACATGATTCTCAGTTCCTGGTTTGAAAGATTCAGCTCCTCGTCCACCTAAACCTGTCTTTCTTTGCCTGCAAGAACATTTAACTGCTGAACAAGGTGCGCAGCGAATCCAGATGGAACAAGGAATGGTGGTGTTGACAAGTGTACCTCCTAGCTTCCTCTTGCCTTAGTCTAACATCATATTCTTTGCTTGCTGGAAGTTTCGGTAGGCTTGAAGGGTCGCAAGCAAACGGCTCTGTTGTAAAAAACTGAAAGAGATTTGCAACATGGATAAGTACTACCGATCAAGAGATATCTTTTTTAGCCTCCGCATAACAAAGATCCACACAGCCGTGAACCCGAAAGTGCTAAAAGAATAAAAACTGAAGTAACAGACTCATTACAATCAAGAGATATCTGCGCAAACAAAGTACTAAGAGTCACACAGTCACACTATGGGTGCACGCAGTCACACAAGCAGAGTTTCAAGTTTCAAAAAAAAGCATGGATAAGCAGTGGCATTTAACATCACCGCCGATAACTATTTTATTCCGCTTGAGAATGCAATCTTGCATAGTTTGATTTCACAATATATACTACCGAAGTTTCTAATTTTAACTAGACAGGTAATACTAACATGTTCAACTTCCAGAGAAGTAAAAAATAAAACGATTCTTATGAGAGGATCCGAAACTTACATCACTCTGAAGAGCCGAGGAAGCTGTTCCACGAACTTCAGGTTCTAATGAAAGCAAGGAGTCTATGAGAACTACAGCGGAAGGAGGAAAAACTTTGAAAGTCTCAGCAACACACCGCCTATATTGCTGTTGAGGCTTGAACATCGCTGTTTCTGGCACCTTTGATTTCTTGCAATAGTCATCCATCGGCGACCCACAAAGTTTAAAGATCTTATGAATTTGCTCCACCTAGCATACCATTATTGCAAAAAGACTCGAGACCTCAACCAGCTAAACATCTGAAAGATAACTGATATGGTTTATTCTGGACCTCCAGAGGCAAAATAGGAAATACCTCGGTTCTTCCTGGCATGATTGGTTTGCCAGAAAAGAGTTCTGCCACAATACACCCTGTACTCCACATATCTACGGCAACACCATACTCTGTGGCACCAAGCAAAAGCTCTGGTGGTCTGTACCACAATGTCACAACCCGGCTAGTTAGTGGTTGCGGGTTGTCGGGGTCATAAGATATTGCCAGGCCAAAGTCTGCAATCTTCAGTACTCCATTGCTGTCAATCAAGAGGTTCGATCCTTTGATGTCTCGATGTAGAACTCCATTTTTGTGGCAATGACCAAGTCCATGAAGCAGCTGCTGGACGAAGCATTTTATCTGTATTCATGTTTTACAATTTTATTAGTCAATGTAAGTTTCTTATTTGTTCAATTGCAAGAGTCGGACGATAACCACCTGTGTCTCGGTGAGTTTTAGGCCTGGAGTTGCAATAAGACCGGAAAGGTCATGTTCCATGTATTCGAAAACGAGATACAGGCTTTGTGATACACTGGATGTTACAATTCCTTCAAGCTTTATGATATTTGGATGATCCAGTCTCCGAAGAATATGAATTTCTCTAGCCATAAAGCGGACACTTTCAGGATCTTTGTTGATGAACCGCACCTTTTTGAGTGCAACAATCTTCCCTGTTTTAAGATCTCGAGCTTTATACACAATACTGTAAGTTCCTTGTCCAATCTACAACTCAAAGAAACCATTCGATTATTCAAGTAACTTAAATCAGAAAAATTCTAAAATAAATAACCCACACCATCAAATCAGTTCTTCACCTTGTCTAATTTCTCAAATGAATCGGCTCGGCGCGGCGACCAGCCTTCTACTGCTTTAGGTGCCACATTTGAGAGCCAAGCTGGCCACCCCGCAACAACATATTCACCTGAGAGCCCTTTTAAATCTGCATTGTTACTACTGCTTATCCTAGCATCAAAAGCTACCACCATCTTCTCTCCAACATCTGGCATGACTTTGCTGCCATCATTTGTACCTGATGCAGTCTTACAGTCATCTTTTCCTGATGGTTCAGCGTTTTCAGAAGTGGCATCAACATGATCTTTGGCGCCTTTGGAGCAAAGGCAGCCCATAAGTACATGTGACGCCCTCTTGAACAAGCGAATCAGATTGAGACCAATCTGTGCAGCCTTTCTAGCAAATATCTGCACTTGACAAGAAATGACCATTGCCTGAATTTTTCTCAATCTTGCTGCAAGCTGATCTTATTCTTAACCAAACAATGATTCAAACACCATCATATGAGGTTTTCCACTTTCATGGTATTCTTGAAAAACAACCTACATGCTTTTTTTTACATAAAAAAGCAATCCATATTTGCATGAAAGAAGTGGCATAAACCCAAACAATAATTTGAGAGTAACTAAATACTTGAAAACAATATCAAATTGAACCTTAAGGTAACACCAATTAAGGCTCGAAAGGGTAAAAAATTCGTTTCATAAATTATATGTTTCCATCCAATATAGAAAAATTTCCCATGATTTGTAGTAACCCACGAAATTCTGCCAAACTAACTTAAGTAGCTACGGAACATGAAACATGACATAATTCTCACCTTTCGAAGGCAGCTGAACTCTGAAAATTTCAGCTTGGTGTGAAGGCACATGCCAATAACAAGAACCAAGAACCTGATATCAATTTATTTTTTCCTTGCAAGAAAACATCGTGGCGCCTAATCCCCATTACAGTCCTTGGACAGAGAGGAGCGGTGAGAAACAGAAATACAAAATGAAATTAAATCCAGCAGACCAAAACAGAAGATAGAGATTTCACAGCATTAATGTTTTCTCTGAAGTTGAATCCAGCAGACCAGAACAGAAGATAGAGACCGGAATAGAAAGAAAATGGAAAAAAATCTCAAAAGGAAATGCTGCAAACCATTCGATTTTTTTTTAATAGTAACAAGCCATTGGAAGTTACAGACAATAAAGCAATGGATAGGAGGGGTTTCCGAGAGCTAAAAATAGTTATCAGCTACGTTCTGTTCTAAAAATAGTCAACAGTTATGTTTCTTATTTTTATACTCGAGAAAAGCATTTGTACATGCACATATGGGTACAAGATCTATCTCACCCATTGAGAGTCTGTTTAGTGCTTTGAAATGTGCAAAAAGTATACGTGAAGGAAATGTTCTTGCTGGATTTTCTGAATTTTCTCAAAGGCTGTCAGATGTACATGATGGGACGGAAAGTAGCCACACCGGCTGTACGATGCGCAGGACACGCGGAAAAGGAAAGTAATCAGCTGCAGCTGTACACCGGTCGCAGGTAGCCTTACGTTGCAGGGATACGGCACAAAGGTGCCGTATCAGTGAAGGATACTGCATTTTCGGGGATACGCAGGGATACACGGGGATACACGTATCTCAGAGTACCTCACTTTTTCGAATTAAAATGACGAAAAAAATTCAGAATACGGCTAGGACACATAGGGGATACCTGAGAGATATATACAGGACTGTACTCGCCTACTCGGACAAGTTGAGAATTTGGTGCTTGTGCATAATAACCCGCGTCTGAAGCATCTAAAGCTTGATGCCTAGGTTTTCAACTTTGCAAATTTATTTCATATTTCTAATCCACATTATCCTTATAACATTTGCCATGCTCTATTGAACTTTTTAATGCATTTATACATATACTCAGCGTATCCCCGTTTGTCTGTTTTCAGAAAATGCCGTTTTCCCGTATCACCGTACCCGTATCCCCGTACCATGTAACATACATCTCATTCACTTCGCCTTCTTCTGCTCCTCTTCTCTTCCCCTTCACCTTCCCCTCTCCGTGCTGCATCCATTGTTCAACCTCTGCCAAATCCCTATAATGTCAACGACCAATGCCCCTCCCTCGGGGGCACAAGCAAGGCCCAAGACGACCAAGGCCCAAGTGCGAGGACCCAAAGACCCGCAAGAGAAAGAAGGCCTGCACGCTGGCTCGCGAGTGGAACCTGGGCTACCTGATTGTGCAATCGTCGATGTTATAAGCTAGGCAGTAGCGTTCTATTCTTCAGACATGTAAGGAACCAGAAACGGACGGCAGTGTCGTATGTCATCGAACTAGCTCGGGGGTGGTGGGGAGGAACGAGCTTCCAACACAATTCCAGTGATTGAGTGAATTCTGAATCTAGATCCACTTCCCTCTTACAATTGGTATTCAGAGCTAATCGATCCCACTCTGGAGTTACCGATCCACAACCACCGCACGCGATTCTCTCTGCAAGTGCGATCCAGAGCGATGGATCAAGTCTCGCCAGAGTCTCGGATGATCTATGATCTCATCATGACGGCGACATCGGAGGAGTTCGAGCTCCGATTCATGGAGTACAAGAAGGAGACCCTGGATACGGTGCGCAAGTTCGTCACCGACACCAATAAGCAGATCGCGACGGTGAACGACGGCGTCGTCGCAGCCCGTGAGGCTGTGAACACGGATGTCGTTGCGGCCAAGACCTCCATCGGCGTCGACCTCGTGACCGTCAAGGAGTCGTTGAGCTCCGAGATCTCGACACTCGCGGCGACGATTGCGCGGATCCCCCGACCGGATCCCGGCACAGCGGCCGATCGGACTTCCGCGCCCTTCCACAAGGAAGCGGAATCGAGCGCCACAGGCCAAGGGCACGGCAATCACCAGTTTCACCGGGGAACGACCAGTGTGTTCAACACGTCTTCCCCGTTCGGAGGTAACAATTCTGGCAGGCAATTCAATACCCCGTTCGAGCTTAATTCAGGTCATCAGCGGTACACTGACTATACTCCATCTGGGTTTCGTGCTGGTCTTTCGCAATTCGATGGCTCCAATGCAAAATTGTGGCAAATACGCTGTGAAGAATATTATCAGCGTTGGCAGACTCCTGCCAATGCATGGGTTGCTAATGCATCTTCTATGTTCACCGGAGCGGCAGCAACCTGGCTGGAGGCTTACTTACAGAAAACTCCTACACCGGCCTGCACTGTGTTCGTGACAGCGGTGCTTGCTTGTTTCTGTCGTAACCAACATCAGATATTGGTCAGAAGGCTTTTTCACATATCCCAGGTAACAACCGTTGAAGATTATGTACAGAGGTTCGTTGGATTGGTCGATCAGATAGCTGCATTCGAGCCTAACCCTGATCAAGTGCACTATACCACGATATTTCTTGATGGTCTGAAACCTGCAGTACGAGTTCTGGTTGCAATTCAACAGCCAAAGGACCTGGAGACAGCATACACTTTGGCATTGCTCTATGAGGAATTGGGGGATGGAGTCACAACCATGAACACGCCTGTTGTCACACCGACACCGACGAGGAGAGCCCAATCCGTGCCTTCTCCTCCACCACAGCCACCTGCCAAGTGGATTTCATGAACTGTTGAAGTGAAACATGCAGTAGAACAGCAGAAGGGTAATAGCAATGAGAAATGGAACAGCCTCAAGGCTTACAGACGCGCCAAGGGCATGTGCTTTACATGTCGCAAAAAATGGGGGCCAGACCACCAGTGCAAAACCACCATATCACTCCATGTGGCGAGGGAGATGATCGATTTCATGCAGATAGGTGAGGAGGAGGAGGAAGCATGTGAAGTTGAGCAAGAACAACCGGTATAGAACCCACGGGCACAGGCCATGATGATCTCTGCGGCGGCCTTACATGACGAAAAGGGAGCACCTCGTACCATGAAGCTACAGGTGCAAGTGCAAGGGCACACGTTCCTGTTTCTCGTCGACTCAGGAAGCTCAGCTTGCTTCATCGACAAACAACACGCACATCTCTTGTCAGGTGCAGAAATTCTGCCCGCACCAATTACAGTCCAAGTGGCTGGTGGCGCCCATCTCCAGTGCACGGCCCAGTTCCCAGCGTTACAGTGGACCACTGATGGCGCTACTTTCACTGATGCCTTCCACGTATTGGAGTTAGCAAGCTATGATGGTATCATAGGCCTGGATTGGCTAGGAAAGTACAGTCCCATGTTAACACATTGGGAGCAAGGCTGGCTTGCTTTCCACTACGAAGGCCGCCAAGTGGTCCTGCAAGGAGAGGAATCCAGTCGATGTACGCATGCCTTGATCGAGTTACAACTCCTAAGAGAGAAGTGCAAGGAAGTGCAGGCAATTCCACCTGAAGTGCAAGCAGTTCTGGATGAATTTTCATCAGTTTTTGAGGCTCCAGCTGGACTGCCCCCAAGAAGACAATATGATCATCACATTCCCCTGATCCCAGGAGCCAGACCAGTCTCTGTCAGACCGTACCGAGTGGCACCTGAGTTAAAGACTAAAATTGAGAGACAAATCCAGGAGCTGCTTGACCAAGGCGTCATAACTCATAGCGATAGTGCATTCGGTGCTCCGGTCCTACTTGTTAAGAAAAAGGAGGAAGAACCAGGTAGCAAATCATGGCGGCTTGTAATTGATTACCGTCCACTCAATGCCTTAACTATCAAGGGCAAGTATCCTCTTCCGGTTATCGATGAACTCCTAGATGAGCTTGCAGGTGCACAGTGGTTCTCTAAACTGGATCTTAAGGCGTGGTACCACCAAATCAGGCTTACCCCAGGGGAGAAGCACAAGACCGCGTTCCAATCTCATAACGGCCACCATGAGTTTAAGGTTATGGAATTTGGACTCACAGGAGCCCCTGCAACATTCCAGCACGCAAAGAACGCAACTCTAGCTCTAGTTCTACGCAAGCACGCGCTCGTTTTTTTCGACGACATTTTGATTTATAGTCACACTTATGAGGACCACCTTGAACATCTATGGTATGTGCTGGCAATTCCGCAGAAGGATAAGTGGCAGGTGAAGCTAAGCAAATGTGCATTTGCTCAACAGTAGGTTGAGTACTTGGGCCACGTTGTTTCAGCTACAAGTGTCGCCTCTGATGGAAGGAAGATAGAAACCATCAAGAATTGGCCCACTCCATCGAGTCAGACGGAACTAAGAGGATTCTTAGGAATCACAGGATACTATAGCAAGTTCATCAGGCATTACGCCATCATCAGCTAGCCATTGACATCACTGCTTTAAAAAGGGGTGACCTTCCTATGGACGCCAGATGCTGAAACTGCATTTCAAGTCCTGAAGAATGCCCTGGTGACTTCCCCCGTGCTTGCTCTGCCTAATTTCACAGCCCAGTTTGTTGTTGATACAGATGCTTGTGATGTTGGCATTGGACATGTGCTATCACAAAAGGGACACCATGTGGTGTTTGTCAGTCGAGCACTTGGTCCCACGAACCGTGGGTTGTCAGTATATGAAAAGGAGTACCTCACGATACTGTTAGCGGTTCAAAAATGGAGACCGTACTTGCAATTGCGTGAATTCGTGATACGAACAGATCACCAGAGCTTGACGAACCTCACTGACCAGCGCCTCCACACTGATTGGCAGCAAAAGGCGCTCACCAAGCTGATGGGACTGCAATATACAGTGAAGTATAAGAAGGGTAGCCAGAATGGTGCAGCCGATGCACTATCACGAAAACCACCATCAAGCTCAGAACTGTTTGCGATCACTACTGTCTAGCCAACATGGCTTGCATCAGTTGAACTCAGATATGCAACAGATGAAGAGGCTCAGAACCTACTCCAACAATTGGCAATTGGCACTATTGCAAACAGTGAGTACACCTTGGACACGAATCTGAGTAGGTAGTGATAGTGCCCTGCGCACACGAATAATATCAGCATTCCACGATAGCCCGCAAGGAAGTCACTCCGGTTTCCCTGTCACATACCGCGGGCTGGTTTCTCTCTTTAGCTGGCAGTCTATGAAACTATGGTGAGGGATTATGTCCGCAACTGCCACACGTGCCAGCAAGCCAAACCTGAAAGAATCCCTCCTGCTGGCCTGCTTCAACCGCTTCCCATTCCTTCAGCACCATGGTAAGTTGCCACGATGGACTTCATCGATGGACTGCCGACATCTCGCCAGTTCAACTGTATTCTAGTTGTTGTCGACAAATTGACCAAGTACTCTCACTTCATTCCCCTGCGGCACCCTTACACAACAAGCAAAGTGGGCGAGCTCTTCGTGGACAACATCTATCGACTGCACGGTATGCCTAGCTCCTTGATCTCTGACCGTGACCCAATTTTCACCAGCATCTTCTTGCAATCAGTGTTTCGTGCTACTGGAATGCAACTGAAACTCAGCACAGCTAATCACCCTGAGATGGATGGCCAAACGGAGTGGGTCAATCAGTCGATAGAATGCTATCTCATATGTTTTATCAGCTCGCACCCTCAACAATGGTCCAAGTGGCTCCCGCTGTGTGAATTTTGGTACAACACGAATTGGCATGCTTCACTGGGAAAATCTCCATTTGAGATCCTCTATGGCCGCCAGCCAAGATACTTTGGGGTCACCGCTTCTGATCTGATAGCAACTGCCGATGTACAGGAATGGCTCCAGGAGGGGTCTTTGATTCTTGATTCAGTTCGTCAGCATCTCCTTCGTATGCAACAGCGGATGAAGCACCAGGCTGACAAACACTGCAATGAGCATTCATTCGTCGTCGGCGATGAAGTGTTCCTCCGACTTCAGCCGTATTTGCAGTCATCAATAGCCCGCCGCGCGAACCACAAGTTGGCCTTCAAGTTCTTTGGGCCCTTCCGCATTCTAGCCAAGGTTGGAGTTGTAGCTTACAAATTGGAATTGCCGCCTCGCAGTCGTGTCCATCCCATGTTTCATGTCTCGCAACTGAAGCCCTGCATCGGACCACGGCCACAGGTATCTTGAGAACTACCTATACCTGGCAGCTTAATTCAGTTTCCTGTCCGAGTGCTACAGCAACGCCTTCGTCAGAGGGGCAATCGAGCAGTCGCTCAAGCATTGATCCAGTGGAGTGGCTCACCTGAGGATGTTGCGACATGGGAGGATTTGGACTAGCTCCGCCATGAATTTCCGCGAGCTCCTGCTTGGGGTCAAGCAGGAATTGAAGAGGAGGGGATTGTCAACGACCAAGGCCCCTCCCTCGGGGGCACAAGCAAGGCCCAAGACGACCAAGGCCCAAGTGCAAGGACCCAAAGACCCGCAAGAGAAAGAAGGCCTCCACGCTGGCTCGCGACTGGAACCTGGACTACCTGATTGTCCAATCGTCGACGTTATAAGCTAGGCAGTAGCGTTCTATTCTTCAGACTTGTAAGGAACCAGAAACGGATGGCAGTGTCGTATGTCATCAACTAGCTCGGGGGTGGTGGGGAGGAACGAGCTTCCAACACAATTCTAGTGATTGAGTGAATTCTGAATGTAGATCCACTTCCGTCGTACATATAAGGATCGACATGATTGCAATTTGTGAAAGAACGGGCTGCAGACTTGCACGCCTCGTCCATCTCATATGATGTATATATAGTACAGATACAGAGTTCGTTTTGATTACAATCAGATTATCATCTACCATACACGTGAGGTGACTTGCCAGCTATAGGAGATCTCGTGCAACACATGTCGTGGACACCGAGATGAGAAGCAGCCGGTACAAAACCGGATACATCTCTGCTGTCGTACTCTAACACGCCCTCGCAGTCTGAACCAGCAAGAGCAACAACGTGAAAACGGTTATGAAATTCGTGGAACAATGCTATTGGTAGTCACTTGGTGAAAATGTCCACAAACTATGAGGATGATGGAATGTTAAGAACACGTCCTGCACCACGGACGACCTTCTCGTGAACAAAGGGGATGTCGAGCTCAATGTGCTTAGTCCTGCGATGCTGAACAGGATTGAAGGAAAGGTATACCGCACTAACATTGTCACAGTAAAATATGGTAGCATCGACAATTTGTCGATGAAGCACCTAAAGAAGTTGCCAAACCCAACAAGGCTCGGCCACCGCTGTGGCGACAACACGATACTCGGCCTCTGCAGTAGTACATGAGACCATGGTGTGCCTACGCGAAGACCACGAAATGAGATTGTCACCGAGAAACATGCAAAACCCCGACGTTGAACGTCTAGTATCCGTCATCCGAGTAGGCTGTCAAGGTATGGGAAGAAGAACAGTGAATAAAAAGACCATGATCAAGGGTGCCCTTGAGATAACCAAGACTGCGAATGAGAAGACGAAAGTGCAGATCTTTTGGGTCGTGCATATGAAGACAGACTTGTTGGACATCATAGGCTATCTTAGGACGAGTTAAGGTAGCATATTGAACAGCGCCAGCGAGACTGCGGTAGAGTGAAGGATCGGCCACCGAGGGACTAGCTGAGGAGGACAACTTTGCTTTAGTGTCGACAGGAGTTTGACATTAAGAGTCATATGGTACGTGTGGGTAAAGTGTACCCCCTGCAAGAATAAATCTCCTCGAGAAGCCGTGTCCACGGTTACGAACGACTTGGCAACGGATTCTGTGATCATAGATAACTTGAACGGAATGGTAAAACTTGTTGACAACGAATGAAGAGTGCCTTCTCGAAGATGTCGAGAGGGGTGACCCTTGGAACATGAGGTTTTGGAATTTCTTGGGATGGTGATCTTTCAAGAACGAGGTGTTGAAATGATTATGTGGAAGAAAAAGATGACGATTTCAGTAGTTAGGTAGATTCGCATCTGTTTTGAAAATACTCCTTGAGGCGTGATATTCTTCCTTGATTTAGGAAACAAACTTTTCTTCATAGAAAATAACCTTCATAAAACCCTTTTCGAAAATAGCTGATATATAATAGGTTAACTAAGTCTTATTGAGTACCTCCCTAACTTAGGTCTGCTTAAATTTGGTTCAGGTGAAGTTTTCACTCCAGTGGTGATTCCAACATGGACATCGATGAGTAGTTTGGGTTCACAGGTAGCAGCCTGAAATCTATAGGATGGGACGTCGTCTTATGTTGCAGCCTGTTAGGCCTTTTTGGTATCTTGTTGACTAGCAACATAATTTTTCTTCCGTTGTCCGATATAATGTTGGGTCATGCGACCTCTGTTTGTAAAGCTATACTCTAGTAATACTTTCTTTATATAGCTTCATGTCTAGAGTTACTGCTTTGATCGGTTGTTGGTTTCGATCTCATCGTTATACAGTTTTGGCTATGCCTACATAGTTGTCACAGTCGAGGGGTTGTGGGGATGATGATCCATTTTCGAGCACGCCTGCCAATGTTTACTTGGCCTGGGCTTGGTAACCCCAATAACTCTCGATTGTCGTTGCACTTCCTCGACATATAGCATCTCTGTATAGTTTTGATCACGTTCCTTAAGTTTCATACGACTCGTGGACGCTTTGATATGCATAGTCGGTTATGACTAGCATGAACACAAGGAATAGTAGTACTGATGTTATCTGGCCTGCGTGCCGATGAATCTGGTATACCTACCGTTGTTTGTTGCAGCTGGGGCTGGTAAACCTGAAGCCCTTGTGGGTCCATGACTAGGAGCGCATAAAAGTATGTATACCTATATGTACGGGGTCGTGACAGGTCATGGTATCAGAGCAGGACTGCCTGTAGGAAAACCTTTCTACTTGGTCGATGTTAAGTCTAGTGTTTGTGAAAACTATTTTGGACCTGACAATGAGTTGTGAAAACCTTCTTAGGGTTCTTTTTACTCCTTATTTGGTATCGCTCTAACTCTGGGTCACCTTACTTGTTTTGATTTTAAAAGGTTTTTCTATTTCTTCTAGTCATTCAAAGCTTAGGTCTTCTTTGGCCGGACGTCTTTTACCCAAGTTGACCTAGTGTTGAGTTTCTAGAGTCGTATGTGTTCCATACTCCGTTGTCTCTTGATTCAACTAGGAGATTTCCTTCCATCATAATCTCTCACAGTAGTCTGGATTCCACATGCTCATGTTCTAAAGTTCCAAATCCTCGATAAATCATTTTCTTCTCGAATGTATCCTTTGTATTTTGCTTAGATACTTCTTGATCTATGTATGGATTTTGGAAGATATTTCGTGATCGCTATCCATAGTGTCCTTTAAGGCACTCGGATAGTAGTTACTCCATTCTTTGCGTTTGAACCCTTGGACTTGAAGCAAAGGTCCCGGAATGTGCTGAATTGCGATGGATTGAATCTTCTGGTTTCATAACCATGTGATGCTCACGCCATCAGTACAGGATGCTGACCTTTAACCCAAGTTTCGTTGTGTTGAACCTAAGGAACATCTTCAACCTCGAGATAGCTAGGTAATCTCAACTCCAATAGCCATAGGTTTTCCCTTGGAATCAAAAGGATCATGATCAGAGTGTTCTTCATGATTCTCATATCTTTGTTCTTGATTCAGTTATAGCAGTCTTTTAGCATGGGTCTTACAAACGAGTATTACCCTATGCATTCAATGTGATCTCATGATTTTCCGGAGCACGTTTCTACTCTTTAGTTGCTTCCCGAACTTCGTCCATTGTTTGGAACATAAGTTGCATATGTGTAGTGGATTCTTCCAAAGCATTTGCTCTCTGATCCATCAGAACAGTCCTCCTTGGGATGTCAGGAGAAATAAACTCCACTACCTTGTTCATTTCTAGGACCAGGTCAAAGTTTTGTAATTCGCTGACTAAGTGGCTTCATTAGCTTCTGTTCTGTTCCACCCTCGAGTATTACACTCTTTTATATCAAGAGGTCGTGCCTAGTTTCATGGCCTTATTGATGAAGTGATGCTTTTATATGTCTTTACCCACCCTTCCTTCAAGCTTGAATGCTTGAGAATGTTGGGTGTGCATTGATGTTTGTATCAGATATTCCCAGCAATTCTTATTGCTTTGAAACGTCTAAGAAACATTTGTATCCTTCGTAGCATTGTTGGTCACTTGGTATCTACTTAATGTGGACTGTGTTACCAAATCTATTCATTATGGTGCACATTTTCGGCCTAAGAGTTAGGTTCATTACAAATCTCTCAATGCCATATTAGTTGCTTTGAAAAGCAATATTCCATTCGAACTCCAAGACATATCGGTGGGCCGTGATATTCTGGTTGTCTTTTGATACGTCATAAACGTATCCCTAATTTATGATGCTCCATGATCATATTGACAATTGCTACATGTTTTCTCCCTTCTTTATGTCATTTTTATACGTTTTCCGGACTAACCTATTAACAAGATGCCACAGAGCCAGTTCCCTATTTTTTGTTGTTTTTTACTTTCAGAGAAGTTGTTCTGGAAATATTAGCGGAATTGGAAAATTCGAAGCCCAGAAGTCCTATTTTCTCCGGAAGCATCCAGAAAACCAAAGAGGAGCCGGAGAGGGGCAGCAGGGGGGCCACATCATAGGGTGGCACGCCCCCTGGCCATGCCAGCTAGGGGTGTGGGCCCCCTGGAGCGCCACTGCCTTCGCCCTTTCGCCTATTTAAGCCCCCCGAATGGAAAACCCTAGGCAGCTGATCAAAATCCCCGAAAAAGTTCCGCAGCCGCCGTCACCGTCAACCCCAGATCAGGGGGGTTCTGAAGGTGTTTCCGGCACCTTGCCGGAGAGGAGATCATCACCGGAGGCCTTTTCATCACCATGCCTGCCTCCGGAGTGATGCGTGAGTAGTTCATCCTTGGACTACGGGTTTGTAGCTGTAGCTAAATGGTTGTCTTCTCCTCATATGCCTCCATGTTTAGATCTCGTGAGCTGCCTATCATGATCGAGATTGATCTTATGCAATTCTTTGTGCTGTGTTTGCTGGGATCCGATGAATATTGACCTTATGGCAAGTTGATTATAGTCTTTATTTGCATGTGTTATTTGTGATCTTGCATGCTCTCCGTTGCTAGTGGTTATTCTGGCCAAGTAATTGTTAATGACTCCAAGAGGGAGTATTTATGCTCGATAGTGGGTTCATGCCTCCCTGTTGCCTTGCTCGAGTGATAGAAACGTGAATTGGGAGGATGTGTTGTTGCCATTAGGGAGAAAACAGAGGTGAGAGTGCCCACGTGCATAATCATTGCTTACATTACACACTTTGTTTAATGCAATTATCTGTTGCTTGCAACTTAATACCTGAGGGGGTTCGGATGATAACCTGAGGGTGGATTATTAGTCATAGATGCAGATGGATGTCGGTCTATGTATCTTGTTGTAATGCCCACACTAAATAACATAGTAATCTTCATGTCATATTGTGCACTACGGTGCAACCTTTATTTGTCAATTGCCCAGCTGTAATTTGTCCACCCAGCATGCTATCTTTTATGGAGAGACACCACTAGTGAAACTACGAACCCCGGTCCATTTTTCCACACAGTTAAACAACCCACAACAATTTCCTGCTCTCTTTACTTTCTGCAAGCATACACTATTTTTCCAAACTATACATCTAATCTTTGTTTTCAGCAAGACCAGTGAGATTGACAACCTGACTGTACCGCTGGGGCAAAGTATTTTGGTTGTGTTGTGTGCAGGTTCCACGTTGTTGCTGACACCGGTGAAGCGCCAGCACCACCGTCAGTGGCATCAACCTTTCGAAGATTTACTTTGTCCTACTGGATTGATAACCCTGGTTCTTAACTAAGGGTAAAACTTCCTACCGTTGTTCTCATCACACCCTCCTCTTGGGGTATCCCAAAGAGTGCAAGATCTGCACCATCAAGGACTTTTTCTGGCGCCGTTGCCGGGGAGAAGGAAGTCTCCTGGCAAGGGGAGTCTCTCACTCTCAATCTATTTATTTTATTTTTATTGTCTTGTTTTTATTTTTGTCTTGTTTTTATTTCTCTATATCAAAAACACAAAAAATTAGTTTATTTCTCTATATTGAAAACACAAAAAAATAGTTCTTATTCTAGTTGTTATTTTTGCTTTATCATGCTTGCTATCAATGTTTGATGTATGTGAAACTAGATCTTTTAGGCAAGGTGGGTTCACGGATGAACAACAAAAACATTATAAGGAACACCGCTTGTCACAAAAACGGATACACTTATGGGAGCAAATTAATAAATTGCATGACTATGCTAAAAACTTGTGCTCTACTTATAATGTTACTTATTGCTTTGATAAATCTTGTTGTTGTAGGAGGTATAAACACCTCCCTTTTCAATGTGAGTATAATGATAATGTTACCATATATTCTTATGTTAATGGAAATTATGAATTATATGACATGGAACAAATTGAAGAATTTATTGCTTGGAAGGGTGCATTTGAAATTTCCTATTTGCTTGAAAGTATTGATGATGCATCTTATAAATATGAGATTTATGCTATACTTGAATATTGCTTTGATAATTACAAGGTTTGTAATTACTACATAATTAAATATCTTAATAAATCTCAATCTAAGGAAGGGACTGATGCCTTGCTGGATCCTATGGAAGAAGAAATTGCTGAATCTAGATGCTCATTGGATGAAAAAGAGGAGGAGAGTGATGATCAAGAGGAAATTGATGAAAAAGAGGAGGAAGAATGGAACCCATGTCTACCTCCCATTGATAGTAACTCTTTAAATCATACATTATTTGATGAAATTGATACTTTCTATACTTGTGACCCTAATACTACTATGAACGAAACTTGTGAGAATGATATTTCTACTATTATGTGTGATAATCCATGCGACTTGGATAAATCTTATGATAATGCTCGTGATGATGGTCCTATGTTACTTGATGTTATGAATTATAATGCTACTAAAAATAGGATTGCTATAATGTGTCCTATACCTTTTAAGAGTGACCAATCATCTTGTTTTGCTATTGCTAAAAGTGGAAAAAAAAGAGGAGCTGGTTTTAAATATTGATCCCACTGTTTTTGAGCTTGATATGAATTGTGTGCTTTTAGGCCATGACAAACATGCTTTATGTGATAATTATATTGTTGAGTTTGTTCATGATGCTACTGAAAATTATTATGAGAGAGGAAAATATGGTTGTAAGAATTCTCATGTTACTAAAACACCTCTCTTTTTGTTGAAAGTTTTGAAGTTGCTCTTGTTCTACCTTCCCATGATTTCTAGTTTGAGCTTCTTTAATTTATTTCTTTACAAGATTCCTATGCATAGGAAGTGGGTTAGACTTAAATTTGTTTTACATTTTCTTCATGATTCTCTCTTTTTCTTCAATTCATATTTCTTATGAGAGCATCCACATGATTCCACCCCTTTTATTCCTAGCTGAAAGGCTTTAAAGAAAAGCGCTACCGGGAGACAACCCATTTTATTTCTCTGTTTTCTTTCAGTTTTCCTTTGTTTTCTTTGGTGTTCTTGCACCTGGGTGTTGTCTATTTCCTTAGAAACCCTGCTGTATCTTTTCTTTTGAGTTTTTGTTGAGCCAAGTAAAGCCACTAGTGGAAAGTTGAGCCTATATTTTGGATTTCTGCGCAGGAAACAGATTTCTACTGTCTATTGTAAATTCCGTTAAAAATCACATAAAATTCAAATTGACCTGAGCTTTTTTGTGCTTAATTCTCAGTTATATATGTAACGTTTTCTAGAAGATCACTTTTTGATTTGAGCAACAGAAGATTTTAAAAAAAATTGATCTTTACCTGTTGTTCTGTTTTGACAGATTTCTGCCATTTATCGCATTTGCATCTTAATCTCTTTCTTTTGGTGTTATTTTGAGAAAAAGAGTTTTTAAATAAGTTGTGACAGTAGCTAATGTGTTTTTTAGTGTTAGAATTGAGTTGAAACTGAACCATGTTAATTTCTTATTTCAATTGCACTAACATTGCTAATGAAGATTGTGAGAATTTGATGTGAAGGAAGTTTTCAAGGGTCAAGAGAACAGGATGATATGATGTGATCAAGAAGAGTGAAAAGCCTAAGCTTGGGGATGCCCCGGTGGTAAATCCAAGCAAATTCCAAGAAGACTCAAGCGGCTAAGCTTGGGGATACCCAAGGCATCCGCTTCTTCATCAACAAATTATCACGTCACTTCTAGTGAAACTATATTTTTATTCGTTCGCATCTTATGTGCTTTGCTTGGAGCGTCTTTTATTTTTGTTTTCAGTTTGCTTTTTATTTTTCTTTAAGTTTTTTTTTTTACTTTCATAATAAGCTTGGTTGGACCCCATCATTCTTTTATTGGAGAGTGACACGCTCCGCTTTTTCATGAGAATACGTTGTATTCTTAGTCTCTGTTTGGCTGCTGCATTTTTTCAGCTCCTGTTTTGCATGCATCTCTTATTAGAGCTGTTAGTTTTAGTAGTATTATTTGAGTACTCTCATGTTTTCTTGCTGTATCATAAAGTTTATTTTTGTTAAAGCATGTTTTGTATGGTGCTTTTGGGAGAAACGAAAGCAAATTGCTGCTTGAAGTAGAATTTATAACAGTACTAGTAGAAGCTTATATAGACTGTGGCTAGGAATTTTTCATGCCATGCTAAATGTTATTTTAGTTTTAAATCCTTGTGGTTATTGAGTAGCATGATTAGCCTCAAATAGCTGAGAGTGTTTAATATGTATTGAAAGATTCTTGAGTTGTTCTTGTCATAGTAAAGCATCAATATATGGTATTCTCTTTCGAATGTTTTATTTGGTTGACTTGGCGCATGCTCACACCATGTTTATGACTACAAACCAGTCACGAATAGCCTCCATGACCACTTAGTTTTTGAACTTGTAATAATGCTTATGTTTTAATTAATGATGCTTATGTCGCTATGCATGATTATGGCTCTTATGCTCTCTTGATTTGTCGCTCCCAGTCTTTTGCTAGCCTCCACCTGTACTGAGTATGAGCTCTACTCGTGCATCCAAACTCCCTTAAACCAAAGTTTTTCCCATTGTGTCCACCATACCTACCTACATGTGGTATTTAACTTCTATTCCAAAGTAAATTTCTCATGTGTTACCTTTAAAACCTTCAAAATTACTCCTGCTTTATGTTCCTGTTTTTGCTCGTGAGGACGTAAATAGAGAATATTTATCTCACTTGTTGATTGGATTTCACACCCTGGACTAGTGGCTTCATCCGCTTATCCAAATGATAGAAGAGTTGCAGCGGGGTGCCCAGCCCCAAATTAATGCATACAAATTCTCTTCACTATTTTCCCCCTGATTTACCAGTCAAAGCATAATTGTGTAAACAAAAGAGAAAGAGCGATGACCTTCTACACCAGTTGCGTCCTTCACCATGGGAGCCGCTCTTGTGAAGACAGTTGATTTGTGACGTACTGTATTTTTTGTTTACTATTCGTTGACATTAGCATACATCTCCCAAAATATAGACATTCCTCCACAAATGTCAAACTTTTAATACCTCTGTTTAATAAAATAAAAGCTCTAGCACATGAGTGATCCCTGCTTCCCTCTACGAAGGGCCTTTCTTTTACTTTTATGTTGAGTCTCCATCTTCTAACTTTATGCACAGTTGAGAGAGCATTTTGCCATTCTGAGTTCTATGAGCATTTGTCCCATAAGCATCAATAAAAAAAATTGACACCATTACTGTGGGGGAAACCCCCACAGTCCCCCCATTTATTAAAATAATAAAAGGTTATTTACAATATTTACACTATATACAGGGAATCAGGGGAGTGAATCAATCCATTATGTCAAAAAAACAGAGAGTTCTCTCTTCACCCTGTACTTAAGCAGGGTGACTTCCTGGATAAACAGGGCCTTCCATCCTTTAAAACTTGGTTTGATGTTCTTAAAAATCCAACCATTTCTCTGTTTCCAGATGCCCCAGCAGGCCAGGATCACTATCTCCTCAAAGCAGGGACCAGAGAAATGCTTCTTGGCAGACTTGATTGTAAAAATTGAAGAACCTGGATTCCATGGAATTTGTAGATAGTTCCAAATCCTTGTACTGTATGTGCAATTAAAGAACAAATGCCTCCAGTCTTCATAACATGTGCAGAACATAGGACACAATCAGAAGAGTCACTTACATTCCAATGCCTTCTAATCAGCATATCCTTGGTGTTAATTCTATCATGCAGCAAGAGCCATGCAAAAAATCTGTGCTTAGGCTGACATTTACTCTTCCAAATTCCATAGGAAAGTACATCATCAGGAATACCATCAAAATGGTGTTTATAAAAAGAACTTGGATGAAATCTGCCAGATGAATTAGCACTCCTCCATTTATCTTTAATACTTGACTGGAGTGTAAAGTTGAAAATCATACTTTTCAACACCATTAACTCCTCATTTGCTTGGGTAGTCAATGGGAGAAAAAAGTTCTGAATACAATCTGTGTGTAAGAAAAACTCATGAACAGATTGAAGATTATCTTTAGCAAAAGAATATAACCTTGGGAAGGTTATCTTAAGCAATTGGGGCTACCAATTATCCTCCCAAAAAAGAGCAGTGAAACCATTTCCCACAGAGCATGTAGTGAATTTTCTGTATTCCTCAGATAAAGCCAGAATATTTCTCCACCAAAAAGAACCTGATTCAACCACAGCATGAGGGACAGACTGATGATAGTAAGCATCAGTAATGAGCTGGACCAAGGGTAGGTCCTCCTGGTTATAAAATTTATCTAGGTGTTTTAGTAGAAAAGCAGAATTTTGCACTTTCAAATTTACGATCCCAAGTCCCCCCTTCCTTTTAGGCTTACACGCCATAGACCAAGCTGCAAGAGAATTGGCTTTTTCCTTCCCTTTCTTGCTCCACAAATAGTGCCTTCTTGCTCTGTCAATGACCTCAATAACACCAGCAGGAATAACCAAAGAAAGCATGTAATATGTTGGTGGTGAAGATAATACAGAATTTACCAACACCAGCCTATCACCATAGGAAATAAAAGAGGAAGTGGCAAAAAGCCTTCTCTCAACTCTATCAATTAGAGGGGAAAAATCTTTAATAGTGGGTCTAGTAGTACCCATGAGCAATCCAAGATAAGTGAAAGGCATAGACCCAGTTTGACACTGGAAAAACTCAGCCAGGGCAGTGCTTTAAACAGAATCAAGATTGATAGGAATCATAGAGGATTTTTGAAAATTGATTTTCAATCCTGTAAAGGAAGCATACGTTTGCAGAATTTCTTTGAAGACCTCCAAGTCTTTTTTACATGCTCGCAGAACCACTATGGTATCATCAGCATACTGAATAATGGGGAAATCTTTTCTAACTGGGATAGGTGAGGAAAGTAGACCATCAGAGTGAGCCTTATTGACTAGGCTTTGTAATAAATCAGCTCCTTCAACAAAGAGAAGAGGAGACAGTGGATCTCCCTGCCTAACTCCTCTTTTGCAGATAAATTTCTTGCCAGGAACCCCATTAAGAAGCACAGAGGAAGAACCAGATGCTAGAATTTCTCTGACCCAACAAATAAAAAGCTCTGGAAATCCCTTCACTCTCAAGACTTGTAAAATAGCTTCATGATCCAAGGTATCAAAGGCCTTTTCAAAATCAATTTTGAGGACCACTATTTTCTACTTGGACTGTTGGCATTGGAATAAAAATTCAAAAGACCAGGCAAGACAGTCTTGGATAGTTCTACCTTTTATGAAACCATATTGGTTATCATGAATAGTATCACAAATAATGTTCTGCATTCTATTAGCAATCAGCTTGGTGACAAATTTGAGACAAGTATTAGTCAATGAAATTGGCCTGAAATCATTAACAGTCTCAGGAGAATTTGTTTTTGGGATGAGAGTGATATAAGAATCATTTAAACTCTGCAAAGAGAGACACCCTGAATGAAAATCATGGCACAATTTAGAGAAATCTTCTTTTAACACATCCCAACATTTTTTCACAAAAAGACCATTGAAACCATCAGGCCTTGGAGCTCTATCAGTCTTAAGAGATATCATAACATTAACAATTCCCTCTGAGGTGAAAGGCTCAATAAGACAATCCAGATTAACAGAAGGCTTTATAAAATTGGAAAGATTTAAAGGCTGAGTGATGACAGATGAGACCCCCATTCTATTCTTGAAACATGTCCAAAATGCAGCTGCCTTATGATGATGATCAATCAATGAGATCCCTTCTTCATTTTTAATCTCAGCAATAGTATTAAACCTAAACCTTTCAGTAGCTTTGGCATGAAAGAATTTGGTATTTTCCCCACCAAGTTGCACCCATCTGATGGTACATCTATTTTTCCAATAAGCAGATTGTGAGAGAAGCAGCTTATTCAGGTGTGCTTTAACAATAATTCTGAAATTAAATTCAGGTCTGCTATGACTTCTTTCCTCCTCCAGAGTATCCAAGGTCAAAATGACCCTATTGCAATTGGCAATTAAAATCTTCAGATTAGATAGATTTCTACCCCACCTTTTGAGTTCATGCCTGATGTTTTTAAGTTTAGCAGTAATGGTGGCAGCAATGTTGTTTTTCCTAACAGGCCATTTCCAAACTTAATCAATAAGATCCATGAAACCTGGCTGATGGATCTAATGATTCTCAAACCTGAGAATCTGGGCTTTTGGAATGGTGGTGGAGATGGAGATGACACATGGTACATGGTCAGAGGTGGACTTAGCAAGAGGCATAACCATGGTATTGGGATAGTTTAAGGTCCACCAAGTGCTAGTAAAGAACCAATCAAGCTGCTCGAGAAGAGGTTGATCTTGCACATTGGACCAAGTAAAGGATCTTCCTTTTAAAGGGAGTTCAATTAACCCAAGATGGCTAATAATTTCATTAAAAATGAAAATATCATTCATGTCAGCCCCAGGTTTATTCCTGTTTTCCACAGATCTTATAAAATTGAAATCACCCACCAGTAACCAGTTTTCATGTGAAGGAATTATTAAGTCATAAAGCCATTGGACAAAGATATCCCTGTCTAACCCACTGCAAGGACCATAAACAGTAATCAAAGTCCAGGAGGAAAGATTATGCTTAGATGTAAAGCATATTTTAATGGCAGACTTGAAACAATCAATCAATTCTCCATCAAAAATAGCACTGTTCCAGAGAACAATAATTCCACCAGAAGCTCCAACGGATGGAGAGAACACAAATTTATCAAACCTCTTAGGACAAAAGGACCTAATGAAACTATGATCAAAATCTTCACATTTTGTTTCTTGCAGACAAACAATAGCACACTGGCTTTCCTCAATTTTGTTATAAACCAGTGACCTTTAATTTTTATCATTAAGTCCCCTGACATTCCAGTCCAAAACTTTCCAATCCAAGAATAAATATGATGTATTATCCATTAGAATAAAGGACTGACTGAGCAAAGTAGCCGTACCAGACAGCTACCAGAAATACAAATGACACAAGATAGGACTGCAACATTGGTGCAATATATCGATAGTTCACTGATAATTCCACAAAAGGGCCCAAAAGCAATAGAGACTTTACAATATAAAGCTCCCAATAGATAACCAAAGAGTGCAGGAGCATCCAAGGACAGAAGTCATTACAATAAAATAGCCTTCCTAACATTATTACTTCTTCTTGTCTTTAGGAGAATCTGGGACAGCATCAAGCTTGTCCTCAGTGAGCTCTTCATCTGCAATCTCTAGAGCCCTCCCAACCTGCTGTAGAATAACAATTGGGGTATGAGGAGTGGCAGGGGCATTGTCTGCAGCAGGCCTAGCAGTTCTTGGTTTCTTCCTGGGCTGTGGGTTGTCCTGCATTGCCACTAGCTTGAAACCATTGTGCATAGCAGCTTTCCTGGTGCTTCTTCTGACTGAAGATTCCATAGAGGGAGTGCCGATTTTACCTTTCCTTCTTTTCCTTGATGGGATATCAGAAGAAGGTGAAGGACAGGAATCAATAATCTTATGAGGAGCACTGGGCAGTGGGACATAAGATTCAGGATAACTTTCAAAGCACAATTTCCTAGCAGCTCTCTGGGCTTTAAAGAACCTTCTTCTAGCAGTAAACTGAAAAATAGTTCCTTTAAAAGGAATAGTGGCAGCAGTAATCATTGAAAAAGGACTTGGAGAAAGTCCACAGGGCCTGACAGATGGCATGTAAATAAGAGGAACAAACTTCTTTAGCACGACCTCCCATTGCATGGATGGGGGCAGGACAGGCCCATACATGTGGGAATTCCTCTGTACCCACGGCCAAGCAAAAAGACAGGAGGCAGGTGGTGGAACATGTGCATTGTGGACCTGCAACATATTGACCATAAGAACATTCTAGTTAACATAATTGTCAGAGTCAGAGATGACAGTGGAATTAGATTCCTGAAGGGGGAGGTGGTGATCCCACCCTCCAACTTGCCCAGCTTCCAGGTCCTGCTGCTGCATCTCATCATCATCATGTTTCTGATTGGGGAGATCTGCCACTGGAAGAGGTAAATTCCACCCAAGTTCAGGGTATTGAGGCAGCACAAAGTGACAAAGATCCTGCTGCAGGTGACCAGGTAATGGATGCGGGTTCCCATCAAACAGCATCGGGTCTTCATCAGGTGGAAGCACTTCATCAAACTCTGCAGACAAGATATAGCAGGGGGCATTCCAAGATTCTCTCACTGCACCCAGTGAGCTTAAATTTCCGAATATAATATCTCTCGGTACAAGCTGGGGAGAGATAAAAGTAACAAAAACAATAGTTCTATCCAGGATACCATCGAGGTGATGCCAATGGTGGAATCTTCCAAAAGGAGACACGGCATTATCTAAATCCCTTTCATTGCGGAAATCAAACGGAACCCCCAGCACCATAATCCAGCCAGTGCGAGAACCAAAAGCCGATTTATGTAATTGTGTGCGATTATCATGATTAACAAAACGCACAAAAATATTCTCCTGAAGCTCATAGGGACCGTTCTGAACCAAGGCAGTGCGCGCAGTAGGGCTATGCATCTTGAAAAGGCCAGTACCAAAGAGGCACGGCTGCGCATCCTCAACAACACGCTGAAGAGTTTGTTCGATATAATCACGAACCTGTAATCTCCTCTGGCAACTGCTCTGGTTCCATGATAGCCAGGCAGTATGCTTCATGGGCTCTGGTGGGAGGAATTGTAGGCGTGTAGAAGGAGCGAGGGAGTCTCGAAGGTCCTCCATCGACGATTTGGAATCCCTGCGGCACCCACCTCGCCGGATTGAGCTCGAAGGTCGCCATGGTTTATGGGGCAATCGAGGAGTGCTCGTTGAAGACAGGGGCAGGGGTTAACTGACAGGTGGTGGTGGCCTTGTCAGGGAGAGGTGGGACGGAATACGTAACGGCCCCGACTGACTCTTGAGTTATCACGGAGGGACACGGAGCCATTTTTTTTGGAACCCAAATACGAGATGAGTTCCTTTTACTAAAACAGTTTCTCTCAATGTGGCCATAAGAAAATCATTTATGACATCGAATATCATTATTGCAATTATCTTTATCGTGTTTCATATAGATGCATCTAGCACATTTCCAGAAACGATAAGCAATGTCATCAATGACAGAATTAAGGCCAAGCTGTCCCGTGTCTTCAAGAGGGGCAAGAATAACTTGATCCAAAGAATTAGAAGCTGACAAAATGGGAGCTGAATCCTCAATAGCATTGAAAGAGCCAAAAGTGATACCCAAGGAATTTGGCGATGGATTTGAATACCCTTTGCAAGCATCATAACTAAGAGAATCCGAGAAAACCAATTTCTTGCTCACTGATCTTGTGGATTTGATGCTAGACCTAGGAACAGGTAATTTCAAAGCATCCAAGCCAAGTTGAACCTTCTTTTTGGTTGGACTAACCATAATCCACTCTTTGTCACACTCCGCTTGCCAAGATTTAAATTCACTTGTCCAATGAGGTCCCCCTCTACCCCAAAGGTTAAAGGAACATTTGAATTTAGCACAAGATAAAGATTTGAGTTTATAAATATAAAATCCAACAAGCTTATTGGAAACATTAAAAGAAAAGGTTATATCATTAAGATGAGAAACTTTTAGGCTGCCACAAAAACCTCCAATAACCTCCTCTAGGGCAATAGCAACAGAATCTTCAGTTAGACGAAAGCACGAACGTGCAAAAGAGACCACCATAGTAAAAATGCCCAGAGTAATAAGTTGGATGCACTGTCGATGAAAAAAGACGATCAATCTCTCGAGCAAATTTGAAACCATGCGAAAAATCTAGCCCCATTGAGATAGAATCATAGACAGCCCAGGCGCAGTTATCCATGGAAGTCGTGACAGAATTATCATCATTAATAATGCCTTGAGAGACCGACCCAATTAATCCAGGTGAGTTTGACTCAATGACTGAGTCCATAGGCGTTGAATATCCGACATGCGCCGCATGTTCCTGATCAATGGGAGAAACCAAGCAATTGCCAACTAGGGCAGTGTGATCTGGGAAGCGTACCTTAAACCCAAGATCAATTTTCTCATCAAGATCCACGTATCTCCCCACCAAAGATGTACCCTTTGCATCCTTGAGGGAGATCAAAGCACAAGAGTGTTCCTTGATCAGAAGATGGATGGATCCATCGTACGACTTGACACGCCCCCGATCTAGATCCTTGAAGGTAGAATAGGTTACCTTCCAGATCCATGCAGGAGGGATAGTTGGTGCCATAGTGTGTGACGATGAAGAAGGAACGAAAAGGTCCGGAGAGGGAAGGGAGTTGGACGCCGGAAAATGGAGATCGCCGGCGGCTAGGTCAAGGTGGGAGGTGGAAGAGAGTCGCCATTACCGAACCAGGTTCCATTCGCCGGATTTCACTCGCTCTCTATTATTAGTAGATGCTCCTTCATGATGTATTATTATTTGTTCTTAAATTAGTTTTTCTAGTCTTCCTCTTGACCTTTGAAGGTGTCTTGGCATTTATGTTTTGCCCCACTCTTAAGGACTATCGAAATATCACTTTGCCATGCTTTCTCTATACCTGAAACAAACGTTTACCTTTCTTTGCGTTATTATTCATGATCCTTTATTTGAGTTACTTTTTGTGATGCAAAGTAATTGCTATGCTTTATTATTAAAGTTTTATTTAGCATGTCTGTGTTTAAAGTTTTATGATCTCAGCGTGCATATGCTTTTACATTAGATTGATCAAGTTTGTGTTAGTAGCATGTCACCTCAGAAATTACTATTTTATCGTTTACCTACTCGGGGATGAGTAGGAACTAAGCTTGGGGATGCTTGATACGTCATAAATGTATCCCTAATTTTTGATGCTCCATGATCATATTTTGACAATTGCTACATGTTTTCTCCCGTCTTTATGTCATTTTTATACGTTTTCTGGACTAACCTATTAACAAGATGCCATAGAGCCAGTTCCCTGTTTTCTGTTTTTTTTTTTAGTTTCAGAAAAGTTGTTCTCGAAATATTCTCGGAAATGGAAAGTTCGAAGCCCGGAAGTCCTATTTTCCCCGGAAGCATCCAGAAGACCGAAGAGGAGCCGGAGAGGGGCAGCAGGGGGGCCACACCATAGGGTGGCACACCCCCTGGCCGCGCAAGCTAGGGGTGTGGCCCCCCGGAGCGCCACCGCCTTCGCCCTTTCTTCTATTTAAGCCCCCCGGATGGAAAACCCTAGGCACCTGATCAAAATCCCCGAATAAGTTCCGCAGCCGCCGTCATCGTCAACCCTAGATCAGGGGGTTCTGAAGCTGTTTCCGGCACCCTGTCGGAGAGGAGATCATCACTGGAGGCCTCTTCATCACCGTGCCTGCCTCCGGAGTGATGCGTGAGTAGTTCATCCTTGGACTACGGGTTCGTAGCTGTTGCTACATGGTTGTCTTCTCCTCATATGCCTCCATGTTTAGATATCGTGAGCTGCCTATCATGATCGAGATTGATCTTATGTAATTCTCTGTGCTGTGTTTGTTGGGATCCGGTGAATATTGACCTTATGCCAAGTTGATTATAGTCTTTTTTTGCATGTATTATTTGTGATCTTGCATGCTCTTCGTTGCTAGTGGTTATTCTGGCCAATTAATTGTTGGTGACTCCAAGAGGAAGTATTTATGCTCGATAGTTCATGCCTCCTTGTTGCCTTGCTCGAGTGACAGAAACGTGAAGGGGGAGGATGTGTTGTTTCCATTAGGGAGAAAACAACGGTGAGAGTGTCCGCATGCATAATCACTACTTACATTACACACTTTGTTTAATGCAATTATCTGTTGTTTGCAACTTAATACCTAAGGGGATTCAGATGATAACCTGAGGGTGGATTATTAGTCATAGATGCAGATGGATGTCTGTCTATGTATCTTGTTGTAATGCCCGCACTAAATAACATAGTAATCTTCATGTCATATTGTGCACTACGGTGCAACCTTTATTTGTCAATTGCCCAGCTGTAATTTGTTCACTCAGCATGCTATCTTTTATGGAGAGACACCACTAGTAAAACTACAAACCCAGGTCCATTTTTCCACACTGTTAAACAACACACAACAATTTCCTGCTCTCTTTACTTTCTGCAAGCATACATTGTTTTTCCACACTATACGTCTAATCTTTGTTTTCAGCAAGACCGGTGAGATTGACAACCTCACTGTACCGTTGGGGCAAAGTATTTTGGTTGTGTTGTGTGCATGTTCCACGTTGTTGCTGACACCAGTGAAGCACCAGCACCACCGTCAGTGGCATCAACCTTCCGAAGATTCTCTCTCTCCTACTGGATTGATAACCCTGGTTCTTAACTAAGGGGAACACTTCCTACCGCTGTGCTCATCAAACGCTCCTCTTGGGGTATTCCAACGAGTGCAATATCTGCACCATCATCTTTCTAGAAGTATCACCAGGTTGTTACCTGACCGTGATTTCTAAACAAGCGGTCATCTGAACTACTCCTTTCTCCAAGAAAACTGTGATGGATACCATGGACTAGTTGGTTGAGCTTAAGCAATAACTTGGAGAGTTGAAAGGCAAAAGCTCCGCCTAACTTGATCCTTCGTTAAGGGATGTCTAAGTTCCTTTGTGTTGAAGCATAATTATATCTCTTTAATGGAAAATCTATCATTCTACTCTTGATTTGATTTGGGCTATTGTCAAACCAAGATCAGATCTAAGGACTATCTTGATGGTGTTCCTACTCATGGTGTTCCACCTAAGTATATCTTCATGTCTTTTAGTTTGACCAATATTTTCCTTGTTCATGTACCATATGAGTCCCTCTGCTTGGGGTATCTTGGTAAGCGTGTTGTTGAGCCCATCGATGATATTCCTATTTTCTCCAAGTTGCAAGAGGATCATGGTGAACAATTGGCACTAATGTTGGAAACTTTAGAGCACCATCCTCGTGTCATCATGAAGTTGTGTTCTGGATGTTCGAAGTGACTTACTCTAGTTCATGTGCATTTGTTGAAAGTTGTCGCCGTGAACCTGAGTTTAGTTTTCTTGTTCCTTCAGGGATAATCCCTAGTCTATCATGCGTGTGTGGACTATTCTTGACATGGTAGGTTGTTGCCTCCATTTCTTCCATAAGTTTGCTTCCACACCAAGCCATTGACTGATTATTCGTGAAACAGAAGAAGTCCAAGAACTTTGTTATCTTTGTAATCGTGTTTCCAACAAGGACTACAATGAGTTTCGTTGCAAGTAATCCATGTAGATGCAATCGTATTTGGCAAGTTGCTGTTACACGAGTTCCGCGATCTTGCCCATCTATTTGATGCCATTGTAGCTCGTATCTTGAGAATCTAGTAGATGCATCTCGTTGGTAACCGGTGCAACCACTTTGATCAAACATACCGAGTCTGAGTTATTAACCCACTAACTAGAGCTGAATCTCAAGCAGCAACAATGGTTGGCGTTCCTCAAGTGTATGAATTAGTCCATTTGAACATCTGGCATGGTTGATGTTGTGGTTGACACAATTAGCCAGAAGTCCTAATGTTATAATCCTTTGAACCAGCAAGAACAACCACTCTTTGTGAGGATTCTTGTGCGACTTATTCTAGGAGTTGGCATCACCGTTCTTCTAAACCAAAGTTCAAAATTCACTTGAAGACCTATTGAAGGCTTGTCATGAGCTTGATAGGCCTAATTAACCTAATATAACCAAACAGTTATTTCCGCTTTGCTACCCCATCCGGCTCATGTAGAGGGGCTAATTCGGCAGTTCCGTCCTTTTCTCCAACGAGACTAGGGTTCCTCCGGAGAGGAGCTCCGGAGCGTCTTAATCCCACCCAAGCACAGGGTATCACATAACATGTCTGTTAGAGTGTGGCATGGGTCTTGTATGCACAAGATTCCCTCACTCTTTGTGTTAGGGCTTCACTGGCGTCAGATTCTCTCTCTCGGGTTCTAGGACTACTCAGAGCCCGAAACTCCCGGATCCGACGGAATGGGGGGAATATTGCCAAGAGGTGGGCCCTAAAATTTTCTTGGGTGTTCCTTGGTCCTAAAATAACACAACTAAGCAATCAGTTCCACTTTGCTATCCCCTTCCGGCTCACGTAGAGGGGACAGAACGACAGATTCATCTTTTTCTCCAGCGGGCCTAGGGTTTTCCGGATAGGGGTTCCGGAGCGTCTGAATCCCACCCAAACCAAGGTTTTGGCATACCATGTGTGTTAGAGTGTGGCATGGGCCTTGGATGCCCAAGTTTCCCTCACTCTTTGTGTTTGGGCTTCACCGGCGTCAGATTCTCTCTCGCAGGTTCCAGGACTACTTAAAGCTTGAAACTCCCCCTTCTGACGAACCCGAGGGAATACTATGAGAACATGTGGTAGATATTAGTTTTCCATCTACCTATAGCCTACCCTAAAACGACCAAACAAAATATTCCATTAGGACACCCCCTTCCGACGCTGGTGGAAATGGTAGACGAACAAGTTGACTTTTCGGTCAACATGCCAGAGTTTCGCCGAAGCGGGTGCTCCGGAGCATAGGAATCCCTACAAAACCTAGATGGGGTCCAATCATGTCTATACAAGTGTGTTTGGAGGCGTAGATAGATCCAAGATCCTAATAAGAGGTGTGACCGATTTCATCGACATCACTTATACATAGGAAGGGTTCTTCCACTACATCTCGAAACTCCTCCTTTAGACAAACCTGAGCGAATGTCTTATCCGAACTAGTGGTAGATATTAGTTCTCCATGTAGCTATGGCCTACCCTAACACAACCAAACAAAATAACCCATTGGGACACCCCCTTCCGATGCCGGTGGAAGGGGTAGACGAAAAAGTTGACTTTGAGCATGAGAAGCCCTACCAAAGGCAAACTAAATATACAATTGGGACACCCCCTTCGAAGCTGTTAGGGAGTTTCAAACAAACTTGAGTGAAAATAAAGATAATACATTCACACTGAAGGGAACTTAATTAAGATAATAATAATTACAGTCAATAAAAGCCTAAACTAGGTGGTGGCACTCCTCGGACTCGCAGTTCGGGCAGGTTCCCGGCTGTGCGAGTGCCCAGCTGCAAATGGGGCAGTTACATGGGAGGAAGAAGGCGTTTGCTGGCGGGGCGGCAGGTTCCGGCGGTGCCAAGGGGCGCCACTCTGTCTCGGGAGAGTCCTCCTCCTCCTCCTCCTCGTCGGAACACTCCCTGTCGCTGGAGTGCACGCTGCTGTCGATGCGGTAGGAGTGGAGCCGCCCTAAGTGCTCCAGCTCCACTTGCTTGTCCTAGTACAACGAAGACATGGCGTCCTGGGGGTCATGATGCCTCGTCTGCCATGGCATGTTTTCGTAGCACTGGTTGATGTAGTCGACACGTGCCTGGCCGGAGAGACGCGGCTCCACCGGGACGAAGATGGCGTTGGTCTTCCAACCTTCTGGGAGGCGTAAAGCAGACATCACGGGAGTGTTCGTGCGGATAAGTGCGCGCGCGTCCTGCTCCGTTAGCAGATTATCGCCAGATGGAGGCGCGTGGGCACCCGCAAGGTTATGGGGAGCTCGTGGACGGTCGCGTCGCGTCGGTGTTGGTGCATAGTGGAGGCCGAGAGAATCTAATGGAGGAGTGGACTTTAGAAGTGCAGGAGGAGAGATGCTCGGCCCCTTAAAATTTAACTCTGGCCAAAATAGCTCTCCACGGTACGTGCATTAATGTCTCAGTGAATGGGAAAGATGGGACATCGTCGCCACAATTTTGTCTACATGCGTGCCGAGCCTGCTTTGGGGCTAGCTAACTGTTGCACGCCATGCCTGGAAACTTTGGGCGATCTAGCTGCATGCCGTGCGAGACGTGCACTCTTTGCCTCCGTGCGCTGCGTGTTGTGCCTGCGTAACCCGCCGCGTCTTGATCTTAATGCGTGCCTGCGCGCGTGCCTGGCCATGTGCATGCATGCCCATGCCTCGCTTCTGCCGATGCATGCGTTGCCGGCTAGCTGTGGACTGCTGGGTCAAAGTCAGCGTCGGCCGTATGCGTACTGGCCCGTGCTGCATGTGTTGCTTCGTGCCTGCATGACCCGGCCGTTTGTGTGTGCTCCTTGTCATCGCTGCGCCTGGACAGCAAATTCAATGGTAAAGGCCGGCCCCGGCACCAGTTAATGGTGTTTGGTGATCCGCTGGCCGGCCTCTCCCCGACGCTATATTACCCGATCGGTGCATTTGGAGGGCCTCTTCCCTTCATCAACACGTCTCGAATAGATAGCTTGTGCAAAACACAAGAGATAGGTCAGCTTTGTGCTCTCTGCGCGCGTCATGGCCTAGACGACCATCGAGCTGATCGGGGAGGAACCGCTCGAGGACGCACACCAAGTGGAGTACGTCCGCCCCGACGGCTATGACCTTTCCGACGTGGTGCAGTTCTTCACCGCTGGTGGAAATATCTGTGCTTGGAGCGCATCGTGCTTGACGCAAAGTACGCCGATCGGCGGATGTTCATCATCGACCACGGCAAGGATGGCGGCGGGGTCTATGCTAGGTTTTAGGAGCATGGCTCGGGAGCAAATCTGCACGGCGGCCTCTACTGGCTGAACGACACCCTGGTGTGCTGCGTCCAGGTCAACCCTTTGCTCCTCTGGAATGAGTCCGTCCCACTGGTGCGTCCGTTTGTTCGTGTCCTTCATCGCGGCAACTAGTGTGCTTATAGAGCATATGTGTAACCTAATACGTAGTCGACTCGTCGTGTTTTACTTGTCGACACGTGTGTGTGTGCTGTGATTATGTTTTTCTACTCTATAATTAAGTTAATAATATGTGTTGTGTTGCAAGTACGAAGTTATCTGTAGTTCTTTAGTTACTGTTGGTTTCACATAGAACTGTTCTACATATTCTAACGCGTTTATGCCCGACGACCTCAATGTCGGGGGGTTACCCCCGAGTAGGGTAAAGGCAAGTGCTAAAGGAAAGATCAGAAGGGATGTTTGGCCGAGTAGCCGGCTACCTGGTACTCGCACCCGGTCGACTGCTACCCGGCCTTACACCTAGACGGCCAGAAGGATGAATCAAGAGAGTTATGCTCCTCCGAATAGAAGAGCTGGTCCGAGTAGAAATGGCGGGAACCTACTCGGGCCAGAAGTCAAAGGAGCCGTTCTGACACTGAATCCCGCGTATCCCGGGTCCGTACTTGGCACTGTTCACAGCACTGTTCATCTGGGGACGGCGTGCCTGACAGCGACAGTGTGTCAGCAGGGCGTCGCAGGATAGGGGGGACCTACTCTGTGTTCGCCACAGTGATAACAGACTAGACACTTGGTTTTGCCCAACGACTTTCCGCACCGGGACAAATCTAGAAGCCAAAGCTGTCAGCGGGAACTCGGAAGAAGGACGGTGTGCACACAATGTCGACATTTGTTTGTATTTGGCTGTATCCGGCTGGGCACCGAGTATATAAGGTGCCCTGCCCCCTCCTGCGCGAGGGATGCTGACTTAGATCCTGGACTGGCTCACGTTCTTGACCTAGTTCGTCTGATAGAGAGAAGAGTGGCTACTCGGTAGCAAGAACCATTGTACTGTGGCTACTCGGTGAGACATCCAAATACAAAGAGAAAGGCAGGAGTAGGGGTTTTACCTCCTCACGAGGGCCCTGAACCTGGGTAGATCGTGTTGTTTGCAGTGCTTGTTTCATCCTTCACGCGTCTACTCATCGCGTGACCCCTCCCTGAGCGCCTCCAGCGTCCTTCGTCCCCACATCTTTAGCCATCCTATGGCATCTGCCGTGACACCACCACGACAGTTGGCGCCCATCGTGGGGCAACCAGCGGCGCTGGCTGGAGTTTCCGTTCGGACGGGATCGATTTCTGCTACGGGAGAGCGCGTAGTATGTGGCCTTGTCCACAGATTCGGCTCCTTCGACTTCGTCACCGACAACGCCGGCGATTTCGGCGGCAGGGCCATGCCGGAGGGCGGCACGGTGCTTTCTTTCGGCGCGCACCTCGTCTACGTCGCCACCGTCATCGACCGCGAGTACCCCGAGCTGGTGCATGACGCAGAGGATCCACCCGCCGTTATCGCCGCACGCGGGAGGCCGTCAAGCCGCTCCGCGAGCGTCGCGGAGGTGATGATGACCGGCCCTGCTGCTGATGCCGGGAAGGGCGCAGCTGCTACCGCTGCGGCCGTCGTCGAGGATCTCGCTGGCTCGAGTGCTGGCGGGAAGACGCACAAGCCTTACGAGAAGGAGTGCAACCTTCCGCTCTCCACCACTCCAACGATCCCTGCATCTGCTGCGCGGACGGGCATGCCGCCTCCCACTGACCTCGAGCTCCTGACCATGAAGGCGCAGCTCGACCGGCAGCGCCAGGAGCTGCTTGCTGAGCAGGCGGAGTTGGAGAAGATTAGGCTAGAGCTTAGCTTAGATCAGCTTGAGTACAACAAAGCTCAAGGTTTCACTCCAGTTGTTAGGAGAGCTAGCAAAGTAGGTGCTACGCGTCGCAACCTAGGTGCCGAGATGGCAACGGTTGTAGAGGCTCCCAGTCAGTCCGCCACCGCAAACACCTCCACTAGACCCAGATACAGCACACCCGCCAAGACACTTAGAGCTGCTGAGGCCGTAGCTGCCGAGTTGCCGCATCTGGTTGGCGACGCGCGCGTTAGGCAGCAGGAGAGGCTGAACGAGTTGGTGCTAGAGGCGGCTAGGCAGAACGAGGAGTTCCGGAAAGCCAACCCGGGTGCTGGAGCTTCCCAGGTGGTGCACTTGCACGTGGCCAGATCTAACGATCAGGCTTCATCTCCGCATCCTAGCCGTGAGAGAAGCCGGAGTGGGCATTCCGGCAAGGGTAGGAAGATGCAGGTGTACGACCCGGCTGTCGCCGCGAAACAGCTCGCTGTGCCGCGACAGTCCGGTCAGAAACACAACGCTGCAGGAGCAGGCTTTCAAGCCCATAAAGCTCAAAGCCAGGCCCGAGATGGAGAGCGCCCAGGTCCTTCTCAGCATCCCGTCGCTCAGCCTACTCGGCAGAGGCAGCAGCCGCGCGCAGTGGCGCCAGCCGCCAACCCGGTGGAGCAGCCTGCAGCTGTGCAGGTGGACCGGTATGATGATGGCGATTCGGCCATGGGGATGGCTGGCTATGACATTCTGGATCATGTGGGCGAGCGTGTGTTGGCGCCTGGAGATGCAAGGCACCAGCTGGACCGGATCAGCTTGTCGGCGCGGCTAGAGAACACGGGTCCTCCTGGCCCCGAGTGCTTTGGCCCGCGCATCATGAACGAGCCGTCCGTGAAGAACTTCCAGCTGGCAAGGGGCACTAAGAGCTACAACGGCAGCACCAAGCCAGAAGACTGGCTCAACGACTATGTCACCGCAGTCCACATCGCGGGCGGCAACCGGAGATGGGCAGTGCGGTACGTCCCGCAGATGCTAGAGGGTCTAGCTCGCACTTGGCTCAACAACTTGCCCAAGAACAGCATAAATTGCTGGCTGGACTTCTCGGACGCCTTCGTCAACAACTTCACCAGCACATACAAGAGGCCGAATAGGCCACAGCAGCTGTCCGCTTGCAGGCAGCGGGAAGACGAGACGGACCGCGAGTACCTTACTCGGTGGAGCACACTGCGGAACACCTGTGAAGGTGTGAATGAAGCCCAGGCCATTACTTGGTTTGCGCAGGGTTGCAGACATGGCAGTATGATGTGGCAAAGGTTGCAGAGGGAGATGCCAAACACTCTGGCGGAGACCATCAAGATTGCAGATCAGTACGCACTCGGGGATCCCACCCAGCCTCTGATGGATTCCACCCAGCCGAGAAGAAACTTCAACAGCAACAAGCGCAACGAGTTCCGCAACAAGCGCATGGGTGACCGAATAGATGTTCGGTATGACCCTGAGGAGGTGAATGCAGTGGCTGTTGGAGCTGGGGGTAGCCAAAGGCAAAAACCTGCTGGAGCCTACGGGCAGAACCAGAACCAGGGCCAAGGCAACAAGAAACCATTCCGTGCTCCTCAGTCGGGTAGCGGCAACTCGGAGCAGACGAGGAAATTCGTCTTTGACGACATGAGGGATGGCCCATGCAGTTTCCACACTCAGCACCCCTCAAGGCCTGCTAACCACACTACCCGACAGTGCGAGTGGTGGGATCTGATCAGGAACGAAGGCTTGCCTCCTCCTCCTCCTCTGCCAGCTTCAAATGCCAATGTGCAACCTGCTCGCGCACCCGCAGCTCGGCCTCCAGTGTTTCCGAGAAGAGAAAACGTGAACCAAGTGGCTTTAGGAGCCAACCGTCACTTCAACAATGAGGGCTACCGCAACAACAACAACTACTACAACCGCAACAACAACAGAGGCAACAACAACTACCAGGGCAACAACAACGGCAACAATGAGGGCGGAGGGTGCAACCAGTACCAGGAACACCATGAGAGCTACATGATCTTCACTTCTGAGCCCGTCGACAAGCAGTCACAGCACAGGCGCGCCATGGAGGTCAATGCCGTGATCCCTGCCGTTCCTCACTATATGCATTGGTGCAACCAAGAGATCAAGTGGTCCCGAGTAGATCATCCCAAGGTGATGCCCAACCCGGGTAGTTACGCTTTGGTGGTGGATCCTACCTTCTTGGGTCCCGAGAAGAATGTGAGGTTCAGCAAGGTGCTGATCGACAACGGCAGCAGCATCAACATTGTGTACAGAGACACACTCGAGAAGCTTGGGCTAGCCGAGAACATGCTGCTACCCAGCAAGACCACCTTCCATGGCATTGTGTCGGGAGTCTCGTGCAATCCGATTGGCCGAGTGTGGATAGATGTGCTATTCGGCACCAGGGAGAACTGCCGCACAGAGAGCCTGCAGTTCGAGGTGGTTGATCATCAGAGCCCCTATCACGCTCTACTCGGCAGGCCTGCTCTAAGCAAGTTCATGGCCTCTACCCACACGGCATATCTGAAGATGAAGATCCCTGGTCCCAATGGCGTGATTACCATCTCGGGTGATTACAAGAAGTCCATGGAGTGTGCCTCTGCTGGTTCTCAGTTGGCGGAGTCTATGGTGATTGCTGCCGAGAAGAAGAAGATGTACGAGGTGGTGGCTATGGCGCAATCCGCGCAGGCTGGTGCGCAGGGCGTGCCGAGTACCCAGCACGGGACCGCGTTCCAAGCGTCCCAAGAGACAAAGAAGGTCCAGGTTGACCCTGAGTTCCCCGACCGCGTAGCCATCATTGGCTCCGGGTTGGCGGAGAAATAGGAAAGCGAGCTCATCCACTTCCTCCGTGAGAATCGGGACGTGTTCGCCTGGTCCAATGAAGATTTACCAGGAGTCCCGAGGGAGTTGGTTGAGCACTCGTTACATGTGCGTCCTGACGCCGAGCCAGTGAAGCAGGCTATGCGCCGCTTCGGAGATGAGAGAAGGAAGGCCATTGGTGACCAGATCACCAAGTTGCTGATAAGCAATTTCATCATGGAGGTGCTGCATCCGGATTGGCTAGCCAACCCGGTCATGGTCGAGAAGAAAAAGGAGGATCCCAAGGCTGCTACTGCATGGCGCATGTGTGTCGACTACACCGACTTGAACAAAGCATGCCCCAAGGATCCCTTTCCGCTACCTCGCATCGATCAGGTGATCGATTCCACTGCTGGTTGTGAACTGCTGTCTTTCATAGATGCCTACTCTGGTTTCCACCAGATAGCTCTCAATCCTGCTGATCAAATAAAGACTGCTTTCATTACCCCGTACGGGGCTTATTGCTATCGTGTCATGTGTTTCGGATTGCGGAATGCGGGTGCTACTTATCAGCGGTGCATGCAGAAATGCTTGCACGATCAGCTCGGCAAGAATGTGCAGGTGTACGTAGATGACATTGTCATCAAAATGAATAAAACACATACTCTGCTTGCCGACCTTGAGGAAACCCTTGCCAACTTGCGCAAGTATAAAATGAAGCTGAACCCGAGTAATGCACCTTTGGTGTCCCGGCTGGCAAGCTACTCGGCTTCCTGGTGTCTAGTCGGGGCATTGAAGCCAATCCTTCAAAGATAAAAGCTATTGAGAGCATGTCTTTGTCGAGATCCCTGAAGGATGTGCAAAAATTCACTGGTTGCTTGGCATCTCTGAGCCGTTTCCTGGGCCGAATGGGCGAGAAGGCCCTACCTCTGTACAAGCTGATGAAGAAAAGTGACAAGTTTGTCTGGACTCCGCAAGCGGATGTGGCATTCAACGAGCTGAAGGCAATGCTGGCTAACGCTCCTATCTTGGCTAGTCCGCTACCCAAGGAGCCAATGCTGCTGTACATTGCTTCCACCAACCGGGTAGTCAGTGTGGTGATTGTGGTGGAGCGAGAAGAAGAAGGAAAGAGTGTGCAGCGCCCAGTGTACTACCTCAGCGAAGTACTATCCAGCTCCAAGCAGAACTACCCGCATTACCAGAAGATGACCTACGGCGTGTACCTAGGCCCCAAGAAACTGAAGCATTATTTCCAAGAGCATCCCATCACGGTTGTGAGCTCTGCTCCCATCTCGGATATCATGGGCAACAAGGAAGCGAGTGGCAGAGTAGCCAAGTGGGCGATTGAGCTGGCCGCGTATGCGAGAAGAGAAGCCATCAAGTCTCAGATTCTGGCGGAGTTTCTAGTGGATTGGGCTGAGGTGCAGTACTAACCTCCTGCTCCAGTTTCCAATTACTGGAAGATGCACTTTGATGGCTCGAAGGTGAAGGAAGGCCTTGGTGCTGGCGTAGTGCTTACGTCACCCAAACGAGATCAGCTCAAGTACGTGCTGCAGATTCATTTCAAGGCGTCCAACAATGTAGCAGAGTACGAGGCCGTGGTGCACGGCTTGCGAGTAGCCAAGGAGGTTGGCGTGCAACACATCATATGCTATGGCGATTCAGATCTGGTGGTGCAGCAAGTCTCTGGCACTTGGGATGCCCTAGATGCCAACATGGCATCATACCGCTTCCTGGTACAGTCTATGACTGGATTCTTCGAAGGCTGCGAGTTCCAGCATATTCACCGAGCAGAGAACGAAGCAGCAGACGAGCTGTCCAAGTTGGGATCTTCTCGGCAATCCATCCCGGCGGGAGTTGCCTTAGAGCACTTGAGGAAGCCATCCATCAATCCATCTCCCAACTCGGAATCCATATTTGTTCCTTCTCTGCCAAGTGAAGAATCCGTTCCAATGGAGATTGACTGGGAGAATGCAACAGAGAACCCGGGGACTGCCGCTCCCTACTCGGGGACTGCCGCTCCTTACTCGGGGACTGTCGTTCCCTACTCGGGGACTACCGTTCCCTACTCGGGGACTGCCACTCCATACTCGGGGACTGATGTCCTTAACCCGGGGACTGTCGCATTCATTGAGGAGGTCCTTGCAAATCGTTCAGGGCTCCAGAGAAGTGCTCCAAACCCTAAAGAGCAGCCAGAGGTGCCTGTCCCAATGGAAGTGGACGAACCAGTGTTTCCCACACGGGAGACACCGAGTTGGGCCGTGCCCATATTATCCTTTCTAAAGGACGGTACTCTGCCAGAAGATGAGGTGGTCGCGAGGCAGATTCAGAGAAGATCCAAGGGCTACACTATATGCAGAGATGTGCTGCACAAAAGAAGTGCCACCGGCGTGCTGCAACGTTGTGTGGACCCAGAGGAAGGAGGAGAAATTCTGTTGGAAATACACCAAGGAGAATGCGGGCACCACGCCTCTTCTCAGGCATTGGTCAAGAAAGCTTTTCGGCATGGCTTCTACTGGCTCACAGCTCTGCAGCAAGCTGAAGACATCGTGAGGAAGTGCAATGGCTGCCAGATGTTCGCAAGTAAGATTCACATGCCTGCTTCCGAGTTGAAAACAATTCCTATCACATGGCCGTTTGCCGTATGGTGCCTGGATATGGTTGGCCCCTTCAAGCCGGCTAAAGGCAACATGACATACATCTTAGTCATGGTGGACAAGTTCACCAAGTGGATTGAAGTGAAGCCTATTCGGAAGTGCGATGGAGCTACAGCCGTGAAATTCTTAAAGGATGTGATCCTGAGATACGGCTACCCGCACAGCATCATCACCGACAACGGCACAAATTTTGCAGAAGGGGCAATGGTGCGGTTCTGCAGAGATAAGCACATCCGACTAGATGTTGCGTCTGTTGCGCATCCCGCCTCCAATGGGCAAGTGGAAAGAGCAAACGGCATGGTGCTGGCAGGCATAAAGCCAAGGCTGATTGAGCCGCTGCTGAAAACACCTGGGTGTTGGCTAGACGAGTTGCCAGCGGTGTTGTGGAGTCTAAGGACTACCCCTAACCGGTCAACCGGCTACACGCCATTCTTCTTGGTATACGGGGCTGAGGCCGTGTTGCCAATAGACTTAGAGCATGACTCCCCCCGAGTAACCCTCTACACTGAGGTGGAGGCGAGAGAAGATCGAGAAGATGACGTTGACCTGCTCGAAGAAGCAAGAGAGCTTACTCTGTCACGTTCAGCTATCTACCAGCAAAACCTGCGGCGTTATCATAGCCGAAAGGTGAACCCAAGGGTTTTCCGAGAAGGAGACATGGTCCTCAGGCTTGTGCAACGCACAGCCGGGATGCACAAATTATCTCCTCCATGGGAAGGGCCCTTCATTGTGAGCAAAGCGCTGCACAATGATGCCTATTATCTCGTGGACATGCGTCCATCACAGGAGAACAGGGCAGATAAAGCTGGAGAGGAATCCAAGCGCCCTTGGAATGTAGCCCTACTTCGTCGCTTTCATTCGTGAGCAAAGATGTGTATGTACCCTCTTATCCGAGTTGAAATTCTACTCTGCAATCTGAAATTGAACTCGGGGACTGCCCTCGTCCAAACTTGCTTTGTGTGTTTCTACCCGGCTTTACTTTTGTCCACTCGGTTGCTCTGCTTGAAGTTTCACGAGTACATCTAGTATTGTATTTAAACCTACATGCCAACTCTTCGACTCTGCTGCTGTCCGAAACCCGGCTTCATGGCAAGCAAGAGAACAAGCAAAAGGTCAATGAGCACAAGAAAAATTACTAAGAAAAGAAAAAGTGCAGGAACCGAGTAGGATGTCTTTTACTGTTCTTTCTTGTTAACTCGTGTTCGGCTAAGTGGTGGGCTGCGTTACTATGAGTGTTTCTAAGTGGCTAAGTATTTGCAACTCCAACTTTGAATTCTTGTGACTCGAATACCAAAAAAGCAACGAGTTGTGGGTAAGAGCTGAGATGAAAAGGAAGAGCGAATAAGAACTGCAACTCAGGGACTTGCATGATAACGCAACCCGGCATTCGAGCCAAAGTTGCTCAAATTGACTAAGTTAAATATCAAACGTGAATAAAACTGAGTAGCGAACGACAAGCTTAATTGTTTCGATACATCGGCACCCGACATCCCAGGGATCTGATAAAAGTTTCAAGAATAAAGTTGCAGAAAGTAATCAAGAAGAAGCAGCAGTGTTCTCGGCGCTGGCCTTGGTGGCTTCAACGTCAGCGTTGGCCTTGGCGGCTTCAGCTTCAGCGCTGGCCTTAGCAGCATCAGCCTCCGAGTTGGCGGCGTCGGTCTTCGCGTCATCCGCATCTGGCTCAGTAGCAGCTTGTTCAGAGGTGGCATCTGTAGCCGAGGTGGAGGCCGCAGCCTGAGCGCGGAGTCGCGCCGTGTCGTCGAGAGCCGCACCTGAGGAGGTGCCGAACTCGAGGGCCGCGGTGTCGATCGTCATCTCCACGCTCTCGGCCTCCTCCTCGCTGTCTGCAACGACCGCGGCCTTCCCCTTCCCGGTCTTGTAGCGCTCACTCTCGAAGCTGCTCAGGCCTTCAGACTCGGTGGCGTCGTCATCTTCATCATCGTCGTCATCATCTCCCTCCACCTCCGTGTCGGGCTCGGTGACGCCGTCCATGAAGCGCGCGGTGTCCGCGTACTGGGCGATCTCGTACGCAACCGACTGGCGGCGCGCCACGCAGTCGGGATCCGTCTCCCACTTCGACTTCTGCCTCATCTCGAGAATGACGTTCAGATCGAGGTTTTCATACCAGCTGCAGATGAACAGTAGCAGCATGTCTGCACGAGCCCGACCTCCAGATGCCCGCCATTTCTTCAGCTCGGCCTTCACGCCAGTCAGCTTCTCGGCAAGCCCGCGGATGGTTGGTGGCGCAGTCTCCCGCGGCCAGAATAAGTCATGAAGTTGGAAGGCGGTGCGCACCAAATCGGTGCCCACGCCCCTTAGGCGCTGGAGCTGGACCTGCATGGTGGTGATGCTGTCTTCAATTGAAGCCTTGGCATCCATAGGCTCGCCCTTCTCGGTGCGAACAGCTTGGGACTTGGCCAGAGCAGGCTTGCAAGACGAGTCGAGGTCGGGGAAGATCTCTGAAAGAGCTATCAAAAAGATTAGAGACAGGGGCTGAATAGAGAAATGAGTCGAGTAGAAGAGAAGCAAAAGGAAAAAGGGAAGAGCAGAGAAATGGGCACTTACTGTTCAGGTCGTAGAGTAGCGCTTGCAGCTTGTTCTTCCATGACTCTTCGTCAGCGACATGCTTCTCTTCTACTTTCCGGAACTGCGCCAGCTGGAGCATGAGATCCGAGTTGCTCTCCTTCAGTGTCTTGCATTCCAACTCGAGAGCCCTTTGCTTGGCTGTAGCTGCTGCTTCGGTCTTCTTCTTCTCGGCCACTGCTTTATCTCTCTCGCTAGCTAGATCAATGGCTTTTTGGAGAGCAGTTCGCAGCTGGACCTGCAATGGTTCCATCTTGGAGAGGTGCCTGTTCTTGAATTCCACCTCAAGGCTTGCAAGCTGCTGCTACACCTCAGCAGGCTTGAGACAGTCAAGATGCTCCTCGACAAACTTCTTATGATCTTCTGTGAAAAGCAAAGCACGGTCAGCAGAGTAGCAAAGATGAAAGCAAGAAGTCAAGCCGAGAAGACATCAACTCACCTTCCAGCTTCTTGATCGTGGCTTGGCCGCTCTCGACAAAGGCGCGGCAGTTCGCATGCTCCTCTTCCAAGGTTTTAAATTTGCCTGCAGAGAATGGCCGATTAGAGCAGAAAGCAAAAGCGGGCGTAAGCACCAAACGCAGGAACCGCATAGCTAAAAGCTTACTCTCGACTTCGGAGATCTTAAGGGCGCTATCCATGACCTCCTTATCCGCCGCCTCAGCGGACTTGCGCTCCAATTCCAGGGCCTCAAGACGCCTCCTAGCGATGCTGTGGTTCCATAGCAGCCGCCGGTACAGGTTGGTTCTTTTCAGAAGGCCATTCTGAGAGGAAGAAAGAAAAAGAATCAGACAAAGTCGTGAAGAATCAACCCGAGAAGGCGGCAACTCGGTTGAGTACACGCCTACTCGGCCAGAATCTCGGGGACTGGGAGATGGATAAGAAAAAGGAGAAGAATAGGAGAGAAGGAAAATGCAATTCGGGACGGATGAGCAAAGCTTACCGCGTAAGTCTGTTCAAGATCCTCTGCGGCCTTGCGATGGACGAATAGCTTGGCGGCGAGCGTGCTGGTATTGGACGAGATAGTCATGGGTTTATAACCCATGTCCGCCTTGTTCCAGTCGATGCGCATGTGATCCAAATCGCCCAAAGACGTGCCGTGCCAGTTCGTGTTGCCAAGGACTTCGCTGTCCCACTCAGCGTCAATAAATCCAACCCGGTCGACTATCTGCTCAAGGCCCGTGGACGTTACCTCATTTTCCTGAACCTCGCGCGAGTAGATCGAGACGGATCGGTCCTTATTCCTGGCTGGAGGCTTGGAGTCCACCGGCGTGGCCTGTTTGCCCCTCCTAATAGCGAGTTTCTTCTCGGCTGGGGTCATTGGGATGCTGTGCTGCTGGCTCATCTTCACCATATAAGGTGGGAAGGTGGGTGGATCCGGGAAGCTGGATCCTGCGGCGGTGTCAGCAGCCGCGTCAGGTTCACGGATGGTGAGCTGGCCGGGCTTGGCAGTTGGTCTTGGCGGCGGCATCGTGGCAGCACCACGCGTACCGCTACGCGAGGGATTCCTGGGGACAGTGCCCTCTGGCTGGCCAGCTGGCCTCTCGGCGGTCTGGTTCCCGGAAGTTTGCTTCTCGGCGGCCTTCTTCTCGGCGGCCTTCTTGTCAACGGCTTCCTGTTTGATCTTCTTGATAGGCTGCTTGGCCGGAGGGCTGGATGTTGTCTTGGTTTTCTTCACTGATGGGGAGTTTGGCGCGGTGGAGGAAGTACCCTGCTGGGTAGGCGGCGCCAAGGGCGCGCTACCCGGCGTAGCATCCGGCTGAGCGCTACCCTGCGCGGCATCTGGTTGCGCACCGCTCAGAGGGTACTGCTCCATCTCATCAATTGTCTCCACCCGCTGCTCGGCAGCGGGGTCTTGCTGTGTGGCGTCTTGTCCTTCTACCCGCGGCTGGGCCGCGGGGTCGTCATGCTCAGCAGCCCCTGTCGCCGGCTGCTCTTGGTCTTCTTCTCGCCGCTCAAGGGCGGCGTCATCATGCTTCTCGGAATCTTGTTCTAGGTTCTCCTCGGCTATGGTGGCTGGAGGAGAAGGTGGGCTCTCGTGGCGAGCAGCATCCTGCGCTTCCTGCTCTACGCGGACCTGCTGCTCCTGCTCGGTGTCGTGGGCGTTGCTGTCCATGTACCGAGCGTCGTCAGAGTCGTCTCCTCTCACGGGAGAGGATGCACGCGCCTCATCCCGTGCGGTGTCCTCGTCCTCCTCGGAGATCTCGATGAGCTTGTCAACATCGATGGCGGTCTTCTTCTTGGGCTTGGTGGATGCGACGGCAGCACTAGCGTCCAAGGGGGCGCTGAAGAGAAGAAAGAAGTTTAGAAAAGGAAAAAGGACAGAAGAAACCGAGATGAAACAGCGGAGTAAAAGGATTGGGAAATTGCGGCCACAGAGGTGCATAGCTTAGGAGAAAGTGGCTTACCCTTTGCGGGAAGGGGGTAGCCGTCGCCCTTTTGCCACGGCCTTCTTGGTCTTCTTCCCGGCCGTCTTCGTCTTCTTGGAGGGGGGTTCCTGAGCACCGCTACCCGTCCTCTTGCGAGTGACAGGAGCGGCGACTGCAAGCGGATCAACGGCCAGGGCGTCCTCCTCCTCGTCCTCGCCCTCCTCCTCAGCGCCGGCATCGTCTGTATCATTGGGAAGAAGGAAACAGTTCAGAAGCAGGAGGAAGTGCGGTTGCTCTACTAGCGGCCAGACAAGGTGAGCTCAATTACCTTCGTCATCATCCTCGGACCAATCACGGACAGACGCATCTACGTGATGCTTCTCCGTCTGAGCGGCATGAGGGAGGTTGAGTTTGTCCGCGGTCTCGAAGGAGACCTCGTCGTCCTCCTCTCGGTCGTCCGACCAGTTGTCCTCGAAGCGTTCCATGCTTTCAGCGAGCTGGCGAGCAAGGACCTGGAGAATAGAGAAACAGCACAGGTTAGTCGAGTAGCATAGAGGCACCCTACTCGGCAAGGCGTGCAAACATAAAGCACATTAAGCCTAAACAGTGCTACTCCGTGTGCTACCCGGCAAGGCATTCAAACATAAAGCACATTAAGCCTAAGCAGTTCTGCTAAGTGCCCTACTCGACGCAGAGTGCAAATATTAGTTGCTGCAAGATAAGAAGGCTATCTACTCGGAACATGCATACAAGAAACAGGATAAGAAATACATACCCGCTCGATTGGCTTCGTACGGCTGTATGGGATGAAGCCATACTGCCAATTGTCCCTGAGGCCAGTGGTCATGATGGACCGCGCGTGAGCGGCGACATCCGCGTTGCTGAGCTCGAACGTGGTTGTCCGAGTACAGTCGCGGGGGCCGCCCATGTAGCACATGGGGTGGACGCGGTGCTGGAGCGGCAGCACCCGCTTGGAGATCCAGCAGGCGATTGGGTCGTCGCTCTTGAGCCCTTCTTCGGCCAGATAGGCGAGGCGCTCGTCCATCTGCTTCAGGTTGTTGTCGATGGACGGCTTGGTCCGCCAGTTCTGCCCGGTGGGAGCTCGATTGCTCCAACAGGGCAGGTTGATTCCGTCCTCCACCTTGGATCCCTTCGTGGCGGGGACATTCTGCACGTACAGGAACGTCCTCTGCCACTTGCGGACAGAATCCAATCCCTTGATGCGCGGATGGTTGGTTCCAGGGCGCTGCACCATCATGGCGCTGCCGGTCTCTGTTATCCGGCTGCTGGTGTCCGCGCCGTCCTTCTTGCCTTTGCTCTGCTGGCGAAAGAAGAAATACCTGGACCAAGTCTCTGTGGTGGGGCGAACGCCCAGGAAGGCCTCGCACACCACAGCGTGGTACGAGAGGAAGACGACGGCGTTCGGAGGGAGATGGTGCATCTAGAGGCCGTAATGGTCGAGGAATGACCGGAGGAAATTTGATGCTGGAAGCCCGAATCCTCGCGCGAAGTGCGCGAGGAAGACGACGTGCTCACCTTCCTGCGGGGCAGGGACGAGCTCACCGTCAGGTTGCCGGCAGCGAACACCGGGAGGAACTCGCCGGGTGTTCACCAGCCATTGGCAGTCCTCGGCGGTGACCTCGGATCTTGCCCAGCCGGCGCGAGCGTTGTCGTCGCGAGCCATGGCGGCGAGGAGGAAATTGGGGAAAAGATCGAAGGATTTGGTGTGTGGAGAAGCTCGCGGCGGCGCAGTGAGTTGTGCAGCGGCGAGGAGCTCTGCGGCGGCGGAGAAACGAGAAGGCAGAGGGGAAAGTGTGAGCGGAAGGAGAAGAAGGAGTTACCGAGGGGGTATTTATACCGCTCCTCGGATTACCGTTACGAGTTGAGGAAGTGGGATCGATCGTGGTAGTAATCGTGTGGCGTGGGGTCTGTGGGCCGGTTAGAAACGCACACAGCACGGAACGCGCGCGTAACGGCCGCATTAGATCCCACGACGAGATCGTGGGCAATTACTGCGCGTGATGGGACGTAACGGGATGGTGGGCCCACCCCGTGAAAACTGGGCGCGTGGCTTGTTAGTTCCCAGGCACCGAGGCGTCGAAATCGTGTCCGCGTGACACGTGCCCAGTTGCAGCGCGGAAAGCCGGATTGTGCTCTGTCACTCAGAGATTCCGTTTCAAGATTTCACCAAGTCATTTTACTCGGCTACAGAGAAGAAAAGTGGCTCTATTCGGAAGAGAAGAAACAAGATCAAGGGCTACTCGGAGGTTTTCACTCGGTATCTCAAGGTTCAAGGGCAAGACTGTCAAGGTTGGTTTTTAAGCTGGCAGGGTCCAGTGAACGAATTCGCAGGACTCTACCAGCTTCGGGGACTGCTGTCGGGGGGTTACCCCCGAGTAGGGTAAAGGCAAGTGCTAAAGGCAAGATCAGAAGGGATGTTTGGCCGAGTAGCCGGCTACCTGGTACTCGCTACCCGGTCGACTGCTACCCGGCCTTACACCTAGACGGCCAGAAGGATGAATCAAGAGAGTTATGCTCCTCCGAATAGAAGAGCTGGTCCGAGTAGAAATGGCGGGAACCTACTCGGGCCAGAAGTCAAAGGAGCCGTTCTGACACTGAATCCCGCGTATCCCGGGTCCGTACTTGGCACTGTTCACAGCACTGTTCATCTGGGGACGGCGTGCCTGACAGCGACAGTGTGTCAGCAGGGCGTCGCAGGATAGGGGGACCTACTCTGTGTTCACCATAGTGATAACAGACTAGACACTTGGTTTTGCCCAACGACTTTCCGCACCGGGACAAATCTAGAAGCCAAAGCTGTCAGCGGGAACTCGGAAGAAGGACGGTGTGCACACAATGTCGACATCTGTTTGTATTTGGCTGTATCCGGTTGGGCACCGAGTATATAAGGTGCCCTGCCCCCTCCTGCGCGAGGGATGCTGACTTAGATCCTGGACTGGCTCACGTTCTTGACCTAGTTCGTCTGATAGAGAGAAGAGTGGCTACTCGGTAGCAAGAACCATTGTACTGTGGCTACTCGGTGAGACATCCAAATACAAAGAGAAAGGCAGGAGTAGGGGTTTTACCTCCTCACGAGGGCCCTGAACCTGGGTAGATCGTGTTGTTTGCAGTGCTTGTTTCATCCTTCACGCGTCTACTCGTCGCGTGATCCCTCCCTGAGCGCCTCCAGCGTCCTTCGTCCCCACATCTTTAGCCATCCTATGGCATCTGCCGTGACACCACCACGACACTCAACTCCAAAATTATTCCATAATACTACATTATTTCCTCACAAGGTCCCTTTAGTAAATTATTGCATAAATGGTCAATTTGTTTAAGCCACTCATCAGCATCCGACGGCTAGCATAGTTTCCCGCACTTCCTCCAAAATTTCGCGTCCCTCCAAAAATTTGGCGCCAGGACAGCCCACTCAAATTTTATCGCGCAAGAATATTACTTCTCAGCCCTCCCACACACAACGGTCAAACTTTATCACGGGGGCATTTCTGTAATCATTTGAAACCCTCGCTTATCCCCTCGGCCCTCCCCCAAAGAATCGACTACTCCCCCTTCTCCCCTCCAGTCCCCGTCCTCCCAGACCAGATCCCACCCCTCTAACACATCGTCGTATAGCTCGCTTGCCAGATCTCCGACGTCGCCGTCAAGATCCCCCACCCCGCCTAGGTCACCGTCCAGGACCACCACCTCGCCGTCGTGCTCACCGGTCTACCACATCGTCACCAACCTCGTCGCCGTGTGCTACCTCACCGTCGTGTTCACCGGTCTGCCACATCGTCACCAATCTTGCCTTCGTGTGCTCGCTGGTGTGTCACCTCGCCATTAACCTTGCCGTACGTCCAGATCTGCCACCTCGTCTCCAACCTCGCCGCAACTTTACCGTCAATGTCTGCAACCAGGCCGAGACGGGTAAAGGTTGAAAGAGAGAAACGCAGTAAGATTGATGGTTCTTCATATGTTCGATGCAATTAATCTTTCTGAATTAGTTGTCTGTTTAATTGTATGCTTGTTCCTTCTTATGTTCAATGCAATTAATCTCTCTAAATTGTTTGATCGATGCTTCTTAATTATCCTGCTAATGTTTGATATAATAAATCTCTCTAAATTGTTTCTCTGTTTAGTTGTATGATTGATTGTTCCTTATATCCGTCTTTGTTAGTGGCTTTGCATTTATAACTTTGTATAGTGGTAAACAGAGGCTTGTCCATGTGTTAATTCTGACAAATCTGTAGCGGAAATGGGTGTGTTGCCCTCATGATGCTCCTTTTTTTAAATTATTTCCTTTCGTAGTAGAAAAGACTGCATGGTTTCTTTTAATGGAAATCGTTAGGGGGCCTTCTTGCTAATCTTGCATAAAAATAAAAATAGAAGTATCCAGCTTTATTTTCCTACGGTAAAAGTTTTCTTATTTCCATCCTGTATACTATTAGGTTTAAGCTCACTTTGCTTATGATCCTATCAGTCTTAGTTACGAATCTACGATCAGAATTTATATTACTTACACTGGACTGTTCTTACAGGATGAGTACCTTAATTTTTGATGATGTATTAGGTTCTTACCAAGTGTTTATATTTGGAGCTTACTTTGAGTTATTTATTCATGTTAGGATCACCACTACACCCCATGGAAGAAGAGCGTGCCAGAACTATCATGGCAAAGAGTGCATGGATGCATCAACTGGGTGTAAAGTCTTTAGCAAGTATTCTTTCATGTCCTACTATATTCACACCCAAAAAGATCAAGAAGGAAGACTCTGGATCTGAGTACACTCCTGAGGATGATGTTGAAGAGGAATCAGATTCCAGTGAAGGAGACTGGTCATGTCAATCCCTATTCAGTGAGGACAATGAGTTGCAGATTATTCCCTAATTCGGTAGCTCAACATTCTTCCATGATATCACAACAACTAGGGTGTAATGCTTAAAACTCTTTAAGTAATAAAAACTCCCTTTAGTTAAAAAAAATAACAACTAGGGCGCAACTTACTTATCTTGTGCTAAACAATTTGATTACTGTTGTGTCATATATTTTGTGCTACTTCATCTATTCCATACCATAAGACATTTTGGCAAGCTAATTAAGGTTGTGGTTGTCATTTCAACATGGTTTCCATCTATGCTCCTGACATGCTTAACATATGCTAGGTCATTGGTCATTACAGACACGCTTGTTTGATTGTCATCTGCTATTTTTCAAATATTTTCTGTACATTGCTGGTCATCTGTTAGTTTCATCTATTTTCTGTATATTGCTGGTCACCTGCTAGTTTCATCTGTTTTTTGTACATACTTACATCTATTTTATTTGCATGCTTGATAGGCAAGCAAGAAAAGGATGATGTCGACATCAGCTTTAGAGGATGAGGATGATACTTTAGGTGTCATGCTGGATCGTGGAAAGCATACTTTGTCGAAGAAATCTCGTGTGGAAACAAGTATTTCAAAGTATGAACTTGAAGTGCAAACTGATGTTGAGAGAGGAGGGCATGCCAATATGCGCAGCACAATTGATGATTTGAGGGCGGCAAATGCAGAATCTGAGCGAATGAGGCTCCGGTTTGCATTTGAAATGGAAGAAATGCGGAAAGAACAAGATGAGATAAAAACGTGCCAACAAGAAGGAGTAGCCCTGCTTGAGCAGTTAGCTCAGCGCATATGTGGTAATTTAAACTATGGTCGTGTTGCTGAAAACTGAATTTTTGTATGATGGTTTGCTTTTCTGTAAAATAAACCACTAGAGTTTGAATTTCTCTATTTGTTGCCTGCTATGTGGTTTGCTTTTCAGCATATGGAACATGTAAAGGTCAATTCGAATGATGATTTAAGCACCCATCTGGAACGAAAAAAAACGTCGTAGTATCGTAACATAAAAAGTGACCCGAATTAGGACACATGGTGCCGTATGCCATGCCCACGTGTCGGTTTACGGTTGGACAGTTCCACAACGGAAAAAAAAACGTCGTGGAAAGGTTCCCACATGGCACCGTACACATGGTGCACGTGTCGTTTTACGACTGGGCAGTTCCACAATGAAACAGAAAACGTCGCGGAAAAGGGTGCCACGTGGCACCGTGCACTTGGTACACGTGGCGTTGCTTTGCGTCGGAAAAAATATGTCACCGCGTAGCCCACGACGATCGGAGATCGTCCCCGAATAAAACCACGCGGCGACGTACAATTGTTCCACGTGGCGTCATCTTGTTGCGTCATCTCATAGCACGACGCTAGCAAGTTCGTCGCAGATGGCGTCCACATGGTTTCACCTGATTGGTCAAGGCCGCGACAACAAAAAACATCGTGAACGGGATCGGTAGTTATGACGTCATGAACGGATTGGTGACGTCATAAACGGGCCTTAACAGAATGTATTCTTGACGAAAAAAAGTTGCGATCGTAATGACGTAAGCTGCGTGTAGTGTGACGTCAGCTGATTACGCTAACGACCGAAAGTTAATCCTTTGCCATGTGTCAGCCGACAGCGACGGAAATCAACGTTGCCGCTTAATGGGCTGGGACCGGACGGCCCAAATGCTCGCGACGATTTTCTGAAAGTTGCAGATAGCCTCAACGTTCTCCCGTTCAAATTAACGTCGCAGAATCGTCCGTGACAGTCGATCACGGACGTTCTGACTTCGTCGCGTAAATCATCGCGGATTGCCCTTAGCGACGGTTTGGAGCTCATCCACAACGTTATTGAAACTTCCCAGACCGCGCGGAATTTGGTAGCGACTTAGCACTTACCTTCTGATGAGGACACCCCCATGGGTGAGGCTGGGTCTGAGGCTCCAAGGGCTAGGAGGAAGAATGCCGACCCTCCTTCTCGCCTTTCTTTCAAGGCTGAGGTTCAAGATGAGATGAAGAAGCTCTTGTGGTTTCAGCGTAACATTCTGTGCATGACGATTGCTGTTCACAAGGAGAATCATGAGGCCTATAAGGAGAGGCGACAGATGAGGAAGATGATCTCCAAGCTTCAAGAGAATGTTGGTATTGGTGCTGATGCTACCCCTCCTCTTGAGCCTCATACTGAGTCCATCACCATGTCATATGAGAAATGGAACACCTCCTCTTTCCCGTGGGGTGACTTTCAAGAGGTCACGTCGTCTCCTTCTTCTTCCAACAACCGTGGAAAGGCTCCTGTGACTGAGGAAGAGGAGCATACTGTAGAAGAAGAAGAAGAAGAAGAAGAAGAGGATGAAGAGGAGTATCAAGAAGAAGATGATGATGACGAGGGAGAAGGCACCGACAGGAACGATGGAGATGACGAGGACTATGAGGAGGATGATTGATCCTTTGGGGTCCGTGTAGTTGCTCTTTGCCCTTTTTGGTGTCTCGATGCCAAAGGGGGAGAAGTAGTTATAGACTTCTCGGGATTTGCAAGGGTTTCGTAGGTTTGATTTCATTTTCCTCGGAACACAAGTATTTGGACTTGATTTGCCTTTTGGCTTGTGTTCCCTTTATCCTAGTTGCTTTCGAGTTTTTATTTCCTAGTGGACCTTAAATTTATGTGTGGTGAGACTATGTTGGTGAAGCTATCTTATATTGTGATGTTATTGTTGCTTTACTTACCTTAGCTATGCATGCATTTATATTGTTCATTAGTTTTTGTACTTGTGGGATTTGTTTATAAAACATAGGGGGAGCTCATGACTTGGTTGTTCGAGAGCCCGTCTATTTTTTTCAAACCAAGCCTAGCTATGATATTCATTGCAAATATGTGTGTTGTCAACAAACACCAAAAAGGGGGAGATTGGAAGTGCAAATGCACCTAATTCTTGTTTTGGATGTTTGTTAACAACACACATATACTCTTAAGTGTGTTGATGTTTTTCGCGGTTATTCAATTATATTACAAATGGTGGTGTGGGAAACAAAAAGGACAAAGAGATCTCCATGGTTAACTCGCTGGAATTTATTCCAGGCCGGAGTCTCTGGTCACCCAGACCGGAGTCTCCGGTGTGAAGCTTAACCATGCGAATATGGTTAAGGAAAAGGTAGTGTAAGCGACAGAAGCCACGCCGGAGATTCTCCGGAGACACTTTGGAGTCTCCGGTCTAGAAGTTTTTCATCGCATCCAGGTGGTGTCAGCGACAGAAGCCACATCGGAGATTGTCCGGAGACTCTTCGGAGTCTCCGGTCTAGAAGTTTTTCTTCGCACCCAGGTGGTGTCAGTGACAGAAGCCACACCGGAGAATGTTCGGAGATTCACGGGAGTCTCTGGATTGGAAGCTTTTCATCGCATTCTGAAGCTGGTATCAGCCGCTGGACTCAGTCCGGAGACTTGCCGGAGTCTCTGGTCTGGAGTTGTCCAGAATCTTCTCAGACCGGAGTCTCTGGACTTTACACTGGAGTCTCCGGTGTGACATTTCCAGAAAATTCTCCAACGGCTCGATTTTTGGTGAGGGGTATAAATACCCCTCCCCTTCTCCTACCATGAGTTAGCTTGTCCAGAATAGATCTCACCATTGCTAGAGCTCACCCACCTTGCTAGATCTCCCAATCCCTCGACCCAAAAGTGTTGATCTTTGGAGGATTGAACGAGAAGGCCCCAATCTACGTCTTCACCAACCGGTTTTCAATTCCCCCCTCATTTGCTTGAGGGGAACTAGTCTAGGGTTTCCTCTTTTGGAGAACCTGGACATCTTGCTACTCTTGGTGATTCTTGTGATTGTTGGGAGCCCCCAATTTGGTTGTGGGTGTGTGCCCCAATTATTTTTTGTAAAGGACTCGATTCCCACCTCAAAGGGGATCAATAGTGGAAGGTGGACTAGTCCTTTTTGGCGGGGTTCATCGGAGAATAGGGTGAGGCCTTTTTGGCGAAACTCACATCCCTCCAACGAGACATAGTCCCTTGACAAGGAGGAACTCGGGAATACATCGTGTCTCCGTGTGCTTCCTATCGGTTATATCATTCCCCTCTCCTTTACTTGTGCTTGTATTGTATTTGGTGTTCTTCTTGTCATATAGGTAAATTCACCTTAGTTGCATTATCTAGAGAATTTACCTTTGTGTAAATCCTAATCTTGAAGAAAAATTAAAATTGGTCGTAGCACCTATTCACCCTCCCTCTAGGTGCCCATACTATCCGTTCAAACCTGCCATGGAGGGAGGTCGGTTTCCCTCTCCCCTCCCTTGGCCGCACCAGTCCTCCTAGAGGATTTCAGATTGGACTCTCAAGTGGAGTCCAATCCCCTCCTTTTTTTCCTTTTATTTTCATTTTTCCCACTCATTTATTTCTCAAATAAATTAGGGAAAATTCCTACGGAAAGCATATGCTCTTTGTGAGACCATGGGTCCAACATGGCATCCCCTAAAATTAGGGTTTACCCATAGGAGGAAATTTGCCCCCCTCTAGCACTGCTCCCATAAATGGGAAGTCCCCGGAAGTCTGTCGGAACCCCATGACCCCTATAGATAAAATCATCAATGTAACATCCCAAGTATGAAAAATAGCCATTAGAATGTTTGCTATCTGTTATTTTATGTTTTGCATCATGACATCATGTTCATTGCATTTGTTTTGCTTGTTTTCCATTTGTTTTCCTCTGTTTTGCTTTGTTTTCCAACTGTTTTCATTTGTTTTCCTTTGTTTTCTATTTGAATTTCAAACCAAATTTAAAACCTTTTGTTTCATACTTGTGATGTTACAATTTCCAAAATGATATTTCAAATCAAAACAATCATTTGTTTCCATTAAAGTTGTGATTTCAAAACTGTTGATTTGTTTCTAATCAATAATTCATCTAATACCAAAAACATTTGAAATTCCAAACCAACATCCAAATAATTGTTCATACTTGTGATGTTACATTTTCCAAATAAAATATTCAACTAAAACATCCAATTGTTTCCATTAAGAATGAAAAGCTCAAACTATTGAATTGTTCTTTTAATAATTCACTTAATCCAAATTTTATTCAAATTCAATTGCAAACAGCAACCAATTGAAACTTATGAAAACTACAAACAATTCTAAGCAAATTGTTTCAATTAAAATGGAGGGTTCAAACTATTTGAAGTGGTTCTTTTAATTTTCACTTAATAATCAAATTTCATTCAATTCACTCCAAGTTCAAACAACAACATAATTTAATTATTTTTGGAAATCAAAACTTGCAAGTTGTGCTGTTACAATAAATAAGCAACATAAAAATTTATCCCAAGTTTTCTAAACCCCAAAACCCTAGTTTTCTTCTCTATTTCAATTCAGCAAAAAAAAATAGAACAAAAAGAATAAAACAGAGCAAAGGAAAGAGAGAGGCCACCAAGGCCCAGCCCAAATTTTCCCCTAGGCCCATACCCCCACCTCGCTTTCTTCTTCCTCGTACGGTGCCATCTGAAGCTCCCACGTCGACAGGTACAGGCAGTGAACGGCTGGAGCTTCTCCCCTCCTCCTATATCTAACCCTAGGGTGCCCTAGCCCCTGCCCTAGCCATCCTATCTTCTCCCTCCTTCCTCTCTCCCCCGCCGTTCTCTCCCTCTCTTTCTTCTCTGTACCTCCCCTCCTCTGAACCTGCACAATCTGAACCCGAAAATCCCCCTCTTTTTCGCCGGTGATCGCCGCCGGGAGGGTCCCCCTCTGTCGCACCCGGACTTCTAAAGGATACTCGCCGTTCCGTTGAACAGTAGTAGATTGGATTACGGGCTTACCGGCACCCGCGTCCTCTTACGAGTAGGCCAACACACGTATGTGTGACAACCAACCCCTATCTGTTCAGAGTCGACGTAAACTATCACATAGAAATCAGGATACTTCCATTGACGTACTTCAAACCATACACACATGGTACGTAAACGGCGTTGAACAACTGATATCACAACAGATCTCTACGACACAAAAGATTGAAATAAGTTGCAAATAGATCTCATTAGAGCAGAGGTAGCAAATACAATCATTCAGAGGACACATGTCCCAACAATTCATCATTACATCACAGCGGAAGCATTCAACATGTCTGAGTACAGACAAGAACCAAATAGGCCTAAGAGGCCGGAAACGAAAAGACAGAGCCCATCCACGAAGTCTCGGATCCTTCCCGGGTCCGCTATCTACTCGTCAGCAGTCTCGTCATACTCCACGTAGTAGCCACCATGTAGATCCTCGGAAACGTAGGTCTGCGGAAACCACAGCCCCAAAGGGGTCAGTACATAAACGTACTGGCAAGCAAGACTCACAGTTCACCAAAGTGTAACCCGTCAACACCAAGCACAGATGCTTTGGGTCAACGGAAGAAAAGGGATATAAAGGATGCTGCAACTGGCTGCTCTAAACAACTACAGAGTTTCTACCACTTCCGGCTACCAGAAAGGAGATAAGATCGTGTATCGTAACCAACCTATCAACTAATCTCAAACAAACCCATCCTGGATCTCGCCCCTTATCAAAAGAAGCAATCCGAGGATAACTCACACAGTTGGATTAATGATGGTTCAGATTATTGTGTCAATAAGCCTATTACTAGTCAAGTAGTTAATCATTGGGTGTAAGGTTGTTAATCGTTAGGTTTAAGTTGTCCTGAGTACTTGTTAGCCAGTACTTTCACCAAGTAATCCATAACCGCGGAAAACACGGCTTCTCGAGAAGATTATCCCTGCAGGGTTGCACCAATTTGGCCGTACACGCAAGAATAACCCGCCAGATGGAAATGCACTTCCACCAAGCGGGGCACTCAACACAACTCAACTCTTCTCCGCATCAAGCCCAAAGCACCTTGGGCGCACGGCTAATCGAGCCCAGAAGAAAATGGACCCTCATAGCACTCTAAGAACGTGTCCCCCTATATGCCGACTACAAAAGTTCCACCCTGGCCTGGGCTCGCAAAAACATGCATGCGGCAAATGGAAAACACGAACTAAATGAGGCGATTTGGACGAGATGCGAATCGAATCAAATTGAGGGGGGCGCCCATACTCGCTTCCCACATGCGGTTAGTGCGCTCATCATGGATCAGTAGACAAGACCCTTTTCCTATTAGGGTCGACACTAGCAGGCCTCAAAACCACACAGGGCCTCCTGCGCCTTATCATCAAATTATTATTTAACAGTAACATTAGCATGATTGATTGATTAACATCGAGACCCCAGAACATAGAAGTAATAGTAACAGAAAGTAATGGGTAACAGACTCGAGCAAAACAGCCTAAGCATGCTAGTAAGACACTGGCTCAACCAAAGGGGTGATAGGAGTGGAGGTGAGGCAATATCAAGGTTAAGGGATTCGTGTGATGGGTTCGTAACAGAAACAACTACTACTAAGGCTAGCAGAAAAGAACAACGGGAAGTATCGGTAATCAATGTTGAAAGGAACACAGTGGTTCATGTGAGTGATAACTTGCCTGCAAACCCAGTAGCCTGGTACTGAGCTAACTCCTTAGAAGGGGTGTCGTAAGTATCGTCGGTCTCAACGTCGTCGTTTATTCGAGAAGAAGCAAACAAACAAGGCAGAAATATAAACAATCATTATCATGGCATTGTGCACAATCAAGATGATGCATGACAAGTTAATGGTTGCATCAAAATAAACTAGCTAACATGATAACACAATTTAAATGGACCCCTATGCTATTTTGAGTTGCATATGGAAAAGGGTCCATGACTTAAGTGGAAACAAATGATTTACAACTAATTATTATGTGAAAGTTGTTAGCATGATGCATGCATGAAGATAACAACAAAATAACAACAAAAAGATGCAAGTGGTAAAACAATAAAACAAGTTTGGAAAATTAGTTCGAACTTTTGGGTTACTTAAACATGTCACACAAACAATTGTTGTTTTCATCAAGTTATAGTGTTCAAAACAAATAACAAAGTTTATATTTGAAAAGAACATCAAATTTTAGTTGGATTACATGTTTCAATTATTGAAATAGGAGTTAGGATGAATTTATTATGAATTAAGCAATATTAAACAAGTTTTAAATGATTTTAAAACAAGTTTGAATTTAATTGAATTTTTTTATTTGTTCAAAACATAAATTCAAACTCACATTTGAAAAGTTCACACTTTGATGGTTTGAAAACATAATTTGCATGTTCAAAAATATTTTATTTTGAGCAAGTTATGATTTTAGCAATTTTAATTGAATTAACAAGGTTTAAATTGTTTAGGCAATTTAAATTATTCAAAACAGGAAACAAAAATTATATTTGAAAAGGTTATTTAAAATGGCATGGAAAACATATTTTATTTGTATTTATTGGATTAATAATGAATTAGTTGTTGAATTTAGCAAATTGCATTTGAATTATTTGAATTCAAATTTAAATTGCATTTTGAAATTTCAAAACAGGAAACAAATGAATTATTTGGATAGATAATTAAATTTAGAACAATAAACATATTTAACTTTTGTTATTTGGAGTTATATTTTGAAAGTTATTCAAGTTTTAAATTTAGGTTTCAAATCTGCAATTTAAAAGGAATTTGTGTTGAGGCAGAAATGTGCAAAACATTTTATACACACTGGGGTTCTACCCTGGCCACTGCCAGTGGGCCACAGAGCCACTGGACGCTTGCGTGGCAACGGGTGTGGCTGACAGGGGGCCCTCCCTGTCAGCGTGGAGGTGGAAAAAAGTGTGGGATTTTATCCCAGGGAGCCAGGGATCGAACCCAGCCCCCCCTCGCTCGCGCTGCGTTAGTCTGAACCAGTTGGGCTGTTGCGTTTTGTTGTCAGTTAACAGCTGCGCAGACAAGGTAAGTTCAGTTTCGTGCTTATAACTGAAACTGACGCGCGAACCAACTGAACCTGACAGTGAACTGCGCCGGCGGCGAGCTGCGGCGATCACCGTCGCGTTGATGTGCAACGATGCGGTGTGCTGGGGTGGTGGTGATGCGCGCGTGCTTGCGATCGAGGTGGAGCAGACAGTGAGGGAGGCAGTGAGCTCACCCTCGATGCAGGTGAGGCAGAGGTCGGTGCAGAGGTGGTCGACAGCGATGGCGAGGACGGCGGCGTCAATCCCGTCGGTGTTGAGCTCGACGGCGGTGTCGTCGAGGAAGGAGGAGGTGCGGCGGGTTGGTTACAGCGATCAACGACGACGGAGGTGCACGGGAGGGGTGGATGCGGTTGAAGGTGCAGAGGAGAACGCTCCGGTGACGGCGGCGACGGGATGGTTGAACTCCGGAGGTGTTCGGGTGTCCAAACTGTAGAGGAGACGGTGGTGGTGCGGTTTTGGTGGCTAGGAGGGAGAGTGGCGCTGCGAGGCGGCGGGGAGCTTCAAGGATTGAGAGTAGAATTCCGGCGGGGTGGTGGCCGAAGGATTCAGTGGGCGAGATCGTGGCGAGGGAGAGGGAAACGGTGGCGATGCCGAGGGGAGAGGGGCTGGCTAGGTTTAGGGCAGCGGCGCAGGTGCCCTAGGGGTCTTATAGGGGCAGGGGTCGATGCTGGCCGTCGGGGCGTGACTGCGTCCGCCGTGGCATAGCGCGATGGACGCCGTACGCGTCGAAGACGACGAGGGCGGCTCAGCGAACCGGTACGGGCCGCGCGCGCAGGGTAAGTGGGCTGGGCCACTTTGCCCCCCCCCCCCCCCCCCACGCAGGTGAGTTCTTTTTCCTTTTTCTGTTTGTTTTTTTTTTTTCTGAAAACAAAAATGGAAGAAAAAGGAAAGTTTCCAAGTTAATAAAATTTTGGAAAAAATATGGTTAGTTTTGTTTTTCAATTAGCAACTCAAAACTAACTTTTGTTTTCCAAGGTTTTTCAAATTTAATTGTTGTTTGTTAATTAAACCAATATTTGAAAGAATTTTTAATATTAATTAAACATTAATGTAAGCAAACATTTCAATAGGGTGACCCCTATGGTTTAATTTGATTAAATGGGTATGTTTGTTTGGTGATTTTCATAAACTCAAGTTGGGTGCTGATTTGAAGATTTTATTTGAGTTTGAAATGATTTGGAATTAATTGATTGAATTAAAACCAATAATTTAATAAGTGATCATTATGGATTAAAAGAAACAATTTGGTTGTTTTTATTTGTGATTTTTATTTCAAAGGTTGTAACAGAACAAGTATGAAAACAAAGCATTGGAAAATTGTTTGATTTTCATTGTGAAAACAATTAAGAACAGATGCAAAACAAATAGTAAACAAGGCAAACAAGGAAATAAATATGATGCCATGATGCAATACTTTAATAACAAGAAATCAAACATTTTAAATGGTAGGTTTTCATACTTGGGCTGTTACAAAACGCCCCCCATTGAAGGAATCGCGCCCCGAGATTCCTACTGAGAAAAGAAAAGTCCGGATACTTCTTGGGAAGATCCTCTTGAGCTGTGACACGTGAAACACATCGTGCACATTGGATAGACGTCAGGGAATTTGGAAACCACCGGAACATTTTCAAGTAAAGGGAGAGGTTTTGCACCAAGGGTGTATAGCTGAATAGAATTTGATTCATTTGGAGAATAGATTATCTGGAATGTGGTGATTCAGGAATGCTTCCTCGAAACAACCCCAGGTGATAGGAATGCCAGCTCTCATAGCCTGGTAGTTTTCGAAACAACAACAACCTTTCTGGCCAGATAGACTTGATATTTGGGAAGTTTTGATTAGACGCCGGTAGAAGAATTGAAATGGAAAACAACAACAAGGTTTGAACGGACGAAAGGGATGTTGAGAAGAACAGGATAACGAAGCAACACCGGGAAAAACGAGAACAAAACACTCCTGAGGTACTACGGAAACCCCATCCGGGCTTCTAAAGGATCAATATCTACTGCTTAAGGAATAGAGGATCTGCTTCCGGGGCTTACACGCCTCCGTTCTCAATCGTGAGTAGGCAACATGATAAATCATGTCACAACCACCTCCATTCCTATGGTCTAGTAGATATAACCATCCTAGAGAAACCAGGATTCGTGAAAACCTAACTTGAAAGTTTAGATGAGAAGGGAAAACAACGTTACACTTCCTTACCAGAAAAGGGAGGGTGGGTGGGGAAAGAAGAAAAAGAACAGAATTCCTACTCTCACGTTTCATTTTTCCTATATAGCTACAAAATAGTTTCTAGACTCAACTGCGACCAGTAAAAAGGGATCCTACAGGCAGACAGGCTCTGATACCATTTGTCGCACCCGGACTTCTAAAGGATACTCGTCGTTCCGTTGAACAGTAGTAGATTGGATTACGGGGCTTACCGGCACCCGCGTCCTCTTACGAGTAGGCCAACACACGTATGTGTGACAACCAACCCCTATCTGTTCAGCGTCGACGTAAACTATCCCATAGAAATCAGGATACTTCCATTGACGTACTTCAAACCATACACACATGGTACGTCAACGGCGTTGAACAACTGATATCACAACAGATCTCTACGACACAAAAGATTGAAATAAGTTGCAAATAGCTCTCATTAGAGCAGAGGTAGCAAATACAATCATTCAGAGGACACATGTCCCAACAATTCATCATTACATCACAGCGGAAGCATTCAACATGTCTGAGTACAGACAAGAACCAAATAGGCCTAAGAGGCCGGAAACGAAAAGACGGAGCCCATCCACGAAGTCTCGGATCCTGCCCGGGTCTGCTATCTACTCGTCAGCAGTCTCGTCATACTCCACGTAGTAGCCACCATGTAGATCCTCGGAAACGTAGGTCTGCGGAAACCACAGCCCCAAAGGGGTCAGTACATAAACGTACTGGCAAGCAAGACTCACAGTTCACCAAAGTGTAACCCGACAACACCAAGCACAGATGCTTTGGGTCAACGGAAGAAAAGGGATATAAAGGATGCTGCAACTGGCTGCTCTAGACAACTACAGAGTTTCTACCACTTCCGGCTACCAGAAAGGAGATAAGATCGTGTATCGTAACCAACCTATCAACTAATCTCAAACAAACCCATCCTGGATCTCGCCCCTTATCCAAAGAAGCAATCCGAGGATAACTCACACAGTTGGATTAATGATGGTTCAGATTATTGTGTCAATAAGCCTATTACTAGTCAAGTAGTTAATCATTGGGTGTAAGGTTGTTAATCGTTAGGTTTAAGTTGTCCTGAGTACTTGTTAGCCAGTACTTTCACCAAGTAATCCATAACCGCGGAAAACACGGCTTCTCGAGAAGATTATCCCTGCTGGGTTGCACCAATTTGGCCGTACACGCAAGAATAACCCGCCAGATGGAAATGCACTTCCACCAAGCGGGGCACTCAACACAACTCAACTCTTCTCCGCATCAAGCCCAAAGCACCTTGGGCGCACGGCTAATCGAGCCCAGAAGAAAATGGACCCTCATAGCACTCTAAGAACGTGTCCCCCTATATGCCGACTACAAAAGTTCCACCCTGGCCTGGGCTCGCAAAAACATGCATGCGGCAAATGGAAAACACGAACTAAATGAGGCGATTTGGACGAGATGCGAATCGAATCAAATTGAGGGGGGCGCCCATACTCGCTTCCCACATGCGGTTAGTGCGCTCATCATGGATCAGTAGACAAGACCCTTTTCCTATTAGGGTCGACACTAGCAGGCCTCAAAACCACACAGGGCCTTCTGCCGGTGCCTTATCATCAAATTATTATTTAACAGTAACATTAGCATGATTGATTGATTAACATCGAGCGCCCAGAACATAGAAGTAATAGTAACAGAAAGTAACGGGTAACAGACTCGAGCAAAACAGCCTAAGCATGCTAGTAAGACACTGGCTCAACCAAAGGGGTGATAGGAGTGGAGGTGAGGCAATATCAAGGTTAAGGGATTCATGTGATGGGTTCGTAACAGAAACAACTACTACTAAGGCTAGCAGAAAAGAACAACGGAAAGTATCGGTAATCAATGTTGAAAGGAACACAGTGGTTCATGTGAGTGATAACTTGCCTGCAAACCCAGTAGCCTGGTACTAAGCTAACTCCTTAGAAGGGGTGTCGTAAGTATCGTCGGTCTCAACGTCGTCGTTTATCCGAGAAGAAGCAAACAAACAAGGCAGAAATATAAACAATCATTATCATGGCATTGTGCACAATCAAGATGATGCATGACAAGTTAATGGTTGCATCAAAATAAACTAGCTAACATGATAACACAATTTAAATGGACCCCTATGCTATTTTGAGTTGCATATGGAAAAGGGTCCATGACTTAAGTGGAAACAAATGATTTACAACTAATTATTATGTGAAAGTTGTTAGCATGATGCATGCATGAAGATAACAACAAAATAACAACAAAAAGATGCAAGTGGTAAAACAATAAAACAAGTTTGGAAAATTAGTTCGAACTTTTGGGTTACTTAAACATGTCACACAAACAATTGTTGTTTTCATCAAGTTATAGTGTTCAAAACAAATAACAAAGTTTATATTTGAAAAGAACATCAAATTTTAGTTGGATTACATGTTTCAATTATTGAAATAGGAGTTAGGATGAATTTATTATGAATTAAGCAATATTAAACAAGTTTTAAATGATTTTAAAACAAGTTTGAATTTAATTGAATTTTTTTATTTGTTCAAAACATAAATTCAAACTCACATTTGAAAAGTTCACACTTTGATGGTTTGAAAACATAATTTGCATGTTCAAAAATATTTTATTTTGAGCAAGTTATGATTTTAGCAATTTTAATTGAATTAACAAGGTTTAAATTGTTTAGGCAATTTAAATTATTCAAAACAGGAAACAAAAATTATATTTGAAAAGGTTATTTAAAATGGCATGGAAAACATATTTTATTTGTATTTATTGGATTAATAATGAATTAGTTGTTGAATTTAGCAAATTGCATTTGAATTATTTGAATTCAAATTTAAATTGCATTTTGAAATTTCAAAACAGGAAACAAATGAATTATTTGGATAGATAATTAAATTTAGAACAATAAACATATTTAACTTTTGTTATTTGGAGTTATATTTTGAAAGTTATTCAAGTTTTAAATTTAGGTTTCAAATCTGCAATTTAAAAGGAATTTGTGTTGAGGCAGAAATGTGCAAAACATTTTATACACACTGGGGTTCTACCCTGGCCACTGCCAGTGGGCCACAGAGCCACTGGACGCTTGCGTGGCAACGGGTGTGGCTGACAGGGGCCCCTCCCTGTCAGCGTGGAGGTGGAAAAAAGTGTGGGATTTTATCCCATGGGAGCCAGGGATCGAACCCAGCCCCCCCTCGCTCGCGCTGCGTTAGTCTGAACCAGTTGGGCTGTTGCGTTTTGTTGTCAGTTAACAGCTGCGCAGACAAGGTAAGTTCAGTTTCGTGCTTATAACTGAAACTGACGCGCGAACCAACTAAACCTGACAGTGAACTGCGCCGGCGGCGAGCTGCGGCGATCACCGTCGCGTTGATGTGCAACGATGCGGTGTGCTGGGGTGGTGGTGATGCGCGCGTGCTTGCGATCGAGGTGGAGCAGACAGTGAGGGAGGCAGTGAGCTCACCCTCGATGCAGGTGAGGCAGAGGCCGGTGCAGAGGTGGTCGACGGCGATGGCGAGGACGGCGGCGTCAATCCCGTCGGTGTTGAGCTCGACGGCGGTGTCGTCGAGGAAGGAGGAGGTGCGGCGGGTTGGTTCCAGCGATCAACGACGACGGAGGTGCACGGGAGGGGTGGATGCGGTTGAAGGTGCAGAGGAGAACGCTCCGGTGACGGCGGTTTGAAGACGGCGGCGACGGGATGGTTGAACTCCGGAGGTGTTCGGGTGTCCAAACTGTAGAGGAGACGGTGGTGGTGCGGTTTTGGTGGCTAGGAGGGAGAGTGGCGCTGCGAGGCGGCGGGGAGCTTCAAGGATTCAGAGTAGAATTCCGGCGGGGTGGTGGCAGAAGGATTCAGTGGGCGAGATCGTGGCGAGGGAGAGGGAAACGGCGGCGATGCCGAGGGGAGAGGGGCTGGCTAGGTTTAGGGCAGCGGCGCAGGTGCCCTAGGGGTCTTATAGGGGCAGGGGTCGATGCTGGCCGTCGGGGCGTGACTGCGTCCGCCGTGGCATAGCGCGATGGACGCCGTACGCGTCGAAGACGACGAGGGCGGCTCAGCGAACCGGTACGGGCCGCGCGCGCAGGGTAAGTGGGCTGGGCCACTTCCCCCCCCCCCCCCCCCACGAGGTGAGTTCTTTTTCCTTTTTCTGTTTGTTTTATTTTTTTTTTGCTGAAAACAAAAATGGAAGAAAAAGGAAAGTTTCCAAGTTAATAAAATTTTGGAAAAAATATGGTTAGTTTTGTTTTTCAATTAGCAACTCAAAACTAACTTTTGTTTTCCAAGGTTTTTCAAATTTAATTGTTGTTTGTTAATTAAACCAATATTTGAAAGAATTTTTAATATTAATTAAACATTAATGTAAGGAAACATTTTAATAGGGTGACCCCTATGGTTTAATTTGATTAAATGGGTATGTTTGTTTGGTGATTTTCATAAACTCAAGTTGGGTGCTGATTTGAAGATTTTATTTGAGTTTGAAATGATTTTGAATTAATTGATTGAATTAAAACCAACAATTTAATAAGTGATCATTATGGATTAAAAGAAACAATTTGGTTGTTTTTATTTGTGATTTTTATTTCAAAGGTTGTAACAGAACAAGTATGAAAACAAAGCATTGGAAAATTGTTTGATTTTCATTGTGAAAACAATTAAGAACATATGCAAAACAAATAGTAAACAAGGCAAACAAGGAAATAAATATGATGCCATGATGCAATACTTTAATAACAAGAAATCAAACATTTTAAATGGTAGGTTTTCATACTTGGGCTGTTACACCCTCCGGCCAGTCTAGGGCCGGGAATGGAACCGCCCGGCCACCCTCTTCCTTCTCGGCCACTCGGCGCGGGCCAGGAGGCAACGGTGCGTCGCCGCCATCGTCGTCACGCTGCCGGGCCGCTGCACCTGCTCTGCCCCGCCTGCCTCTCCTCTGCCCCTCGAGGTGATCTCCTCCCTCTCGCTCCCCTCCTCTCTCTCTCCCTTCCGGTCGCAGCAGCAGCATGCCCGCACCCGCACGCGAGCATCCACGTCGAGGCGCAGCAGCAACGCTCGCCGGTGACCATCCCTCGATCGTTTCTGTCCGCCCAGGTTCAGTTAACGTGCAGTTTTAGATTCAGAGAAAAACCACCGCGGACCACACCTTATCCCCCTCGAGTTCCCTCTGCTATCACAACTCGCAAGCACACCGCAGTGGCTAGCTGCCCCTTTGCGCGCCCAGGAGGGCAGGGGTTCGAGTCCCCCCTCCCACCAATTAACCAAACTTTTTGCTTCTATTTGTTTTGTTACATCACTTCACAGAAATCACCAATAGGTCCTTGCCAGTTCTTTTCTAGTCCCTGTTTATTTTTCCTAAGGCCCTAGTTGTAAATAAAATGGCAGAATTACACCTTAAACTTGTAAATTGCCTAAATAATTCATCTTAACTCCAAATTCAACATTTTTAATATGTTTTCTGTACCAAATTAAACCCTCTTTCCAAATATAATTTTTTTTTACTGTTTTGAATATTTTAAATTGGTGAAATATTTGAAAACTTGTTTAATTCACTTAATTTTGCAAAATTCATAACTTGGGCATAAAAATTCCAAATTCCACAAACTAAATATGTTTTCCAACCCATTTTTCATGTACTTTCCAAATGTCAACTTTGTTTGCTGATTTAAATAATTTAAATTGCTGAAAACAACTGTTTCTTAATTATTGCATTTAAAATTGCCAAAATAAGAACTTGCTCATTTTAAATCCAATTTCAACAAATGAAATATGTTTTCCATGCAAAATTAAACCACCTTTCCAAATATAAAATTTGTTTCATGTTTTGAATAATTAAAATTGGTTAAATGATTTAAACCTTGTTTAAATCATTTAAAATTGTTAAATTCATAACTTGGTCAAACTAATTTCTTTTGGGACATATAAAATATGTTTTCCAACCATAAAAGTATAAACTTTTAAAATATGAATCTCACTTAACGTTTTGAACAAATAAAAATTCAAATAAGTTCATGTTTGAATTAAATTCAATTAACTCTTGTTTAACTTATTTAATTCATAAGTAATTCATCTTAATTCCTTTTTCAATAAGTAAAACATGTTTTCCACCTAAAATTGTGTGCTCTTTTCAAATATGAACTTTGGTATCTGGTTTGAACAATTTAACTTGATGAAAACAACAAATGCTTGTGTAACACCTTTAAGGAACCAAAATCCCTTAACTTAATAACTAAAATATCAAAATGGGTAAACCTTATTTCCATTTGGTTCTATTGTTGTTATTTTGCTGTTTTCCTCATCCATGCATCATGCTAATCCACCTTCACCTGTTGTTTAGTTGTAAAACAAATGTTTCAACTTAAATTCATGGGATTTCCATATGCAATCCAAATTGCATGTGGGTCCATTTAATCATGTTGTTATCTTGTCAACTAGTTTATTTCCATGCATCAATTAAATGGTCATGCATCATCCCATGCTTGTGCACTATGCCATGTTATTGATTGTTTGTCTCTTTGCGTTGTTTGTTTGCTTCTTCTCGGATATACGACGACGTTGAGACCGACGATACTTACGACACCCCTTCTAAGGATCTAGCTCAGTACCAGGCTGCTGAGTTTGCAGGCAAGTATTCACTCACATGAACCATTGTGTTCCTTTCAACATTGGATACCGATACTTTCCGTTGTCTATTCTGCTAGCCCTATGAATAGTTGCTTCTGTTACGAACCCATCACATGATATCCTGAACCTTGATATAGCCTCACCTCCACTCCTATAACCCCTTTGCTTGTTGCCCGTGTCTTACTAGCATGCTTAGGGTTGTTTTGCTCGAGTCTGTTACCTGCTACTTTCTGTTACTATTTTCATTATGTTCTGGGGCTCGATGTTAAACAACAACCTGTTAATTTTGAGGTAATAATAACTTGCTGATAAGGCACCGGCAGGAGGCCCGGCGTGGTTTTGAGGCCTGCTAGTGTCGACCCTAATTAGGAAAAGGGTCTTGTCTACTGATCCATGATGAGCACACTAACCGCATGTGGGAAGCGTGTATGGGCGCCCCCCTCAATTTGATTCGATTCGCATCTCGTCCAAATCGCCTCATTTAGTTCGGGTTTTCCATTTGCCGCATGCATATTGCAGGTGCGAACCCTTGGCGCCAGGGTGGAACTTTTGTAGTCGGCATTTAGGGAGACACGTTCTTAGAGTGCTATGAGGGTCCCCTTTTCTTCGTGGGGCTTGATTAGCCGTGCGCTCAATTGCACGGGGTTCTTTAGGCTTGATGCGAAGAAGAGTTGAGTTGTGTTGAGTGCCCCGCTTGGTGGAAAGGCCATTCCATCTGGCGGGTTATTCTTACGTGTACGGCCAAATTGGTGCACCCCTGCAGGGATAAATCTTCTCGAGAAGCCGTGTTTTCCGCGGTTATGGATTACTTGGTGAAAGTACTGGCTAACATGTACTCAGAACAACTTACACCTAACTAATGATAAATTGACTAGTAATAGTCTTATTGACACAATAACTTGAACCATCATTAATCCAACTGTGTGAGTTATCCTCGGATTGCTTCTTTGGATAAGGGGCGAGATCCAGGATGGGTTTGTTTGGTGGTTAGTTGTTAGTAGGTTCCGATACGCTATCTTATCCCCTTTCTGTTAGCCGGAGGTTGTAGCATGTTCCGTAGTTGTTTAGCGCAGCCCGCTGCCGCATCTTTTGTATCCCCTTTCTTCCGTTGAACCCAAAGCATCTGTGCTTGGTGTTGACGGGTTACACTTTGGTGAACTGTGAGTCTTGCTTGCCAGTACGTTTATGTACTGACCCCTTTGGGGCTGTGGTTTCCGCAGACTACGTTTCCGAGGATCTACCTGGTGGCTACTACGTGGAGTATGACGAGACTGCTGACGAGTAGATAGCGGACCCGGGCAGGATCCGAGACTTCATGGTTGGGCTCCGTCTTTTCGTTTCCGGCCTATTAGGCCTATTTGGTTCTTGTCTGTACTCAGACATGTTGAATGCTTCCGCTGTGATGTAATGATGTTATGTTGGGACATGTGTCATCTGGATGATTGTATTTGCTATCTCTGCTCTAGTGAGAGCCGTTTGCAACTTATTTCCATCTTTTGTGTCGTAGAGATCTGTTGTGATATCACTTGTTCCAATGCCGTTGACGTACCATGTGTGTATGTTTTGAAGTACGTCAATGGAAGTATCTGGATTTCTATGGGATGGTTTGCGCAGACGATGAATAGTAAGAGAATGGTTGTCACACGTTTACGTGTTCGCCTGCTCATATTAAGATGCGGGTGCCGGTATGCCCCGTAAGCCATTTATCTACTGTTTAACGGACTGTGAGTATCCCCTAGAAGTCCGGGTGCGACAAATGGTATCAGAGCCTGTCTGCCTGTAGAATCCCTTTTTACTGGTCGCAGTTGAGTCTAGAAACTATTTTGTAGCTATATAGGAAAAATGAAACGTGAGAGTAGGAATTCTGTTCTTTTTCTTCTTTCCCCACCCACCCTCCCTTTTCTGGTAAGGAAGTGCAACGTTGTTTTCTCTTCTCACCTAAACTTTCAAGTTAGGTTTTCACGAATCCTGGTTTCTCTAGGATAGTTATATCTACTAGACCATAGGAATGGAGGTGGTTGTGACATGATTTATCATGTTGCCTACTCACGATTGAGAACGGAGGCGTGTAAGCCCCGGAAGCAGATCCTCTATTCCTTAAGCAGTAGATATCGATCCTTTAGAAGCCCGGATGGGTTTTCCGTAGTACCTCAGGAGTGTTTTGATCTCGTGTTTTCCCGATGTTGATATCATGTTCTTCTCAACATCCTTTTCGTCCGTTCAAACCTTGTTGTTGCTTCCCATTTCAGTTATTCTACCGGCGTCTAATCAATAACTCTGTTCCACCCTTCTGGCCAGATAGTCTATTCCCCAAATGAATCAAGTTCTATTCAGCTATACACCCTCCATACAGAACCTCTACCTCTACTCAAAAATGTTCCGGTGCTTTGTGAATTCCCTGACATCTTTCCAGAAGAGTTGCCAGGAATGCCTATCATTTCGAACTTCCAGAAAAACTATCCAAGGTGCACGATGTGTTTCACGTGTCACAGTTCAAGAGGATCTTCGCAAGAAGTATCCTGACCTTTTCTTTTCTCAGTAGGAATCTCGGGGCGCGATTCCTTCAAGGGGGGGCGTTTTGTAACATCCCAAGTATGAAAAATAGCCATTAGAATGTTTGCTATCTGTTATTTTATGTTTTGCATCATGACATCATGTTCATTGCATTTGTTTTGCTTGTTTTCCATTTGTTTTCCTCTGTTTTGCTTTGTTTTCCAACTGTTTTCATTTGTTTTCCTTTGTTTTCTATTTGAATTTCAAACCAAATTTCAAACCTTTTGTTTCATACTTGTGATGTTACAATTTCCAAAATGATATTTCAAATCAAAACAATCATTTGTTTCCATTAAAGTTGTGATTTCAAAACTGTTGATTTGTTTCTAATCAATAATTCATCTAATACCAAAAACATTTGAAATTCCAAACCAACATCCAAATAATTGTTCATACTTGTGATGTTACATTTTCCAAATAAAAGATTCAACTAAAACATCCAATTGTTTCCATTAAGAATGAAAAGCTCAAACTATTGAATTGTTCTTTTAATAATTCACTTAATCCAAATTTTATTCAAATTCAATTGCAAACAACAACCAATTGAAACTTATGAAAACTACAAACAATTCTAAGCAAATTGTTTCAATTAAAATGGAGGGTTCAAACTATTTGAAGTGGTTCTTTTAATTTTCACTTAATAATCAAATTTCATTCAATTCACTCCAAGTTCAAACAACAACATAATTTAATTATTTTTGGAAATCAAAACTTGCAAGTTGTGCTGTTACAATAAATAAGCAACATAAAAATTTATCCCAAGTTTTCTAAACCCCAAAACCCTAGTTTTCTTCTCTATTTCAATTCAGCAAAAAAAAAATAGAACAAAAAGAATAAAACAGAGCAAAGGAGAGAGAGAGGCCACCAAGGCCCAGCCCAAATTTTCCCCTAGGCCCATACCCCCCACCTCGCTTTCTTCTTCCTCGTACGGTGCCATCTGAAGCTCCCACGTCGACAGGTACAGGCAGTGAACGGCTGGAGCTTCTCCCCTCCTCCTATATCTAACCCTAGGGTGCCCTAGCCCCTGCCCTAGCCATCCTATCTTCTCCCTCCTTCCTCTCTCCCCCGCCGTTCTCTCCCTCTCTTTCTTCTCTGTACCTCCCCTCCTCTGAACCTGCACAATCTGAACCCGAAAATCCCCCTCTTTTTTGCCGGTGATCGCCGCCGGGAGGGTCCCCCTCCGGCCAGTCTAGGGCCGGGAATGGAACCCCCCGGCCACCCTCTTCCTTCTGGGCCACTCGGCGCGGGCCGGGAGGCAACGGTGCGCCGCCGCCATCGTCGTCACGCCGCCGGGCCGCTGCACCTGCTCCGCCCCGCCTGCCTCTCCTCTGCCCCTCGAGGTGATCTCCTCCCTCTCGCTCCCCTCCTCTCTCTCTCCCTTCCGGTCGCAGCAGCAGCATGCCCGCACCCGCACGCGCGCATCCACATCGAGGCGCAGCAGCAACGCTCGCCGGCGACCATCCCTCGATCGTTTCTGTCCGCCCAGGTTCAGTTAACGTGCAGTTTTAGATTCGTAGAAAAAACCACCGCGGACCACACCTTATCCCCCCCGAGTTCCCTCTGCTATCACAACTCGCAAGCACACCGCAGTGGCTAGCTGCCCCTTTGCGCGCCCAGGAGGGCAGGGGTTCGAGTCCCCCCTCCCACCAATTAACCAAACTTTTTGCTTCTATTTGTTTTGTTACAGCACTTCACATAAATCACCAATAGGTCCTTGCCAGTTCTTTTCTAGTCCCTGTTTATTTTTCCTAAGGCCCTAGCTGTAAATAAAATGGCATAATTACACCTTAAACTTGTAAATTGCCTAAATAATTCATCTTAACTCCAAATTCAACATTTTTAATATGTTTTCTGTACCAAATTAAACCCTCTTTCCAAATATAAAATTTGTTTACTGTTTTGAATATTTTAAATTGGTGAAATATTTGAAAACTTGTTTAATTCACTTAATTTTGCAAAATTCATAACTTGGGCATAAAAATTCCAAATTCCACAAACTAAATATGTTTTCCAACCCCTTTTCATGTACTTTCCAAATGTCAACTTTGTTTGCTGTTTTGAATAATTTAAATTGCTGAAAACAACTGTTTCTTAATTATTGCATTTAAAATTGCCAAAATAAGAACTTGCTCATTTCAAATCCAATTTCAACAAATGAAATATGTTTTCCATGAAAAATTAAACCACCTTTCCAAATATAAAATTTGTTTCATGTTTTGAATAATTAAAATTGGTTAAATGATTTAAACCTTGTTTAAATCATTTAAAATTGTTAAATTCATAACTTGGTCAAACTAATTTCTTTTGGGACATATAAAATATGTTTTCCAACCATAAAAGTATAAACTTTTCAAATATGAATCTCACTTAATGTTTTGAACAAATAAAAATTCAAATAAGTTCATGTTTGAATTAAATTCAATTAACTCTTGTTTAACTTGTTTAATTCATAAGTAATTCATCTTAATTCCTTTTTCAATAAGTAAAACATGTTTTCCACCTAAAATTGTGTGCTCTTTTCAAATATGAACTTTGTTATCTGTTTTGAACAATTTAACTTGATGAAAACAACAAATGCTTGTGTAACACCTTTAAGGAACCAAAATCCCTTAACTTAATAACTAAAATATCAAAATGGGTAAACCTTATTTCCATTTGGTTCTATTGTTGTTATTTTGCTGTTTTCCTCATCCATGCATCATGCTAATCCACCTTCACCTGTTGTTTAGTTGTAAAACAAATGTTTCAACTTAAATTCATGGGCTTTCCATATGCAATCCAAATTGCATGTGGGTCCATTTAATCATGTTGTTATCTTGTCAACTAGTTTATTTCCATGCATCAATTAAATGGTCATGCATCATCCCATGCTTGTGCACTATGCCATGTTATTGAGTGTCGCACCCTGATTTCTAGGGGATACTCACCGTACGAACTGGATAGCAGATGCTTGGATTATGGGGCATAACTGCTCCCACGTCCCAGCTTCCTGGTAGGCCTGCGCTTATGCGCGACAACACAAGCCCTGCTATTCCATCGTCGATGTAAACTATCCACTAGAGATCAAAGGCACTTCCGTCGACGTACTTCAAACCAAACACACATGGTACGTCAACGGCGTTTAACAAGTGATAGCACAACAGATCTCTACGACACAAAAGATTGAAATAAGTTGCAAATGGCTCTCATTAGAGCAGAGATAGCAAATACAATCATTCAGAGGGCACATGCCCCAACAATACATCATTACAATACAGCGGAAGCATTCAACATGTCTGAGTACAGACAAGAACCAAATAGGCCTAAGAGGCCGGAAACAAACAGACGGAGCCCATCCACGAAGTCTCGGATCCTGCCCGGGTCCGCTATCTACTCGTCAGCAGTCTCGTCAAACTTCACGTAGTTGCCACCATGTAGATCCTCGGAACGTCGTCTGCGTAAACCACAGCCCCAAAGGGGTCAGTACATAAACGTACTGGCAAGCAAGACTCACAGTTCACCAAAGTGTAACCCGTCAACACCAAGCACAGATGCTTTGGGTTCAACGGAAGAAAAGGGGATATAAAAGGTACTGCAACTGGCTGCGCTAACCAACTACAGAGATTCTACCACTTCCGGCTAACAGAAAGGAGATAAGATCGAGGATTGTAACCAACTGAAAGATAACTTCAAACAAACCCATCCTGGATCTCGCCCCTTATCCGAAGAAGCAATCCGAGGATAACGCACACCGTGGTACTTAAAGATGAGTCAAATTATTGTGTGAATAACCTATTACTAGTCAAGTTATTAATCATTGGGTGAAACATGATTGATCATTAGGTTCAAGTTGTCCTGAGTACTTGTTAGCCAGTACTTTCACCAAGTAATCCATAACCGCGGAAAACACGGCTTCTCGAGAAGATTTACCCTGCAGGGGTGCACCAAAGTAACCGACACTCATGAATATCCCGCCAGATGGAGCGGCCACTCCACCAAGCGGGGCACTCAACACAATCCAACCCCTCTTCGCATCAAGCCCAAAGCACCGCGTGCTGTGCGTGCGCGGCTAATCGAGCCCCACGAAGAAAAGGGGACCCTCATAGCACTGGAAGACCACGCCGCCCTAAATGCCGACTACGAAAGTTCCACCCGGGCGCCAAGGGCTCGCAAGATCATGCATGCAGCAAATGGAAAGCCCGAACTAGTACGGCGATTTGGACGAGATGCGAATCGAGTCAAACTGAGGGGGAGCCCATACTCCCCAAATGCGGGTAGTGCGCTCATCATGGATCAGTAGACAAGACCCTTTTCCTAATTAGGGGGTCGACACTAGCGGGCCTCAAAACCACCCTGGGCCTCCCGCCGGTGCCTTATCATCAAATTATTATTTAACAATAACAGTAGCATGATTGATTGATTAAACATCGAGCCCCCACAACGTAACAGATATAGTAACAGAAAGTAACGGATAACAGACTCGAGCAAAACAACCTAAGCATGCTAGTAAGGCACTGGCTCAAACAATGGGTTGTAGGAAGGGAGATGAGGCAATATCAGGTTTAAGGGATTCATGTGATGGGTTCGTAACAGAAACAACTACTACTAAGGCTAGCAGAAATAGACAACGGAAAGTATCGGTAACCAAGGTTGAAAGGAACACAATGGTTCATGTGAGTGATAACTTGCCTGCAAAACCCAGTAGCCTGGTACTGAGCTAACTCCTTAGAAGGGATGCCGTAAGTATCGTCGGTCTCAACGTCGTCGTATATCCCAGAAGAAGCAAACAAACATTGCAGAAAGATAAGCAATCAATACATGGCATAGGTGCACAAACATGGGATGATGCATGTCATGTTAATAGATGCATCAAAGTAACCTACTTGACAAGTAACACAATTTAATTGGATCCATATGCAATGAGAATTGCATATGGATGCAAATGCTTTAGGTTGAAGCAATGATCTACATTTGATTAACAAGTGTAAGTAGTTAAACATGATGCATGCATGATGATAACAAAACAATAACAACAAATAACAATGATGGATGCAAGTGAAAAAGGATTGGAACAGGTTTTGGAGATCATTGATTAAGTTTGGAAAGTTTGGTTACTTAAAACATGTCACACAAGTATTTGTTGTTTTCACCAATTTTAATTGTTCAAAATAGATAACAAAGTTCATATTTGAAAAGGTTATGCTTTTATGGTTTGAAAACATATTTTATATGTCCCAAAAGAATTTGTTTTGATCAAGTTATAAATTTAGCAATATTAAATGAATTAAATAAGATTTAAATTATTTAACCAAGTTTAATTATTCAAATCATGAAACAAATTTTATATTTGGAAAGAGGGTTTAATTTTGCATGGAAAACATATTTCATTTGTGGAAATTGGATTTAAAATGAGCAAGTTATTATTTTGGCAATTTTAAATGCAATAAACAAGAAACAGTTGTTTTCAGCAATTTAAATTATTCAAAACAGCAAACAAAATTTATATTTGGAAAGTACATGAAAAGTTGATTGGAAAACATATTTAGTTTGTTGAATTTGGAATTTTTATGAGCAAGTTATGAATTTTGCAAATTTAAGTGAATTTGACAAGTTTTCAAATTTTGCACCAATTTAAAATATTCAAAACAGTGAACAAAATTTATATTTGGATAGATCATTTAATTTGGTATTGAAAACATATCAAAAATGTTGGATTTGGAGCTAGGATGATTTATTTATGCAATTTCCAAAATATAGTGCAAATCTGCCATTTTTTATGATCTAGGGACTTAGGAAAAATTATTTCAGGGGTATAGATTAATTACCAGGGGCCTATTGGTGAATACCAGAAAGTTTCGTGACCAAAAGCATGTAAAATAAAAAGGTGGGTTTTATTGTGTGGGAGGGGAATCGAACCCTGAACCTCCTGATGCGTTCAAGGGAACAGAACCAGTGGGATAGCTGCTTGTGTGTTGACAGGGAAGGGGATCTCGGGAGGTTATGGTTCAGATCTGCACTGCAAATCAATTCGGAATAAAAGGCAGAAAAGGGGTGGGGGGCTGGGACTCGAACCCAACACCTCCAGGTTGCGCGCTGGGGTTTGCTACCACTACGGTGGGATGCGGATGCTTGTCAGGGTAGCGGTGCGGGGAGGGTTAAGCTTCTGTCTTGCGCGATTCTAACTGAATCGAAATTCAGTTCGCATCAACAGGAGGCCGCCGGCAGCAGCGATCGGCTGCTGCGCCTCGAGGTGGCGCTGGGGTGTCCGTGCGCTGCGGGCGGTGGGTGATGGCCAAGGGGAGTGGGAGGAGGCGAGGGAAGGGGATCGAGGAAGGGGCCCTCACCTAGTTTGCCTCGAGCAGGAGGGGTTGGGGCGGACTGGTCGCAGGCAGTGGCAACGCCGGCGACAAAAGCTTCACGGCGGCGGCGCTCTGGCCCTCCTCGGGCTCCGATGTGGTGTCGAGGTTGTAGGTGGCATTGAGGCCTTTCCATTCCCGCCATGGGGAGCTCCCGGGAACGCCTCCAGCGACCACGCCAACCTCCACAATTTTCGGCCATGGGAGGGCTCGGTGGTGAGGTTCAGCGAATTGGGTACAGAGAGGAGGAAGATGGGAGAGAAGAGAGAGGGTGGCGGCTTGAGGGAGAAGGGCTAGGGTTAGGGTTTGGCTCGGAGGGGAGAGGAGGAGATATAAAGGAGGGGGAAAGGACCATCGGATGGCTGAGGAGGAGGGGCAGGTCGCTGTCTCCATGGCGTCACCTCCTGTACGGAGGTAGGAGGAGACCGAGCGGGCTGCCCCTTGTGGGCTGGGCTTTCTCCCCCACCTGCTGAAACGTTTTTCCTTTTTATTATTAGATGTTCTTTTTTTTTTTTTTTTTTTTGTGGCTGTAGCTTTTTGGAAGAAAAACATATCTTTTGTTTATAGAAAATTCTGGAAAAATTTGGATAACTTCCCTAGGTTAGTAGCAATCATTTGGTGGCTTTGGTTTCCAAAAAGTTGAATGTTTGCTTGATGTTTTAAAAAGAAACCAAATTAATTGAAAATTGCAATATTAGTTACTATTGGGAAAACAAGGCAAATCAATAGGGTTTCCCCTAAAGTTTTAAAAGTGATTCAAAGAATTCCAATAGTGGTGAACTTTATGGATTCAAGAATGAGAAGGTTTGAGAAATGGTTTGAGTTTGGAAAAGGATTTGGAAATAATTGTTTAATTGAATAGTTGATTTAAGCAACAATTTAATAGATGAATTATAAAGGAATTAGTTGGAAGCAATTGATGTTTTGATTTGCAATTCTTTATTTGAAAGATTGTAACAGACAAGTGTGAAAACAATGTTTGAGTAAGGTTTGAATTTGAGTTGTGAAAACAGTGGAAAACAAATGCAACAAATAAGAAACAAAAGCAAACAACATGGAAACAATATGATGACATGATGCGATACCTTAATAAACATGAAACAAACATTCTAAATGGTAGGTTTTCAGACTTGGGATGTTACAAAACGCCCCCCCTTGAAGGAATCGCGCCCCGAGATTCCTACTGAGAAAAGAAAAGGTCCAGATACTTCTTGGGAAGATCCTCTTGAGTTGTGTCACGTGAAACACATCGTGCACATTGGATAGACGTCAGGGAATTTGGAAACCACCGGAACATTTCAAGTAAAGGGAGAGGTATAGGTTTTGTATGGAGGTTGTATAGCTGGGTAGAATTTGATTCATTTGGAGAATAGACTATCTGTAATAAGGTTGGAACAGAGTTATTGACATCAATGGAACACCAAGGATGACATCAATGTCAGAATCAGCAACATGAGAGTAACGAGGAATATGTGGCCTCTCATTAGAATTGGATTGTTCTTCCTTATGATGGAAATCAACATTTGAGATCCCGGAGAGTGAACGGTGATTTGATTGCTTAGTGGAACCAGAATTGGGTTGTATGTTGTGGAAAAGATTGTTGACACAAAGGAATGTGATGCTCCGGTATCAAATAGCACCTTAACTGGATAAGAGTTTACGAGTTAGTTTTGATTGGACGCCGGTAGAAGAATTGAATTGGAAAACAACAACAAGATTTGAACGGACGACAAGGATGTTGAGAAGAACAGGATATCAACATCGGGGAAAACAAGAACAAAACTCCTGAGGTACTACGGAAAACCCATCCGGGCTTCTAAAGGATCAATATCTACTGCTTAAGGAATAGAGGATCTGCTTCCGGGGCTTACACGCCTCCGTTCTCAATCGTGAGTAGGCAACATGATAAATCATGTCACAACCACCTCCATTCCTATGGTCTAGTAGATATAACCATCCTAGAGAAACCAGAATTCGTGAAATCCTAACTTGAAAGTTTAGATGAGAAGGGAAAACAACGTTGCACTTCCTTACCAGAAAAGGGAGGGTGGGTGGGGAAAGAAGAAAAATGGCAGAATTCCTACTCTCACGTTTCATTTTTCCTATATAGCTACAAAATAGTTTCTAGACTCAACTGCGACCAGTAAAAGGGGATCCTACGGGCAGACAGGCTCTGATACCATTTGTCGCACCCTGATTTCTAGGGGATACTCACCGTACGAACTGGATAGCAGATGCTTGGATTATGGGGCATAACTGCTCCCACGTCCCAGCTTCCTGGTAGGCCTGCGCTTATGCGCGACAACACAAGCCCTGCTATTCCATCGTCGATGTAAACTATCCACTAGAGATCAAAGGCACTTCCGTCGACGTACTTCAAACCAAACACACATGGTACGTCAACGGCGTTTAACAAGTGATAGCACAACAGATCTCTACGACACAAAAGATTGAAATAAGTTGCAAATGGCTCTCATTAGAGCAGAGATAGCAAATACAATCATTCAGAGGGCACATGCCCCAACAATACATCATTACAATACAGCGGAAGCATTCAACATGTCTGAGTACAGACAAGAACCAAATAGGCCTAAGAGGCCGGAAACAAACAGACGGAGCCCATCCACGAAGTCTCGGATCCTGCCCGGGTCCGCTATCTACTCGTCAGCAGTCTCGTCAAACTTCACGTAGTTGCCACCATGTAGATCCTCGGAACGTCTTCTGCGTAAACCACAGCCCCAAAGGGGTCAGTACATAAACGTACTGGCAAGCAAGACTCACAGTTCACCAAAGTGTAACCCGTCAACACCAAGCACAGATGCTTTGGGTTCAACGGAAGAAAAGGGGATATAAAAGGTACTGCAACTGGCTGCGCTAACCAACTACAGAGATTCTACCACTTCCGGCTAACAGAAAGGAGATAAGATCGAGGATTGTAACCAACTGAAAGATAACTTCAAACAAACCCATCCTGGATCTCGCCCCTTATCCGAAGAAGCAATCCGAGGATAACGCACACCGTGGTACTTAAAGATGAGTCAAATTATTGTGTGAATAACCTATTACTAGTCAAGTTATTAATCATTGGGTGAAACATGATTGATCATTAGGTTCAAGTTGTCCTGAGTACTTGTTAGCCAGTACTTTCACCAAGTAATCCATAACCGCGGAAAACACGGCTTCTCGAGAAGATTTACCCTGCAGGGGTGCACCAAAGTAACCGACACTCATGAATATCCCGCCAGATGGAGCGGCCACTCCACCAAGCGGGGCACTCAACACAATCCAACCCCTCTTCGCATCAAGCCCAAAGCACCGCGTGCTGTGCGTGCGCGGCTAATCGAGCCCCACGAAGAAAAGGGGACCCTCATAGCACTGGAAGACCACGCCGCCCTAAATGCCGACTACGAAAGTTCCACCCGGGCGCCAAGGGCTCGCAAGATCATGCATGCAGCAAATGGAAAGCCCGAACTAGTACGGCGATTTGGACGAGATGCGAATCGAGTCAAACTGAGGGGGAGCCCATACTCCCCAAATGCGGGTAGTGCGCTCATCATGGATCAGTAGACAAGACCCTTTTCCTAATTAGGGGGTCGACACTAGCGGGCCTCAAAACCACCCTGGGCCTCCCGCCGGTGCCTTATCATCAAATTATTATTTAACAATAACAGTAGCATGATTGATTGATTAAACATCGAGCCCCCACAACGTAACAGATATAGTAACAGAAAGTAACGGATAACAGACTCGAGCAAAACAACCTAAGCATGCTAGTAAGGCACTGGCTCAAACAATGGGTTGTAGGAAGGGAGATGAGGCAATATCAGGTTTAAGGGATTCATGTGATGGGTTCGTAACAGAAACAACTACTACTAAGGCTAGCAGAAATAGACAACGGAAAGTATCGGTAACCAAGGTTGAAAGGAACACAATGGTTCATGTGAGTGATAACTTGCCTGCAAAACCCAGTAGCCTGGTACTGAGCTAACTCCTTAGAAGGGATGCCGTAAGTATCGTCGGTCTCAACGTCGTCGTATATCCCAGAAGAAGCAAACAAACATTGCAGAAAGATAAGCAATCAATACATGGCATAGGTGCACAAACATGGGATGATGCATGTCATGTTAATAGATGCATCAAAGTAACCTACTTGACAAGTAACACAATTTAATTGGATCCATATGCAATGAGAATTGCATATGGATGCAAATGCTTTAGGTTGAAGCAATGATCTACATTTGATTAACAAGTGTAAGTAGTTAAACATGATGCATGCATGATGATAACAAAACAATAACAACAAATAACAATGATGGATGCAAGTGAAAAAGGATTGGAACAGGTTTTGGAGATCATTGATTAAGTTTGGAAAGTTTGGTTACTTAAAACATGTCACACAAGTATTTGTTGTTTTCACCAATTTTAATTGTTCAAAATAGATAACAAAGTTCATATTTGAAAAGGTTATGCTTTTATGGTTTGAAAACATATTTTATATGTCCCAAAAGAATTTGTTTTGATCAAGTTATAAATTTAGCAATATTAAATGAATTAAATAAGATTTAAATTATTTAACCAAGTTTAATTATTCAAATCATGAAACAAATTTTATATTTGGAAAGAGGGTTTAATTTTGCATGGAAAACATATTTCATTTGTGGAAATTGGATTTAAAATGAGCAAGTTATTATTTTGGCAATTTTAAATGCAATAAACAAGAAACAGTTGTTTTCAGCAATTTAAATTATTCAAAACAGCAAACAAAATTTATATTTGGAAAGTACATGAAAAGTTGATTGGAAAACATATTTAGTTTGTTGAATTTGGAATTTTTATGAGCAAGTTATGAATTTTGCAAATTTAAGTGAATTTGACAAGTTTTCAAATTTTGCACCAATTTAAAATATTCAAAACAGTGAACAAAATTTATATTTGGATAGATCATTTAATTTGGTATTGAAAACATATCAAAAATGTTGGATTTGGAGCTAGGATGATTTATTTATGCAATTTCCAAAATATAGTGCAAATCTGCCATTTTTTATGATCTAGGGACTTAGGAAAAATTATTTCAGGGGTATAGATTAATTACCAGGGGCCTATTGGTGAATACCAGAAAGTTTCGTGACCAAAAGCATGTAAAATAAAAAGGTGGGTTTTATTGTGTGGGAGGGGAATCGAACCCTGAACCTCCTGATGCGTTCAAGGGAACAGAACCAGTGGGATAGCTGCTTGTGTGTTGACAGGGAAGGGGATCTCGGGAGGTTATGGTTCAGATCTGCACTGCAAATCAATTCGGAATAAAAGGCAGAAAAGGGGTGGGGGGCTGGGACTCGAACCCAACACCTCCAGGTTGCGCGCTGGGGTTTGCTACCACTACGGTGGGATGCGGATGCTTGTCAGGGTAGCGGTGCGGGGAGGGTTAAGCTTCTGTCTTGCGCGATTCTAACTGAATCGAAATTCAGTTCGCATCAACAGGAGGCCGCCGGCAGCAGCGATCGGCTGCTGCGCCTCGAGGTGGCGCTGGGGTGTCCGTGCGCTGCGGGCGGTGGGTGATGGCCAAGGGGAGTGGGAGGAGGCGAGGGAAGGGGATCGAGGAAGGGGCCCTCACCTAGTTTGCCTCGAGCAGGAGGGGTTGGGGCGGACTGGTCGCAGGCAGTGGCAACGCCGGCGACAAAAGCTTCACGGCGGCGGCGCTCTGGCCCTCCTCGGGCTCCGATGTGGTGTCGAGGTTGTAGGTGGCATTGAGGCCTTTCCATTCCCGCCATGGGGAGCTCCCGGGAACGCCTCCAGCGACCACGCCAACCTCCACAATTTTCGGCCATGGGAGGGCTCGGTGGTGAGGTTCAGCGAATTGGGTACAGAGAGGAGGAAGATGGGAGAGAAGAGAGAGGGTGGCGGCTTGAGGGAGAAGGGCTAGGGTTAGGGTTTGGCTCGGAGGGGAGAGGAGGAGATATAAAGGAGGGGGAAAGGACCATCGGATGGCTGAGGAGGAGGGGCAGGTCGCTGTCTCCATGGCGTCACCTCCTGTACGGAGGTAGGAGGAGACCGAGCGGGCTGCCCCTTGTGGGCTGGGCTTTCTCCCCCACCTGCTGAAACGTTTTTCCTTTTTATTATTAGATGTTCTTTTTTTTTTTTTTTTTTTTGTGGCTGTAGCTTTTTGGAAGAAAAACATATCTTTTGTTTATAGAAAATTCTGGAAAAATTTGGATAACTTCCCTAGGTTAGTAGCAATCATTTGGTGGCTTTGGTTTCCAAAAAGTTGAATGTTTGCTTGATGTTTTAAAAAGAAACCAAATTAATTGAAAATTGCAATATTAGTTACTATTGGGAAAACAAGGCAAATCAATAGGGTTTCCCCTAAAGTTTTAAAAGTGATTCAAAGAATTCCAATAGTGGTGAACTTTATGGATTCAAGAATGAGAAGGTTTGAGAAATGGTTTGAGTTTGGAAAAGGATTTGGAAATAATTGTTTAATTGAATAGTTGATTTAAGCAACAATTTAATAGATGAATTATAAAGGAATTAGTTGGAAGCAATTGATGTTTTGATTTGCAATTCTTTATTTGAAAGATTGTAACAGACAAGTGTGAAAACAATGTTTGAGTAAGGTTTGAATTTGAGTTGTGAAAACAGTGGAAAACAAATGCAACAAATAAGAAACAAAAGCAAACAACATGGAAACAATATGATGACATGATGCGATACCTTAATAAACATGAAACAAACATTCTAAATGGTAGGTTTTCAGACTTGGGATGTTACATTGAGTGTTTGTCTCTTTGCGTTGTTTGTTTGCTTCTTCTCGGATATACGACGACGTTGAGACCGACGATACTTACGACACCCCTTCTAAGGATCTAGCTCAGTACCAGGCTGCTGAGTTTGCATGCAGTTATTCACTCACATGAACCATTGTGTTCCTTTCAACATTGGATACCGATACTTTCCGTTGTCTATTCTGCTAGCCCTATGAATAGTTGCTTCTGTTACGAACCCATCACATGATATCCTGAACCCTGATAAAGCCTCACCTCCACTCCTATAACCCCTTTGCTTGTTGCCCGTGTCTTACTAGCATTCTTAGGGTTGTTTTGCTCGAGTCTGTTACCCATTACTTTCTGTTACTATTTTCATTATGTTCTGGGGCTCGATGTTAAACAACAACCTGTTAATTTTGAGGTAATAATAACTTGCTGATAAGGCACCGGCAGGAGGCCCGGCGTGGTTTTGAGGCCTGCTAGTGTCGACCCTAATTAGGAAAGGGTCTTGTCTACTGATCCATGATGAGCGCACTAACCGCATGTGGGAAGCGTGTATGGGCGCCCCCCTCAATTTGATTCGATTCGCATCTCGTCCAAATCGCCTCATTTAGTTCGGGTTTTCCATTTGCCGCATGCATATTGCAGGTGCGAACCCTTGGCGCCAGGGTGGAACTTTTGTAGTCGGCATTTAGGGAGACACGTTCTTAGAGTGCTATGAGGGTCCCCTTTTCTTCGTGGGGCTTGATTAGCCGTGCGCTCAATTGCACGGGGTTCTTTAGGCTTGATGCGAAGAAGAGTTGAGTTGTGTTGAGTGCCCCGCTTGGTGGAAAGGCCATTCCATCTGGCGGGTTATTCTTACGTGTACGGCCAAATTGGTGCACCCCTGCAGGGATAAATCTTCTCGAGAAGCCGTGTTTTCCGCGGTTATGGATTACTTGGTGAAAGTACTGGCTAACAAGTACTCAGAACAACTTACACCTAACTAATGATAAATTGACTAGTAATAGTCTTATTGACACAATAACTTGAACCATCATTAATCCAACTGTGTGAGTTATCCTCGGATTGCTTCTTTGGATAAGGGGCGAGATCCAGGATGGGTTTGTTTGGTGGTTAGTTGTTAGTAGGTTCCGATACGCTATCTTATCCCCTTTCTGTTAGCCGGAGGTTGTAGCATGTTCCGTAGTTGTTTAGCGCAGCCCGCTGCCGCATCTTTTGTATCCCCTTTCTTCCGTTGAACCCAAAACATTTGTGCTTGGTGTTGACGGGTTACACTTTGGTGAACTGTGAGTCTTGCTTGCCAGTACGTTTATGTACTGACCCCTTTGGGGCTGTGGTTTCCGCAGACTACGTTTCCGAGGATCTACCTGGTGGCTACTACGTGGAGTATGACGAGACTGCTGACGAGTAGATAGCGGACCCGGGCAGGATCCGAGACTTCGTGATGGGCTCCGTCTTTTCGTTTCTGGCCTCTTAGGCCTATTTGCTTCTTGTCTGTACTCAGACATGTTGAATGCTTCCGCTGTGATGTAATGATGTTATGTTGGGACATGTGTCCTCTGGATGATTGTATTTGCTATCTCTGCTCTAGTGAGAGCCGTTTGCAACTTATTTCCATCTTTTGTGTCGTAGAGATCTGTTGTGATATCACTTGTTCCAATGCCGTTGATGTACCATGTGTGTATGTTTTGAAGTACGTCAATGGAAGTATCTGGATTTCTATGGGATGGTTTGCGCAGACGATGAATAGTAAGAGAATGGTTGTCACACGTTTACGTGTTCGCCTGCTCATATTGAGATGCGGGTGCCGGTATGCCCCGTAAGCCATTTATCTACTGTTTAACGGACTGTGAGTATCCCCTAGAAGTCCGGGTGCGACAATCAATATTTTGATGTCAGAAATATATTTCCGACATCCCGGGACATCTTATGCCCCCTACATTTGCTCCATAAATCGTGCAACCTCAATTTCTCTTTCATAATACCTCCGGAATAAATTTTGGTAGTAATAGAAACTGTTTCTATCACTCCGGGACATCTCATGCCCTCTTCGTAAATTCTCTCTCGTATATAAAATATATCTATCACTCAGAAACACCGTTCTGGTGATACTCCTACTTGATCTAGATCTATCGATATACACAAAATAAGCCCAAACTTAAGTGTGTTTCCCCTACAAGGTTGATAGTGTGTGGACATGAAACTGGAAACTCTTTCCTTTTCAACAATCAATAGCGGGGTCATGCACACCCATATTTACTACCACATAATAAATGAATAAACTGCTGAACTTGTTGGTTATTATACAAATCTCCCATTACTCATCATACCGAACTTACCCGATACTATTGATTCCGGTATTGTCTGTGAAACAATCTCTGGTTCACTAATACCTTTGTCTCGTCTCGTTATTCGGTCAGTTTCCTCTTACTCGTTATTGTATTATGATATCCTACATGATGCATCATCATTCTGCATTGTCTGCAGAACTTATAGATATCAAGAATATCGAGTGGGCCCAAGTATTTATCTCTTTTTTTACGGAGGAGTAATTCCCATCTCAGAACATTGAGATAATATACATTTTTAGAATTACCCAGTAGCTACCTTTATGTTCACCCAGTTTACGTTGTGATTCTTGATAGCACAAAATTAAAGCCTCCATAATATATTATCATGTTAAGCTCATGGTTAAAGGATGCATTGTGATATAACCGTGTTGTGATATGATCTATACTTCTTATAAAGCAAAACTCCACTAACATACATTAATTATTTTTCTATCTCAACATGCAAGTTATCCACATCATCCATTCTTCTCACCAATCAATTGTCCATGTCATCTTCACTAATATTATTAATCACTACATGCAAATAACACATCACCCATTTCATAAGCCATCCAATTATGTACATTAATAATTTAAAATATGTAAATACTATAATAAATTTAATTTTGTATATTCATTTGAAAAAATAATGCATCATGTCCCTTATAAATTTTTGTTTACACATGATCCATTTTTTAAACCATCCAATCACTACTAGAGAAAAGCCTATAGGAGCAAATGAGGGCTCGAGGCGCATATTGGAAAAATGCGTCTCCTATATATTATGCGAGGCGCACTGTCAAGATGTGCCTCCTATAATGCATATATAGGAGGCGCATTTCCAAAATATGCGCCTCACATACTTCATGTGGGGACCACAGCCTCCTGGCCCCAGGTTATGCGAGGCGCATATGGCCTTATGCGCCTCCTATAATGTATGTATAGGAGGCGCACTTCTATAATATGCGCCTCGTATATTTTGTGTGGGCCCGGGTGGCGTCGGTGGCAGCGAAGGCGAGGCGCATCTGGCAAAATGCGCCTTCTATAGTTGGAAGTATAGAAGGCGCATATTGAGCTAAATGTGCCTCCTATAATATGGGGTCAGAGTGGGCCCACGAGGCAGCCAGTGGGGCCGCGGGAGAACTCAGGCTCAACAGGGGTTTTCTCCTCTCCTCGTTCCCATCTCCCTCCGCCGACCAAAAATGTTGGTGGCTCGCCGTCACACGCCGCCCCCACCTCTGCCCCAAACCTCCTCCGCCGCCTCTCCGCCCAGCCCAAACCCACCGCAACGCCTTCCCCATCCGATGAGGGCGCAGGGGCGTGGGCCCGGCGCGGCGTCGCGCTCTTGCTGCTGGGGCTCATCGCCGCCGTCGGCGCCAGCGCCGTTAGGGAGCTCGCCGTCTTCCTCTCCTGCTCCAGGTCCACTTCTCCCCTCCGCCTCCCATCTCTCTTGCCGGCCCTCTCCTGCTCCTGCTCCAGGATGCGTGCTGCTGTCCTTGTTAAATTTTCTCCTCGTGCACTCAAATCTGTACAAGAGATCCCCATGCTCTAGGTGCCCGATAAACTTCACCAAGGTTAAATGTTCAACCTTCGACAGTGTCTGGATTTCACTTCTGAACTCTACATATAGGTGCCTGTCATGCATATTCTACCAATTCCAGATGTTACATGAAAGGATATCATTCATTTGGTTGCTGGAAGTAATTGTTAAGAAGATCCATGCTCTTCAGTGTGTTAAGAAACTCGCCCACAAACCTTCTTAGCTCGCTTTACGGCTATGATCGATCCATCCCTGAGCTTCCCCTTGTACACAGTGCCAAAATTTCCTTTTCCGATTTTGTTTTGTTCACTGAAGTTCAAAGTAGACAGGCAAATTTCATGAAATGAGAACTGGTCTGGCCATGACTTGTGTTGTCTTGTGCTTGTGCTGCTTGCTGATGAAACTCTTGAGACATCTAGAAAGCATTGGAGACATTGCAATTAATCAGACTTGGTCTTGCTTGATCAATTGAACAACTAATATTAGGAATATGCACACTAATGAATTAGGAACCTCTATGCGGTGAATAGAAAAATAATGATTGAGAAAAATATGCAGATTTAAATGTTAACTGAACTTCAACGCATCTTGAAGGACCTTGAATTAACATAAGCTTATGTGTTCGGTGTTCCCGAGATGAATGGAAATAAGGCAGAAAAAGCTGTTAACATGCTGGTTTGGTGAAAGATGAAACATCATGCCAAACCCTTGATCAGGACCACACTCTATTGTTCTTGTATGCTACAATTTGCTTATTTCGTGTGGATCAACTTTTGAAGGCCATCCGCATCTTATTTGACCAAGTGTCAAGTCAACATACATGTTTTTTTCTGATGCAATTACAGTTTGATGATAATAACCAACTCAAATTGTAGAGGCATATATGGCATCAAGATAACATGTACACAACTGAGGAATGAAAAAAGAAAATTGAACTTACTGGAACCAGAAGACACGTCATGAGCATTGTCTGAAGGCTTGACATGACCTTCACTACTTTCTGATCGGTGAGGAGAAGAGCAGTTTGCGCATGCTCCTGCAATTATCGTAGCAGCTGCTTCCCAGAATGATCTTGTGCTCCTGGCCTTCTTGTCAGCCATGCTGGAACGAGCTGTATAGGTGGATGTCGTGGAGATGCCAGGTTCTATCTGAAACTCAAGATTGGAGCCATAGAGATCTCCATGGCCAGTCCGGGATGCCCGACAGCGTGCTGTCTGCATAGTCAATGGGGCTAGAAGATGGCGTTGAAAGCTGCTCCCACTCCCACATAACAAGGCGGCATGTTCGTCTGGCTCTTTCCTTAAACTTTTGTAGACTTAACGCGATAGGTATACGATTCAAGCTTACCTGGCCTACACCTCTTAATAACTAGGAAAGGAATGCTTATTTGTGTTTCGGGTCAAGCCAGTGAAGTCAGGAGCATACGCATTCATGAAAACTACCACTCACGGACCAGTAGTTTATTGTGGTGAAGGATTCAGTGTGTTCATAACTGTCATATGGGAAGCGCCTTGACAACCTGAAGCACCCACAAATATGTGTGTTTCAAGCACGAAGCTGCTGCTTAGCCTCTGTAGTTTGAGTTCATCAGTGCTATCTCTGTTCAGCCATTAGACTCCCTTTTCCTACCAGAGTTCTGAATCATGTTTGAACGATGTTGTTTCCTTTGATATGGGGTGGCCTGATCTTCTCGTTGAGCTTCTCTCTCTTTTTGTGGTTTTCTGGATTTTGTGATAACTAGTGCTACACTGAGACCTCTCACTTGGATGACCCCTGTTGCGAGATGCAACAACAACCAATCCCTTTGGATATTCTCAACTACACACTCTTGCACACGTAATCAAAGATCACGAGTGGTCCTGTATCCCCCTATTCCCAGATGGAATAACAAGATATCACGCAACTTTGCAATGGGTAACTCCACCAACAAGGTGGGGATAACTTTCAGATGAACATGGTTCAATCTAGAAAATCTAGGGTTTAATTTCAACTTGGTCTAATCTATTCCACACGCAGGTGGTAGCTATATATGAGGGAGGGGATGTTCCCCACGAAATTGGACCTATTCCTACTCGTTTGGACTCCTCCAACTCGGATACAAACTGACCCCACATGGGTGCAGCCAATTGGACTCTATTTGGAAACTGGCAGAAAACTATTCGTGGATTATTTCGGTCACCACGGCTTGCACAAGTCGAATTTCTTGATGGGGCTGGATCCATTGGAAAGCCCTTGGAGCCCGTATGAAGAATTCATGACTATTTCAAATTCGGGACTCCTGCCAGTCCGAACTGAAACATTATTTCCTTGTTGGTGTTTTCCATGCCTCCTTCCTTTGCTCGTTGCTTCCTCTTCTCCATCCATGTTTGTATTATTAATAAACCTAATCATACATAAATTCATAGGCTTAGGTAGTATAACATTCTCATAAACACAAACATTATTTATTACTAGGAAAGAATTCACCTTATAATAAACATCAGTGAGACTCAATATTTCCTTCCAACTCAAGCATGTACATTCACCATGGACCCCTATGATATCCTCATCATCCTCCCTTTCTTCAAGACAAGACGTCCGCGGCTTGTTGTATGCTGAAAGTGGAATAAACAAAAAGAACAACGTGTATGCACAATACATATATCTATAATGAGGTGCATTAGTTGTTATCATATCATAAAATTGTTCCCTAGACATGTGACCACGAATTTTGCTTGTAAGCATCACATAATTGTCATAGCACTCCATAAAATAGCAATACCCAATTGCAAATATTAGTGAAGCTCATTAAATCATGATCAAAAGGAAAATCATATGTGTATATATTTTTATAGTTTAGTATCAATTCAAGTGTTCTCACAGAAGATCTATGATCAAATTTATGTTTATTAGTACGCTCAAAGGTGAGAATATGCTTATTATTTTCATCATGAAAATTGCAACTTAATTTGCAAATATAAGTGAAGAACAATTTATTAGCACATGTATGTGACAAGTATTGTGGCAAACCAAACATATGTGTAAAATTATGCTCATATGTAGGAAGTTGTAGCTTATTTTCCCAAGGTAAAACAATGTTCAATTCGGCCACTTTATCACAAGTGATGCACATATGATCCACCATAAAAATTTCACTCATGTTATAGTCACCAATCAAGTTAAAAGTGAAATAAGAAACATAATTGCTAGAATTGACATATGAAATTTCAGCAATCTTTTTCATAGCACTTTGCACATTAATTGATTCATTTAACATGATGTAATCCACAATATCATTAGGTGGTATTTTAGCAAGTACTTCTTTATGTGAAATCAACACCACATGATTAAATTTCGAAATTAACACATTATCACATGTAGGTGGACTATCTATGCTTGTTAACTCACAAGAATCAACTAGCAATTTTGTGGGTTCACATAATTCAATACTTGAGAGGGGTAACACGAAATCAGCACCTTTATCAATAGCATCCTCCTCAGATTTAGTAGGTATCAATTCATCTATCTCAAGTGGTGATGCAGGTTGTACTTGATGTGGCTCCCTTTCTTCAAAAGTAACCTGCATATCACAAGAAACAACACTAGGAGTAGACATGATTACATTAGTAGAAACAACCTCACATGCCTTCTCATCCTCGACAAATCCCATAACTAAACGCTCAAGTCTTTGCATCTCAAATTTTTCAAGTCTTTGCTTTTCAAGCATTTGAGCAGAAATTAAGGGTTGATGTCTAATTCTTTCAAATTTTGTAAGCCATGCATGTATTATCCAATCTTTCTTATTGTTCCAAAATAATTGTAAATCAGATAATGGCTATCAAAATTAACTCTATATCTAGTGCACCGTTGTTGTCCCAACAAAATATGAGAACAAATAATATCTCTAGGCATCACATGACATAAAATTTTCTCCTTATGGCCATGAATGGTTAAAGGAACAAAAACTATGTGAGTAATAATAAGTTCATCATCATATGTAGGTAACCTAAATGGATCACATGTGTGTGGAACCAGCTGAAATTATTCAACAACCTCAGGAGTAACAAAATTATACTGTGTACCTTTATCAAGGGTAATAGTAACCTGAATTTCCTTGATGTCTGCTGTGAAGTGGAACAAATCTTTTGCTGGAATCCCACTAGCATCCTCCTTCCAAAACGTAGCACTGCAAGCATCAACACTAGGAAAACCCATTGATTAATTTGTAGTGACAAAATAACAATAGGTTGTGGTGTTCTCTCACAACTCACTCAAAACCAAGCAAAGATGGCTTCACTTATTGTTCCAAGAGAGAAAAGGATCAACTTACCACAAGTGCCAATGAAAAGTGTACCAAGTGTGAGAAGAGAATATTCAGGATATCAAGTGTCACAATGCAAAACAGGGTATTTGGTGGGGCTTGGTTGGGAATCCTAACAACACCAAAATAACAACTCCAATGCACTCTCTAATGTGATGAAAACACTAAAGGAACACACTCACACTGGGAGACAAATGTGGCTTAGCAATTATATGGAAGAGATATTGCAAGCACTAGAAAGACACTAGCAAATACTCTAAGAAATCAGGCACAAGATTGCTCAAATATGTCCACAAAAATATCCAAGATATGATAAGATTCCACTAGTGATAGTATGTCTCGGCCTCTTTTTGCTTTTTCTCTTTCTATTTTTTATATACTTTTTCAATGGCCTTTGAATCAACTAGGAGCAACAAGAGATATGGACACAAAATTGATCAAATTGAGCAGCCTGATAGAGCAATAAAAACAGCTAGTCTTTGGGTAGGTTCCTAAAAATTTGCTGTAAATAGGCTGTGGCTAGGTTTAACAAAGATCAGACTGGAAATCGTGTCGTGTAGACTTGCTGCGGTGTGTGTGCGGTATGACTTTTTGATGCGCTCGGCACAACAGAAATTTGGCGCGTAGTGGTGTTTCTCGGAAGTTGTGTGTGTAAACGCTTTGTATTTTGCTCAGAGTCCGACAGGAGCAGAGACTTTGGCGCGTCCGCGCGCGATTTGCTCGGACTCCGACCTGGACAGAACGCGTCGATAGGACGCGTTGACGCAGTAATCGCGTGTGGCCGGTCGTGGATCCGTGTGTGTGCGTTTTGGCAGGCGCGTGGCCGGTGGGCCGGTGGCGTTTGGAAAAAAAAAGTGCGGCCGTTCTTTGGCAGGTAGAGGCAGCAGTTGTCGGCTAGCGATTCGATGGTTCTGACACGGAAGCGAAAACGCGTGGACGCAACGCGTCGGCGCGTTTTTTTTTCTTTTGGCAGGACGCGGAGCGATCGGCAGACGCTGATTGGCGAGGACGCGGTAGCGCTCGTTTTGGCGAGTAGTGGTCCGTGTGCGTGTAGGAACAGACGCACGCTCGGACAGAAAACGCGTGGACCACAGCTTTTGGCCGGTAGCGATAAGGACCAGGGCGGAAGTGGATCTGCGCGCGACTTGGATTTCCGTGACGCGGAGCAGCACAAACGGAGTAGGACAAACACGCGCAGCAACTTTAGACAAATATTTTTGGTGGGATTTTCGGTATAGATCGAAAACAAAAGATCTAGACACAAAAAGATGAACACGATGAACCCTAAAAAGATGAAAAAGAAAAAAATAGGAACGCAAATCGACAAGAAACAGCAACTAGTAGATGCAAATTGGTGTTGATCTAGGCTCTGGCAAAACTAAAACCTAATATTTTTGTGGGGCTTTTTCTGGATAGGAATAAAAACAACGAAAAGTAAAGATAACTTTGCTCACCGAGTAAACCTGAGAATCTGATACCAAGATGATATGGGGTGGCCCGATCTTCTCGTTGAGCTTCTCTCTCTTTTTGTGGTTTTCTGGATTTTGTGATAACTAGTGCTACACTGAGACCTCTCACTTGGATGACCCCTGTTGCCAGATGCAACAACAACCAATCCCTTTGGATATTCTCAACTACACACTCTTGCACACGTAATCAAAGATCACGAGTGGTCCTGTATCCCCCTATTCCCAGATGGAATAACAAGTTATCACGCAACTTTGCAATGGGTAACTCCACCAACAAGGTGGGGATAACTTTCAGATGAACATGGTTCAATCTAGAAAATCTAGGGTTTAATTTCAATTTGGTCTAATATATTCCACATGCAGGTGGTAGCTATATATGAGGGAGGGGATGTTCCCCACGAAATTGGACCTATTCCTACTCGTTTGGACTCCTCCAACTCGGATACAAACTGGCCCCACATGGGTGCAGCCAATTGGAATCTATTTGGAAACTGGCAGAAAACTATTCGTGGATTGTTTTGGTCACCACGGCTTGCACGAGTCGAATTTCTTGATGGGGATGGATCCATTGGAAAGCCCTTCAAATTTCCTAACCGGATTGTTCTCATTTGCTGTATTTGGAGCCCGTATGAAGAATCCATGACTATTTCAAATTCGGGACTCCTGCCAGTCCGAACTGAAACATTATTTCCTTGTTGGTGTTTTCCATGCCTCCTTCCTTTGCTCGTTGCTTCCTCTTCTCCATCCATGTTTGTGTTATTAATAAACCTAATCAAACATAAATTCATAGGATTAGATAGTATAACATTCTCATAAACACAAACATTATTTATTACTAGGAAAGAATTCACCTTATAATAAACATCAGTGAGACTCAATATTTCCTTCCAACTCAAGCATGTACATTCACCATGGACCCCTATGATATCCTCATCACTAATTGAATCTTCACTGCTCCTTTTTGCAGCCAGGCGATGGAGAAGGCCACCCAGAACCAGCAGATAGCGGACGCAGTCGGCAAGCCCATCGCGCGGGGTCCCTGGTACAGCGCCTCCATCGCCGTGAACAAGGCGAGGCGTCTCCTGCACTTTCCCACTGTCGGGGCCCCAAGGAGATGGTCTTCTCAAGTTCAAGGCTGTTCGAGCTGGAGGCGCGAGTTGGCAACTTACGTGTTCAAGTTCTTACGTTTCATACAGAGCTGCATTGGATTAGATATATCTTGTTATGCTACGGGTCATCTTAATGATTGTTTTAGTTTCTTGGCGGTTTAGCACTATTTCACAGGCTAAAACAAACTAATTCTAATATCGTAAATGAACGGAGAATAATTGAAATAATTCTCTCCCAACTGTTATCACCTATACAGAGCAAACATCAATTTTCGCAAGTGTTCGGCATTAGAATTAAATAGCTAAATTCTGTTACTTAGTCACAAGTCATGGTATGTAGTAGTCTTTATCACCTATGCTCGCAAAGTTGCTCTTCACGACTATCATTTATAGTATAAACTTCACAGGTTGGTCGGTTACCATTGTAGCCAGTAATGGATAGCATTTAGCTTCTTTTCAGATGGAGGATGAACACTATGTGTGTAGCCTGACTAATTGATTAAGTAATTTTTTTATGATTAGGCTTATGTTGGCACAACTAAAAGCCACATGATTGTAACATGATGAAGCCGGACTAATTGATCAAGTAATCTGGTTTATGATTAAGAAAATGTATGCGACGTTGACATGACTAAAAACCATTAGATTGTAATTCCAAGAGGAAATTGTCCCTTCACACCTATTTCTATTAGCAAATCTCGTAGTGCTACGTATAGGGACTGAGGTCAACCTGGTACCCGTTATAAAAAATCTGCATTTTCACAAGTCCGTAACAGTGCAAATGGAAGAGTGAACACTATTGAAATATTTGTGATTTTAGCAGATGTTTTAAATGTTGTACAAGTTAGTTCTGATTTCATAAATGAATACATCATGATTGGACTGTAGACCATGCATTTGGATAGTGACAAGTACAGTGCAGTTACAATAAACTACCCCTGTAAGGAAGATACATTTATCATGTTGGCAGACTTAGTCGATTGGTTGTGTTTTATAAGCCACCCCTTGTCATAACCCTGTCGTTTTGCCCCGTCACCTAATATCAGTTACAGTAGTATAAACTTTACATGTTGGTTAGCTACCCTTTGTAGCCTGGAATATAGGCTCTTTTCAGATAGAGTATGCATACTGTGTTTGTAGCTTGACTAATTGATCTAATAATTTGGTAAATGGTTAGGCTTAGGTAGGGGCAACTAAAAACCATAGGTTTGTTACATTATGAAGCAGGGACAAGATCACAATAACTATCTGAAAACAAACTGTGTGGACAGACCTAAAAACTATTGGATTATAAATGTTTCCAACAAGAGAAAATTGACCATTAACACCTATCTATATATCTATCAAATCTTGTCGTGCTACATATAGGGACTGAGGTTCTCTATCAAATCTTGTCGTGCTACATATAGGGACTGAGGTCAGCATATATCCTTTAAGCAAGTTACAGTGACCATAGATCAAATATTGGGCAAAATCAACTAGTGTGCATCATACTTATGTGTAACAAATTCAAAAATAGCAATTTATGACATGTGTAGCCTGTAAAATTAGAAAAGCTTAAATTATAATATTTGTTCACAAATTTCCATGCCTAGTCTCTCTAGTGGTACTTCTACCGAGCATTTTATTTGGTGGACTACTGTGATAAAGATAATAATGCTAGTCCAACTAAATTAATTATGGGACTAGAACAAGAATGAGAACTAGTGTTACAACTTAACTAAAGTAGTGATCAAGATACTCACATATGGCCTACAGTCCATGCTGATCAAGAAAGATTTTGTTGACAAAGTTAGCTTTGCATTGTAAATAAATGAAGTCGATTCCGCAACACATTTCATTGTGCAGTGGAGGTAGAAGCACCATCAATATTTTGGGATGTCATGTAGGTTCAGAAGCACCAGCAATGAACTAACTAAAATGAGTTTTTATTGGTTCTTGGATGAGCGATATTGAAGTGGAGTCTAGCAGATTAGTTCTGGGATGCTTATTACTAGACCTAATTCGTGCCTATTTAGTTGAGTATGTTGCTTGTTTTTACACGGTTACACTGTTTGAACTGTTAAGGACATTTGTTGACTCTCAGTCATCTTTCTTTGTGTGTATAGGAGATGGCGAAGAATTGCTATGTCGTGTACATCGGTCGGGTTCCAGGTGTGTACGAGGAGTAGGAAGACTGCGCGAAGCAAGTGAACACCTTCTCGGGCAACCTCTACCAAGGATATACGAGTAGAGAGGTGGCGGAAGAGAAGTGGAGGAAGTGGAGGAAAAGTGGAGGAAGTAGAGGAGGTGGCGGAAGAGAGGTGGCGGAAGAGAAGTGGAGGCACGGAAGGAAGAAGTGGAGCAACTTCATCGTGATCATCATCGCCTCGTTGCTATCCATCGTAGTCTATGTGCTTTACTCTCACCTAAGCTAGCTAGAGCTCGATCCGTCTTCGCAGTTGTAACGTGATTGTGAACTTGTACTCGATCGGAGACACAAACACTTGTGTTGTGTGATGTACTTTGTGTAAATAAACTTGCATATATGTATGTCGCGATTGATTCAACTTGATGGTATTCATGGTGATTCTAGTTTCTGCAAATTCTGGATTGTTGTACTGTATTTGTGTATCTATATATCTGTATATGTGTATTCTGGAATATGCAGTAATTCTGCAAAATTTAAAAATCGAAAATGTTATAAGAGGCGCATATTAGGAACTATAGGAGGCGCATATGGGGATATATAGGAGGCGCATTTATCTGCATATGCGAGGCGCATTTCAAAATGCGCCTCCTATAACATATAGGAGGCGCATTTTGAAATGCGCCTCCTATACCTGCATATAGGAGTCGCATTTTGAAATGCGCCTCCTATATGCAGGTATAGGAGGCGCATTTCAAAATGCGCCTCGCATAACCCATATACGCGAGGCTTGGCGCTGGAGGCGCATTCTATATGCGCCTCGCATAAAAAAAAAGTGCCTCCTATAACCTTTTCTGTGGTAGTGAATTATTCATATTAATAATTTAAAACATATATACTATGATCAATTGTAGTTTCTAAAGCGATCCCCGCAGTAACGCGTGGGGTATCCTTCTAGTTCTAAGGAAAAAGATGTCTTAGTGCAATCTCTTGGCATATCAATCGATTTAGGGAATACACAGCCATATTGTTCCCTTCCAACAATATTATATTTAGTAATGTTGATAAAAACAATGTCCATGACCAGGAAAACATAGTCATCAAACATCCAATGAATCAGTCATCAAAGGCAAGACTAGGGTTTGTTTCCGTGTTCATGTTACTACACATGAGCGCGAGTTTTCCTCTGAATCTCATATTCAGGAACCACGTCAGTTATAGCATAGTAATATGAATCTAATTATGAAACAGTTGTATAAATATTATTGCCTTTTATGCATACATCCAATAGTCTCCCACTTGCACAAGTAGTAATAATCTGTTTGCATAACTCCATCAAACATCTAAGAGATGTAAGTGAACACTCATGTAAACATTTGTGCTAGAGACATTTGTCATGAACCCCTTATGAGGTTGTATGAACCATTTTGTATTATGAAGAAACTCTTTCTTTGATGATACCCTTGATCATAAGATCAAATGCAGTCCAGGATATTCTAGGTGAAACCTTGGTACTTCATCTAAGAATACAGTTTCGCTGTTTTCACAGATCATCCTGCATCTTTTGTGAAATACCACACCTAGTCCATATAATGAACCGATATCCAAAATATTAGAAGTACTTAAACTTATACCCTTTACTTCTATTGTTGGAGTGTTCATAAATTTATGCTTAAATCAATTAAGCAAATCTAAATCCTACTATTCATATAACCAGGAGATTATATCTTAGCCCTTGGTTAATACTTATCACATACGTACCATTCAATAGCCCTTACATTATAAGCCAATTCTCATAAGTTACTTCTTATAAAGTAACCCTTACATTATAAGCCAATTCTCCATCGCTTTGAAGAAACATCTTCAAAATATCTTTGAGGAGAATATCCATAATAATTTGGAGCTAATTGAACTTTTACCAAATTCATTTTTTCCAACAATTATTACTTCATGTATTTTGACACAATGCATTTACAGAGGAATTTCTATTATGATCATTAATGATAAATCATTTGATCATTTCTCACCAATGTTTTTAAACATTAGTTCTTGCATTGGAAATCCCAATTTCTTCCGAGACCCTAGTTCTCACAAGTTTCAAATTTTCATTTAAAACTTCATGCATCTATTTATCTCAACACTTATATTAATTTTCACCCAGGATTTTGATCCTTTCTGAATTAATAACTTTTCTATCACATGTATCTTAGAAAATAATATTTTCAATGATACATCTTTTCTGTCAAACAAAACGTTTAATGATTTCAATAACTTAGATATCATTAAAATAACTCCCACTGACTTAAAAGAAAACAAGACTTGTATAATTTTCTATGAAGTCAAAATAACTCTTGTTTTATTTCAAATTATATTGCCACTCCAAAAATTTATACCAACTGGCTTTTATTTGTATAAAATAATTTAGCCCTTTTATAATAAACTTTATATATAACAAAAACCCTCGAGTTGTACTTAGTACACAAACTCGATTAATTTTCCTTCAAAGAAAATTGTTTTTGTTATTTACTCATACATACTATTATAAAGATCGATCAAGCTTTGCTACAGATCATCAGATCTTTAGTAGTCAACTCTCTATTTTGTCATAAAACTATGTAGGACAAAACAAGATTTATGATCTTTTTATTCCAACTGAAGTTTCACAACTTGAACTTATTCATGGTTAAGTATTTTTGTTCATAAGTAGCCATGCCTTAAACCGCAATGGCTCTCGGTTTTAGTCTAAGAGAATTGTCAAGTGGAATTGCTTCCGCTTGCACAACTCTGATAACTATTTCCGGAGATTCATCAATCCCTTCAAGAAATACTATCCTCCCACTGAATTCAACAAAGAATTAATTAATTTAGAATCACATATCCCTAGTAACAAAACGTTGTTACTTATGTGCTGGTTTTAGATGAGGATTTCCAATGTAAAATTGGAACAAGCCACAAAGTATAACTTTGTTCTTTTAATCTTAGGATCAAGTTTCAATATATAAGAAACTTCTAGATTCTAAGACTCATGTGTCTCTTTAGTAGCTTGCCTTTCAAAACTATGACACAAAGTAAAGAAAATAAATTTGTGCTAAAATAAAACTTAAGTTACTATGCTATTCCATGGTAATATCGAGAACTTATTTGCAAAAGAATCCTTCTTAGTGTTTGCCTTTGTCTCACTTAGTCAAATATGACTTGAAAACTTTCAAGACATCACTAAGAAATAACTTCTGATTTTTTGTGAAATCCATTGTACTCGTTGACTTCTTGATCACAAAATATTTCAAAATAAATGACATTTCACCCATTCAAAAGATTTGTAATCTGATCATCCATGAAGGGATTGATCTATATTATTCTCATAAGATAACTAAGAGTTTTTCCTATCAATCCACGAGAGTATTACGTCGCCAAGCATGCGACCTCATTATAATAACTTGAGCCAAAGCTCATAAATCTTTCGAATTATAAAAATAAAAGTGGAGATGTCTTCACCCTTAGATGATCCTTTATGTGCCTAGCTTGACTCTCATCAAGACCTTTTATTCTTCTGTCTCCTTACTTTCCACAGCTCCTATATCGAATGCATAAAATAATTTTAGCAGTCGTTACACAAGAGATACTAGTAAGAATGAAGAATATCATTTCGGTATAACTCTTATACTGTTATCAGCTTTGTTGAATTTTTCCTTTTGCCCGAGGTATCTTTATAGTTCCTCTTCCAATGCCCTTTCTTTTTACAGAAAAAGCATTCAGACTTGCTCTATACAGAAAACTTGGGCTTATTCTGTGCTTTATCATTTTTGCCCGTTCTGTTCTTTTTCTTCTTGAATGGTGTAGTTTGGGAAACCATCAATACTTCATTGTTTTCCCTCCTCACACCAGCCTCAGCAGTTTTCAGCATATCAAGGAGCTCATCTGGTGTTTTTCCATCCCATTTATGTTGTAATTCATCATAAAATCGTTGTAAGATGGGGGAGTGAAGCCAACACCAAATATGTACTTAGCTCAGATGGGATTGGAAATCCCAAAGCATGAGGCCTAGTCCCGTAACCAAACATCTTTATTACATGTTCGCTCACCGAGCTTCCTTCTATCATGTGACATGACCACAAAGCCTCCGTTACTTCATAACGTTCAGTCTTAGCTTGTGCCTGGTACACGGTCGTGAGTGCAATGATCATGTCATACGCGGACGTACGATCAAATCGTTTTTGCAACTTAGGATCCATACATGTCAACACGAGACATTGAACAACTATTGCATCATCACTCATCAAGGTGTGTGCATACTTTTCCGCATCAGAAGCGTATTCATCGAGATCCTCTAGAACAAGAGCATCAAGGTCATACTCTTTCTTGATACCCCTGAGAAAAATTCTCAGGGCACAGACCCAATCCTCATAGTTACTTCCATTAGCAGCAAGTGGTTTCTTCTCAAGTAGTGGACCAAGGTTAATAGCAGGTGCATAACGAGCCATGGATCTACAACAATTAAATAGTTCACTTAGACATGTTCATAATTATTTTCTAAGCAGTTGTTAAAATAATTAACTATGTGCTCCCACTAAATCTGATATTCCTTGTAATAAGAATTTAATGTATTACAGAATCCATGCTCAACTTCTAACCAAAGTATGTATCCACCTCGATGGCTATAAGCTTAAACGGGTAGGCCAAATTGCCAATCACCACCACCGTGATTTCCGCTTCACCTTTTGATGTATGTGCTCCAAGCTCATGACTTTCATGCCTGAATGCCAAGACAACCAATTGCTCCTGATGCAGCAAGTGATGTCATACTGACCCCTATATTCAGGTGATGAGTATGGATTAGCGCTATGCCCGCCTTCTAATCATAAGAACACGTTGATACCTATATTTAGGTGATGGACGTGAACCCTAATGAGCTTGACGATGCTAAAGTTGTGAGAGCATGATCTAGCTTGGTATTTATATGAGGAATCACCCTAGTAATCAGAACTAATATGCAATCAAGGGACATAAACAAAACATAATAAAACATGCACGAATAGAAGTGATGTAGTATAGTCCTCCCTCATCTCCAACGGATTCTGCGTTGGCGGTGCTATGTCGAGGTTCACGACAAGTGAAATCCTTCTCCTTTACCATCATCGCCATGATTGGGTTTAGGATGGTTTTGCTAGCTACAAAATAGTGTTAGGTAAAGCATATCAAAATTCTAAACTTCAATACTATACCACATCACGTTTCCTGCAAAGCAGAGTTAGACGCCCCTAAAGTTTGTTTTGCATCTTTTAGCATGGTTGTAGGATCTACGAAACAAACCATTAAGTAACCTATGTTTCCATAAGGCATGATTATTCACATTGCTAGATTGACATTGCAGGGTGAAGGCGTGTGAACACACGTTCGTTGGGAGACACCAAGAGGAAGGTATGATGAGTACAGCAGCAAGATTTTTTCTCAATAAAAAACCACGGTTTCATCGGACCAGTAGGAGAAAGAAATCAATTCTGAAGGTTGTTTACAGCTAATGTCGGCAGGGAGCACTACCAGGCTCATCAGCAACATGGAATCTGCACACAACATAACCAAGATACTTTGCCCCAACAAAACAGTGAGGTTGTCAATCTCACCGGTCTTGCTGAAAACAAAGGATTAGACATACAGTGTGGAAAATGATGTTTGTTTCCAGTGAATGAAATGAGAACAATGTTTGCAGTGAAAAAGAACAGTGTTTGCAGTAAGTTGTATTATCAATGTAAAAGAATAGACCGGGGTCCACATTTCACTAGTGGTGTCTCTCCATAACAGATAAATAACATGCTGGGTGAGCAAATTACAGTTGGGCAATTGACAAAATAGAGAATGCAATGTAATGCATATACATGACATGATGACTACAGTGAGATTCATTTGGGCATTACAGTATGATACATAGACCGTTATCCAACTGCATCTATGACTAATAATCCACCCTCAGGACGTCATCCGAGCAAACTTTGGGTATTAAGTTGCAAGCAACAGATTATTGCATGAAGTAAAGTGCGTAATGTAAACAACACAATTATCCTTAGACAAAGCATTGATGTTTTACTCGTAGTGGAAAAAACACATCCACAATCTCATAAGTTATTTTCACTCTCCTAGATTAACGAAGGCATGAACCTACTATCTAGCATAAACACTCCCTCTTGGAGTCACACGCATCTACTTGGCCAGAGCATCTACTAGCAACAAAGAGAATGCAAGATCATAAATAACATATATGATAGATATATAACCAACTTGACATAGTATTCAATATTTATCGGATCCCAGCAAACACAACATGTAGCATTACAATAAGATGATCTTGATCAGGTTAGGCAGCTCACAATATCCAAACATGATGGCACAAATAGGAGAAGACAACCATCTAGCTACTGCTATGGACCTGTAGTCCAAGGATGAACTACTCAGGCATCACTCCGGAGGTAGGCATGGTGATGAAGAGCCCTCCGGTGATGATTCCCCTCTCCAGCAAGGTGCCGGGAAGAGCTTCAGAACCCTCCCGAACTAGGGTTGACGACGGTGGCGGTTGTGGAACTTTTCGTGGATCGAGGCTTGGGTACTTAGGATTTTCTCGAGGAAGGAAATATATAGGCGGAAGGACGATGTCGGCTGGCGCCCAGGGGGGGCACACCACGTGGTGGGGCGGCCGGGGGGCCGCGTTACCCTATGGTGATGCTGCCTCCCTGGCCCCCTTTGGGTCTCCTTCGGTCTCCGTGTACGTGACATAAAAATAGGGGCTTAGAATTTTGTTTCGTCCAATTCCAAGAGTATTTCCAGAACAACTTTTCTGAAATACAAAAACAGCAGAAAACAAGAACTGGCACTGTGGCATCTTGTTAATAGGAAAGTCCCAGAAAATGCATACAAATTATATGAAGTGTATAGAAACCTGTAGCAATTGGAATAATATAGACATGGAACATGAGAAATTCTAGATACGTTGGAGATGTATAAAGCATCCCCAAGTTTAGTTCTACTCGTCCTCGAGTAGGTAAAACGATAACAACAAAATAATTTCTGAGCTGACATGGTACCAACACAATATTGATCAACATTATTGTAAAAGCATTGCAAGCGAAGATCAAAGTACTCTAAACATAAGCATGATAGATATAATTCCAACAATGTAACTTAGCAACTATGTTGCAACATGAAAAATAACACAAACAAAAGATCATGAATAATAATGCATTGAAATTGACACATTTGTTTCGAGCATAGAGAAAACATAGCAAAGTGGTATTCAGCTTGTCCTTCATGGAATAGCAAAACATAACTTCCAGGACACCTTCAAGGTTCAAATGGTGACTAGATACAAATAATTTGAGAACAGGTAACAACATAATCATGAATCAATCAATAATGAATTTTGGTACTATGCACATTATACTCATAATGACAACTATGCTCTCTTAATTGATGCATAAAGTTAGAAGATGAAGATTCAACATAAAAGTGAAAGAAAGGCCCTTCATAGAGGGAAGCAGGGATTACTCATGTGGTAGAGCTTTTTATTTACATAAAACAGAGGTATTAAAAATATAATTTTGAAAGGGGTGTATGTCTATGTCAACGAATGGTAATGAAAAACTTACCATAACTCATGTCAAGAAAAGTGTTTAGACTTTTGAAAGCGGTTTCCATTGCTTTATTAGTTTGAAACTTCCCCTCACCTTTCTTTCACAAACCAGGGATAGCCGTGTTCACGGGTACCCACCAGCTTTCATAAAACCATGGGGAAGTGCCTTTTGTTATTATTTGGCACCAGCTCTCTACAAATTTAAGATGAGCACAGATTCCGTACTCATCAGGGGAAAGAGGGGGAAGAACTTTGCTTGACATAAGACACAATAAAATTTGAACTACTTCCTCATGAGCTAAAACAGGAGTAGAAAACATGTAACAGCTTTTGAAGGTTTTAAAGGTAGCACACAAGCAATTTACTTTGGAGTGGCGGTGAAATACCACATATAGGTAGGTATGGTGGACACATTTGGCAAACTTTGGGTTTTTGGGAGTTGGATGCACGAGTAGAGCTCATACTTAGTACAGGTGGAGACTAGCAAGAGACTGGGAGCGACTAACTAAGAGAGCAATAACGGCCATAATCATGCGTAGCAACAAAAAAATATTAATAAAAGCATAAATGATATTACAAGCAAAAACTAAATGATTATAGTGGCTAGAGGTGACTGATTTGTAGTCATAACATGGTGTGAGCATGCGTCAAGTCAACCCAAATAAAGCATCAAAGGAGACTACCACAATATTATGCTTCGCTATGGTAAAAACAACTCATGATTTCTTTCAATGGCACATTAATCACTCTCAGATATTTGAGACAAGTCATGCTACATCAATAACTACTAAGCATATAATTAAAATAATATCCAACATGACATGTTAAAGTCTAAGCCACAATCTAAACAAGATTCTTATTGCACCATTATAAGCATGAAATTTTTATTATTCTCCAACACCAATCAATTTATTTCAACGCAAATTCTCCAAATAATTTATCAATGAAACAAGAGAGTACTACTCTACAAGAATAACAGCTCTGAATAAGACATGCATGAAAAACAGGAGCTATAAGAATTAGAGCAGCTAGACAATAAATGAACAATACGAGTATTCATATGAAAAAGCGGAGCGTGTCTCTCTCCCACACAAGAATGCTAGGATCCAATCAAGTTTATTATAGAAAATAAAAGAAAATAAAAACAAACAGACGCTCCAAGTAAAGTACATGAGATGTGAACGAATAAAAATATAGTTTCACTACAAATGACCTGATAAGTTGTTGATGAAGAAGGGGATGCCTTGGGCATCCCCAAGCTTAGACGCTTGTGTCTTCTTGAAATTTTCTGATGATCCACGGGGGCATCCACAAGCTTAGGATTTTCACCCTTCTTGATCACATTATATCATCCTCTTCTCTTGACCCTTGAAAACTTCCTTCACACCAAACTCAAAGTAATTCTCATTAGAGGGTTAGTGCATAATCAAAAACTCACATGTTCTGCATGGACACAAGCATTACCAATACTAAGAAAAGTTGCAGCCACTGATGTTTTGTGGATCAAAGAAATCCACTCAACATAGTAAAGGAGAGAATGCAAAATAAAAGGAAGAATCTTCCAAAACCAGAATAGTATGTAAAGACGAAATTTTTTTAGGCACTTACGTTGCTCAGATCAGAAAACCCAGAACTAAGAAAAGTTGCATACATATCTAAGGATCACGCACAATTGTTTTTAGGATGTTTTGATTTTTCTGGAATATATGGCGAATTAAACGGTGGACTGCAAAAATTTGTTCCTGCGCAGAAATCATAATCTAGCATCGACTTTCCACTAGAGACTTTACTTGGCACAAAAATTCAAAAAAATAAAGATACAAAGGAGTTGTTACAGAAGTAAACAACACCTTGACTCAAAGAAAACAAAAGAAAAATTACATAAATAAAACATGGGTTATCTCCCAAGAGTTCTTTTTTTAATGCCTTTCAGCTAGACACAGAAAGCAAGAATCATGTATTTTCAAGTGAAGAAGTATCCAAATCAATAACAGAAACCTTCTCAACAATGCATTGTATTTTATCTATATAAGTTTAAGATGACCCTCTCTCAACACTCTTGGGTTCACTACTTTCATCAAAGGGGTTTTGAGGAACAATCCAATCGAAATTCTTTTCCAAAGCTTCATGCATTCCTATGAGTTTAAAAGGTATTGGTATTTTAATTTATTCCTCATTTTTAGGTTTGGTTTTGTCCAATTTTTCAAGAGCACCAATAACATCTACACATGAGCCTAACATCTTAAAACTATCAAAGACTTTCCTAGCCTCTACAACAACGTCACCAAATTCTTTAAGCAAAGTTTCTAGAATAAAATCTCTCTTTTCAATATCCTAAACATCATTTAGGTTAAGAAACATTTGCTGCATTATGGGGTTAAGGTTAACAAACCTAGCCTCTAACATGTGAACTAAAGAAGCTACAACAGTTGCATAATTCGGAGCAAGTTCTGCTAAGGATTTATCCTCAAAATCTTTATGCTTACTAACATCATTAAAGAATTCTTCAATGTTATCCTTTCCAATTATAAAACCACTACCTATTGATAAGTATTTCAGGGTGTACTTAGGGAGTAACATGATGAACAATAAACTAAAAGTAGAGTAGCAAAAATAACAACTAGAAATGGAAACTAATATTTTTTTGTGTGTGTTTTTCATATAAAGAAGCAAACAAGACAAGATAAATTAAACTAAGCAAAACAATAACAAAGTAAAACGATTGGAGGTAAGAGACTCCCCTTGAAGAAATCCTCTTCCTCCCCGGCAACGGCGCCATAAAAAGAGCTTGATGGCGTGTGAACAAATGTTGGTTGGGAGACCCCAAGAGCAAGGTATGATGAGTGCAGCAGCAAGATATTCCGTCAGTAAGAAACCAAGATTTAATCAGACCAGTAGGAGAAAGAAATCACTTCTGAAGGTTGTTGACAGATGATGTTGGCAGGGCGCACTACCAGGCTGAGCAGCAACGTGGAATATGCACACAACACAACCAAGATACTTTGTCCCAACGAAACAGTGAGGTTGTCGATTTCACCGCTCTTGCTGAAAACAAAGGATTAGACGTATAGTGTGGAAAATGATGTTTGTTTCAAGTGAATGAAATGAGAAAAGTGTTTGTAGTAGGTTGTATTATCAGTGTAAAAGAATGGACCGGCGTCCACAATTCACTGGTGGTCTCTCTCCATAACAGATAAATAACATGTCGGGTGAGCAAATTACAGTTGGGCAATTGACAAAATAGAGAATGCACCGTAATGCATATACATGACATGATGACTACTATGAGATTCATTTGGGCATTACAGCATGATACATAGACCGTTATCCAACTGCATCTATGACTAATAATCCACCCTCAGGACGTCATCCGAGCAAACTTTGGGTATTAAGTTGCAAGCAACAGGTTATTGCATTAAGTAAAGTGCGTAATGTATTAACACAATTATCCTTCGACAAAACATTGTTGTTTTACCCCTAGTGGCAATAGCACATCCACAATCTTAGAAGATATTGTCACCCTCCTAGATTACTGGAGGCATGAACCCACTATCTAGCATAAATACTCCCTCTTGGAGTCACAAGAATCTACTTGGCCAGAGCATTGATACGTCTCAAACGTATCCATAATTTTTGGTGTTCCATGTTGTACTCATGCCATATGCTACATGTTTTCTGTACACTTTATGTCATTTTTTATAGATTTCCTGGGACTAACCTATTGACAAGATGCCACAGAGCTAGTTCATGTTTTTTGTTGTTTTTGGTTTTAGAAACGTTGTTCAGGAAATATTCTTAGAATTGGACGAAACAATATCCCAGGGTCTTAGAAAGTTGTCACGTACACGGAGTCCGGATGAGATCTGGAGGGGGGCCTCACGGGCCCCACACCATAGGGCGACGCGACCCCCCTTGGCCGCACCACAAGGTGGTGTGTTCCCCCTGGCCACCCACCGATGTTGCCCTTTCGCCTATTTAAGCTCCTCCGGAGGTTAACCCAATCCCCGAGCCTTTTTCCACCAAAATTTTCGTAGCCGACGTCATCATCAACACTAGTTTGGGAGGGTTCTGAAGCTCCTGTCGGGAGGGGGAATCATCACAGGAGGGCTCTTCATCACCATTCCTGCCTCCGGAGTGATGTGTGAGTAGTTCATCCTTGTACTACGGGTCCATAGAAGTAGCTACATGGTTGTTCTCTCCTCTTTATGCCTCATGTTGAGATCTTGTGAGCTGCCTAACATGATCAAGATCATCTTATTGTAATGCTACATGTTGTGTTTTCTCAGATCTGATGAATATTGAATGCTATGTCCAATGATTATCAATCTATCATGTTGTTTCATGTTTATGTTATTTATGATCTTGCGTGATCTTTGTTACTAGTAGATGCTCTGGCGAAGTATATGCTTTTAACTCCAAGAGGGAGTATTTATGCTCGATAAAGGGTTCATGCCTCCCTTTCACTCACGCTCGAGTGACAGAAACGTAACAGGTGGGGGATGTGCTATTGCCATTAGGGAGAAAACAATGATGTTTACATTACACACTTTGCTTAATGCAATTATCTATTGCTTGCAACTTAATACCCGAGGTTTGATCGGATGACACTCCGAGGGTGGATTATTAGTCATAGATGCAGTTGGATAACAGTCTATGAATCTTGGTGTAATGCCCGCATGAATCTCATAGTAATCATCATGTCATGCATATGCACTACAGTGCAGCCTTTATATCTGTCAATTGCCCAGCTGTAATTTATTTACCCACCATGTTATCCATCTTTTTTGACGAGACACCACTAGTGAACTGTGGACCCCGGTCCATTTCTTTACACTGATAATACAACCACTACAACCGCTGTTTTACTACTGCAATTACTATTCTCTTTCATTTACTGCAAACAAGTACTATTTTTTACACTATACGTCTAATCCTTTGTTTCAGCAAAACCGGTGAGATTGACAACCTCACTACTTCGTAGGGGAAAGTAACTTGATTGTGTTGTGTAGATTCCACGTTGCTGCTGAATCGGTAGTGCGTCCTGCCAACATCAGCCCACAACAACCTTCGAAAGTGATTTCTTTCTCCTACTGGTCGATTCAACCTTAGTTTCTTTCTGAGGGAAACTTGTTGATGTGCTCTTCATACCTTCCTCTTGGGGTTTCCCAACGAGTGCACTCCTACACCATCAAGCATCTACTAGCAACGAAGAGCATGCAAGATCACAAATAACATATATGATAGATCTATAATCAACTTGACATAGTATTCAATATTCATTGGATCCCACCAAACATAACAAGTAGCATTACAATAAGATGGTCTTGATCATGTTAGGCAGCTCACAAGATCTAAACATGATGGCACAAATAGGAGAAGACAACCATCTAGCTACTTCTATGGACCCGTAGTCCAAGGATGAACTACTCACACATCACTCGGGAGGCAGGAATGGTGATGAAGAGCCCTCCGGTGATGATTCCCTTCTGCGGCAGGGTGCGGGGAAGATCTTCAGAACCCTCTCGAACTAGGGTTGAGGACGGTGGCGTTTGCAGAAATTTTCGTGGATGGAGGCTTGTGTACTTAGGATTTTCCCGAGGAAGGCACTATATAGGCGGAAGGGAAACGTTGGTGGGCGCCCAGGGGTACCACACCACGTGGTGGCGCGGCCAGGGGACGCGCAACCCTATGGTGTGGCTGCCTCCCTGGCCTCCTTCAGGTCTCCTTTGGACTCCGTGTACGTGACAGAAAAATAGGGATTTCCACTTTTATTTCGTTCAATTCCAAGAATCTTTTCAGAACAAATTTTTCGAAATACAAAAACAGCAAAAAACAGAAACTAGCACTATGGCATCTTGTTAATAGTTCTAGATGGTAGTTTTCATGCTTCTGAAAGACTTCGACTCTATTCTCTCCTTTCCTTAATACATTCAGGATGTATAAGATGTTTGGGTGAATCGAGTACAAGGGTGAAAGTGCACAACCTCTGTAGAGTTAGAAACTATGATCATAGCCGTGTCCCTGGTAATGGACGACTTTGAGCAGTTGGACAAGGATGGACAGAAGGATCACATCACTATTTTCAAGAAGTAAAACTTTAACTTAGTGAAAGTAGTTATGGTACTCGGATTTAGTCCAATGATGCCACTCTTTGGAAAGAAAAGTGTGTTTTACAAAAGAGATCAGCAAAAACTAGCTCTATGCAACTCCACCCAGCCAAATAAGCACGTAGTATTAGTCTGGCCATTTATATCCACACCATAGTGTTACTTGACATTAAATTGTATTGACTCCCTTGTGGCTGCATATTCCAATGTGCAGGTTATTCAGAATACGTGTGAGGCTTTCGTTTAGGATCTCGAGTCTACCGCCAACATGTTTTTCCTGTGGCACATCAACAAGATGAGGCTCAATGTTATTCTATGTTTTTCGCTGTAATACTTTATTTCATGCTAGTCTTTTAAGACTATGCAAGTTGTAATGTTATTTTTTTGTAAGGATCGGGTCATGCGATGTAATAGAATTTGACGCATTTGCATGATATTTCATTTTATACTGTGGTGCTAGCAATTGATCCAGAGACTAGCACAATAACATAGGTGATTCTTACATTATTTAAATGTGGGAACGCTACAAAATGTGTAGCGTCCTCACATTTAACAATGTAAGAACTACTTTGTTAAGTGCTAGTCCCTGGATCAATGCTAGCACCACAGAACAAAATGTAAAGTATCATTTCAAAAGTATCCAAATTATTACAAAGTATCCAGAATAGCCAAGTATAGATTTATTAAAAGTGCATAGTCTTGAAATACTAGCAAAAGTCAGAGTTCTAAACAGCAGAAATAAGATAGCAATGAGCATCCATCTTCAATCATGCGCCACAGGCATTACATGTTGGGTGTAGACTCGAGTCCAAGCACTTGATCAAACTTCAACCTCAGAATTTCCTACACGTTGGAATATGTAGCCCCCAAAGGAGATTCAGTACAAACAATGTACTGACGAATGACACTATGGTGGATATAAAATGGCAAGTCTAAACTACATGCATATCTAGCTTGGTGGAGTTTAGGCTATTTGCAGAAAGCAAGTTTTTCCCTAACACTTTGAGTAAAAGTGTTTTTCTTTTCAAAGATTGGCACCATGGGACACACCCATGAGCACCACAACTAATGTCTCCTTAGCCAAATTTTACTTCTTCAAAAGGGTGTTGAGATTCTTCCATCCATCCTTGTCCAGCTGCTCGAAGTCGCCATTACCGGGAACACGGCTATGATCATAGTTTTCTAATGCACTTTCACCCTTTGTCTTCAATTATCCCAAACATCCAATACACTCGGAGTGCATCATGGAAAGGAGAGAATTGAGACGATATCTTTCAGAAGCAAGAATTCAACCCAACCAGCAAGACCCGTTCCACCTATAATTCTGCTACATCTTCATGTCAAGCATGGGCTGAACTCTCACAACTTAGTTGATCAAGACAGAGCCCATATGTCAAAGGGTTGCACGGAAAGCTACTAAACTTAGAGTACTTGGTAATCTCTTTGTTCCTGGGTGGCAATCCACAAGTGAACACCCCTCGGTGCGACACTCAACTCTCATCAACCATACAACCAAATCCACCCAGGTGGTTCATTGAAGTTTATACTTAGAATTTTTCCACAACAATGAGTAAAACAAATTTGTAGCAAGGCTAAGCATCAACTAAGTATAAGTCTCCAAAATAACAAGCCTAAAGGATGGAATAGCATAATAATAACTTAGTAAAATTTCCTATCATGCATGCTACTCAAAAACACTAGTAATGCATAGTGAAAATATGGGAGATTTGATGGTGTGTCACTTGCCTTGGAAATAGGATGAACAACCACAGCAAGAATAACAGAAACAAGGGTAGACTTGCTCCTCTTCACAATCTAAACAAGCAAAACAATCCACACATAAACATACAAGACAAACATAACATAGAAAACAAAATAACAATACAAAAACATGTATGCATGTCATGCAATGGTCAAATTAATTCACCAAATTCACAACTAGCAATAATTACTAATAATAATGTTCTATGATATTAATAACATGGTTATGATGCATGCAAAACAAATTAATTATCGAATTGTAATTATTATTATTACTAGGGTTTTATTATAGGCAAATATCAACATTAATAGAGTTTCTGTTACAAAGTTGTATAAATAATTTTTCCAACGCATCTACTGGATAGAGGACATCAAAACAAAACCATATCAATTGATTTCACCTAAAAAGGATTTGTAGATTAAAAGTTATGCCCAAATTAGTGATTAATAGAGATCTACAATTAACATGTGAGTGTATGTTTCAATTTTGAAATTTGAATAGCCTAGATTAATCTACACATTACGCTGATTTCAAAAAGTCCAAAATCATCGAATTTGGATAAACATAACTTGAGATATGATTTTTTTGAAGTTTTGAAACAAATCTGTTTTATTTTGTTTTAACAGAAAAAGTGATCGATCCGTGGATAGGTGAACGGCGGCTTCTGATTGGTTAGTACCGCTTCGGCACGGATCGCGCTCGTTGGCTGTTAGATCTAAAGTAAATCGTGCGGCTGGGATTTAAAAGAAAACGCTTCGCCTCGGCCTTCTTTCGAGGCCACTTGATGAAGATCGGACGGTTCCGATTGCTCCTCCGCTTTGGTGACGCCGGAGAGCTCGCCGGAATCCTGGACGCGCGGCGGCAGACGAGAGCGCGGGGACGGCGCCGCTAACCTATGGTTCCAGGGGGAGCGCAGAACGTACCAGGAGGCGTAGGACGGCGGCGCGGACTCGATGGCGCGGTGGTTGGCTCCCTCGCTTCCTGTCCCGTCGGGGATTGCTCGCCGGAGAAGTGCGGGGCGGCGGGCGGGCTCGGACGTGATTGGTGCCGACAACTTTCTCCATGAGATCGTGCTCAAGGATATTAGTAAGACGCGCGAGATCGAGAGGAACCGAGAGGGGGCAGAGAGAGGGGGTAAGGTGGCTGGAGCTCACCGTGGCGATGACGGAGGGGTGCCGGAGACCTGAAGCTTGCCGGCGTGATTCTCGAGCAGGGGTGGAGCTAGGGTTTTGCAGAGGCGTCACGGACATCAAGGGCGAGTTCTTATAGGCTCCTAGTCGCGCGGGAGGGGCTAGGGTACGGGGAGAGGCGGTGGCTATGTCCTGGACGCGCACGGACGTCGAGTCCGTCCTGGGCACGGCGAGGGTGACGTCATCGTGACGCGGGAGTTGCGTCACGCACGGGGCCGGGCTGGCAGTGAGCGGCCCTCCATGGAGAAAGACTGATGATATAGTAGAAAGACTGGATGTTGAGATTTTTTTATCTTGTGCCATTGTGTACTTGTGCCACTGTTGTTAGTTTAGAGATGAGAGATGAGAGAGGAGAGATGAGTGGAAAAAACTTAGACTGAAATCTGTACAGGTACAATAGTATTGATTTGCCAACTTTTCGCCGGAACGTCAATTCGTTTATGTTCCGGCGAATTTATGGCTCTCCAGCATGACCTTTTTTATCAAAGGTCATGCCAGATTTTTTTCGTCAACAAAATCAGAGCTAACACATAGTTCCAACCGTTAATTTTGCGATGAATAACTGTGCCATGTCTTTGTTACACCAGTTGTGGGGTTTTATCAGCGATTATGAACTTGACAATCGTTAATTTCGAAATATTTAGTTGCTGATGCTATCTGAGTTTTAGGATGCATGCGTATACTCCAGGAGAGCACAAATGCATCAGTTTATGTGTAACATTAACACAGTCGGTAGGATAACTTGATGAACAATTCAACGTGAGCATATTAAATTAAAATGTTGTTAGTTGTGTTTAGTGTTTCCATGGTTACATTATGGGCTCGATTTTCCTAGCGGTGCTACTGTACTAAAGTGGAGTATGAGTACTTGTTGTATTTAGCAGGACATTTAACTAAGAAGGAAATGGAGCTAGAGTTCTCGTACTGGAACTAGAGTATATCATCATTTAATTGAAAAAGAATTAGACAAGGCTAGGAGTAGGAAATTATAAGCATATAGATGAAAAATAAAATGACATTGTATGTTCAGAAAAAAATGGAATGCAATGGTGAGCTGTAATTGAGAAGATACTACTCCACATATATAGGTAAAACTGCACATGAGCTTATTAACTGAAAATTCCTCTATGTAATCTAGGGCTTATGTATATTTCCAACATAATTGACAAATCGGTAGATGGCGATGAATGTCTCTGCCAATGTAATGAGTAGTTCGCAAAGAAAATTTTGATTGCCTCCATATTCGTTTATCTAAGCCGCCCAAATATGGATGAATGAAAAAAAAAAGTAGAGTAGAATTTATAGGTAAAATTGCACATGTACCACTACCAAGTTGTGTGTTGCACTTTGCTGACAGTAGGAGTACTTTTAAGGAAAATGATTTGAGTACAATGGAAGTGATGAGTATTTTTTCATTTATGTGGATGACTAAACTTGCATATGTGTGTCCCTTCAGTCTCTTCACTTGCATGACCACACACCTGCATGACATTGAATATTTTCTTTTATCAGCATGAAGCTTGTGAAACTTGTGTAAACTTGAGTAAAATTTAGTGAACCAGCAAGGAGTAAGCGTCTAAACGAGCAACCGAAAGTAATTCCCCTCCTAGCAAGATATATTTTCAGTTTCTAGCAAAAAATACTTAAGTTTATTTTTTCAAGTTTCTAGCACCAGCAAATATTTTCAGTTTGTAGTAGTTTCTAACAATATTTCTAACATCGTTCTTCATACACTAAAGGGTGATTGCCTTGATCTCTTTGTCTTTGGGTCGCATGCTCTGGCATGCTCTTTGTTAAAGACTAGAAGTAGACCCACGATGTGAAATTGTTTGGCTTGATGTGCAAGCTTAGTAGTAGGAAGAACTTGCAGTAGGAGTAATTGAATAAAACTACTAAATTTAGCAAGCTTGCGTGCGAGCAGCAGTAGTAAATGCCTAGCCAAAAACAATCTTTATCTAGAGTAAGGGAACTTATAATGCCCAGCCCATTTCAATCTTTAGGGCCACTTATCTCACACTATACTTGTGAGTTACTCCTTACTGTCAATTGTTACAGGCAATAAGTAAATATGGTACTCCTCTAAATTGCAGCTAGGATAAGGGTAAGGAGAATGAGGATTGATCCTAAATTGATGCAGATTTCCCAACCGACGACTGTGTTATATACATCAGTAGCTTCTTCATACATTGTTACTTGATAAGCCAAATGTATACCTATCAACAGAGTAGATAAGCAGTCAATATCAGCATATGCTTTATGCATAAAATAAACATGCATCATGAACTAAATTCTCAGAGAAGCATCTTGTACCTTCTTTGTGATGGCTTCTTTTTCTGAGAGCAAAATAAAGTCCTATTTTAGCTTACAACAACACCAAAAAAATCACAAAGATTCTACAACTACAATACTATCCTATTTTGGCTTCATACTAATGTGAGACTTGGAAAATTATTGTATGTAAATATTCAGATGTTAGCAGAGTTAATCCCTTGCCAACATTATGATTTGCAATATTTGGTTGTCACGACCCCGAACCCAAAGGTATACATACTGTTATGCGCTCCTAGTCATGGACCCACAAGGGATTCAGGGTTACCAGCCCCGACCGCAACAAACAACGGCAGGCAGACCGGATTCATCGGCACGCAGGCCGGATCACCACGGTGCTACTACTTCTTGTGTCCATGCTAGTCATAACCAACTATGCATATCAAAGCGTCCACGAATCGTATGAAACTGAAGGAACGGGACCAAAGCTATACAGAAATGCTATGTGTCCAGAAAGTGCAACAACAATCGAGGGTTACTAGGGTTACCAAGCCCCAGGCCGAATCACATCGGCAGGCGTGCTCGGAAATGGATCATCGGCTCCACAACCCCTCGACTGCGACAACTATATAGGCATAGCCAAAACTGTATAACAATGAGCTCAAAACCAACAACCGATCAGAGCAGCACTCTAGACATGGAAGTTGTATTAAATAGGTGTTACTAGAGTATAGCTTTACAAACAGAGGTCACATGACCCAACATTACATCAGACAACGGAAAGCAAATTATGTTGCTAAACAACAAGAACCAAAAAGGCCTAAGAGGCCTCAACATAAGGCTACGTCTCAGCCCATAGATTCCAGGCTGCTACCTGGGAACCCCAAACTACTCGTCGATGTCCATGTTGAATCACCACCACGGTGTGAGATCTTCACCAGAACCAAAATTAAGCAAACCTGAGTACGGGAGGTACTCAACAAGACTTAGTTAACCTATTATATATTTGTTGTCTTCAGAAAGGGTTTTATGAAGGCTATTTTGCGTAAGCAAAGTTTGTTTTCCAAATCGAGGAAGAATAGCACATCTCCAGGAGTGTTTTCAAAACAGATGAGGAACCTACTCAACTACTGTAATCATCGTCTTTTCATCCACCAACCTCATTTCCCAGAACCTCACATGCTACAAGGATCACCCCTCTCGGCATCTCCGAGGAGGCACCCTTCAATCATTGTCACCGAGTTTTAGCCATTTCGTTCAAGTTATCTATGATCACAGAATTCGTTGCCAAGTCGTCCGTAACCGTGGACACGGCTTCTCGAGGAGATTTATCCCTGCAGGGGGTACACTTTACCCACACATATCATCCGACTCTTAACGCCACATGTATCGTCCATGGAGCGCGGCAGAGGGTGGCTCGCCACGACCTTTACCTTGCTCGAACCTATCCATGAGTCAACCCAAACACGACCAGCCCGTCAACAGGGAGTTGGCCACCTCCTGATGACACCTGTTCTGTGAGTCGGGATCAAGATCCATGTACGTCCATCACTTGTCCCGGTCACGCCCTAAGTTTTCTCCAAATCGTTTTCTGACTCACAAGCAGATGGAAAGATACAACTACGTGACTCATGGACGTGGCCAAAAAAGTTAGCTAGTCGAGCGCGGTCTGTTAGGCCCCGTGTGTGGTTGCACGCTCAGTCTTGGCTTCGAAGGCGAGAACTCGCTCCTAGGGGCATGAACTGGACAAAACGCCACAACCCATTGTGGCCTCACATCCATCCCGTTATTTAGTCAAGTTATTAAAGATAATACAAAACACAACAACCTGACATAGAAGATTCACGTATTGACCAGATTCATCAACCGGATGGATCAGATCACAACTAGGCATGGCTAAGCAAGACTCACAGGCTTTAACGAGGCACGCACAAACAAACCTATAGCTGCTAGGAGCAGTGCATCAGGGTATTTAGGTGATGCAACAATTATAGGGGAACTCTTCCTAATACCATAAATACTTTGAACCGCATGCAATATACGAGATTCCAAAACGCTTTGAAAACCATATAAGAGCAGATAAGAGGTTATGCTTGCCTTGGTTATAAGAACACCAACAGATAGATCTTCTAGAATAAGTGCTTGACTTTTCGGTTAAGATCAAGTATTCGTCAATTGGCATTGCTGGCCTTCTCTTCGGAGTCGCAGTCTACCAGGGGAAAACAACACCGAAACAAAGAACAACAATCAACCATGGCATCGGTGCAATGCACAATATGTATGCATGAGCAAATTAATGCACTGAAATAAAGCCCTAAACATGTTCGATGGGTTGCTAGGGTTCTTATGATAGATGTGCAGTTTTACTGAAATTGGGCCGAAATAGACTCCGGAGGGGCACTTCGGGCATTTCTGAAAGTGAGTACAATTTTAAACTCTCAAATGGGTTTGAAAACATCATAAGTGGATTGCATTTGTCATTTTGAGCAATTTGGTATAAAAAAATTATTTTTCTAATTTTATTGGATAAAATCTTATTTTCTCCATTTTAAATGAATTAAACAACATTAAAATAATGCTCATTTTTTGAACTTTGTCAAACATGTGTGAAAATGATATATTTGGGTAGAGAATAATTTTCTGAGCATTTCCATGTTTTCATTTCATATTTCTGACTTAATATTCCGGGAAATATTAATTTTACAAGTTTTTATTATTTTATGGAATTTAAATACACATAGGGCCCACGTGTCAGTTTATTTCCTTTTTATTAAAACATTTCATTAAATACGATTTTTAAACTAACAGACTCACCCCCACGATGACGTCAGCATGACGTCATCGTGACGTCAGCTGCTGGGCGGGGAGCCACAGATGTGGTCGCCGGCGGCGACTGGATGCAGGCGGGGATGCGCGGGTGGTCGCGTTCGAAAGAGGGCGACGCGGGCTACCTCCCTGTGGTGGCGCCGCCCTGATATGGTCACCGGAGCGATGGCGGCGAGCACGAACTGCGGCGGCTGGCGGCGGTCTTCGACGCAGCGACAAACCAGAAAGCGGGGAGGGAAGTGGAGGGCACCAGGAGGTGCAGGAACTCACCACGAGGACGATGGTGAGGTCAGGGAGGCCGGAGAGGCGCCAATGGTGGCGAATCGAGCACGGTGGAGCTCGGCCAGAGATGGAGACGACTGCGCGATTGGGGACCTCTAGGGCGTCCCGGCTTGCGCGCGAGCTCGAGGAGACAGAGGAGGACACAGCGTGGACGATGGGATGCTTATCGGGGCGTGGGAGCGGCCGGAGCGATGACGGCGAGCGGCGTCCATGCGGTTAGGGTTAGGGTTTGGGAGCTACAGAGAGAGAGGGAGAGCTCGGGTGCAGGAGGGGGAGACGGAGGGCACGACGTCGTCCTGGCATCTTCATCCGCACAACGGAGGCTAGCAGGACGTGGCATCGTCGACGGCGGCAGATCGGCCACGCAGGTGCTCCTACTGGCCTGAGGAAGAAGACAAAGGGGATTTTCCCCATAACCCCCTGCCTTCTCGAGAAATTTACAAAGAAGACCTTTTCTAAAACAAAACAGAACAGAACACTCAGTTTTGAGGGCCTTTTTGGAAGAATAAAATTTGGCAAAAAAAATATTTTGAAAGCTCATCAAATTTCCAACCAAACCATTACTTGGTTTTCAAATTTTGAAACTGTTTTAAAATTCAAATTTGAAGTGCTCACTTTAAGTGATTTTTATGGCAATGGCTATTAAAATTTGGTTCAAAATTTTCATGCATGCTATGACATGAACATAGCACCTCACACCCTAATATAGCAAATTTGGGATGTTACAAATCTACCCCCTTACAAGAATCTCGTCCTGAGATTCCCGAAGGAGAAAGAAAGAAGGAACACCGGTTTGAAAGATCTTCTCGAAATTTACAGTTCTCTTCTCGAAGAGTTGATCCGTAGCACTTGCGAAGATATCCAACGGCTACACCTTAGGTAGGAGGGAAAACTCTTAGGAATTGATCTTTACGAAGATTGAGTATCTCATGGCTTACTCATGACAGGAATGTTCATAAAGAACTGTTGAGTTAACGTGCATGAAACACATCAAGATAACGGAGGGAATTAGTACAAGGTTTTAAGTTTGTGGACGATGGTTCTTGAAAGGATTTAGAATATGAGCTTTGCACAAGACTTTAAATCCTTTTGGAAAAGAAAGGTTGAACAACTTATGACATCGAGGTTTCTTCGAAGCAGAATACCAAGATGGGAAGGATGGTTTTGAATATCACAATGTAATATTCGTAGACGAGGGAGAACACGAGAAAAACTATAATTCGTGCATCAGGGAAAATTTGATACAGGATCATGTTCACTCTTGGGAGTGGACACGGAAGATAACGGAACTTTCATTTTTTCAAAGTTTGTCGAAAATCTTTGTCAAAGATCCTGATGATACTTCATGACAGAAGATGGGTAACTAAAGGATGTTGGAACACCGTAACAAAAAAAGAATTCTTGGTCACACCATAAAAATGAGTAACCAACGGGGATTGGAATACCAGAAGGGAATAAGGAATCTCTTTCCTATTATGGATTGAACATAGTGGTACATCTACCACATGGTTAAGATCCGATGGCTGAAGTGACTAACAAATTCACACAATGTGTGAGATAAACAGAACTTCAAGTATAAACAACTTGAAAAAGGGAGCTGATCAATGAAGGTTACAAAACACCACGAGATGTTTCCATGATGAAATTGTTTCCACTGAAAGAAAGGTTTGGAGGATTGACAAAGAGACATTGGAAGAATCAACTTCTAGGTTATCGTTGATATTCTGGATATCGACAGTAGGCTCATGACAAGCCTTCTATAGGTCATCAAGTGAATGTAAAACTCCGGTTTGGAAGAACGGGGAGGAAAAACTTGTTAGAATGAGCCACACAAGAATTCTCACGGAGAGTGGCTATTCTTGCAGATTCAAAGAGATATGACATTAGGCCTTCCGACTAATTGTGTCAACCACAACATCAACCATGTCGTATTTCCAAATGGACCTAATTTAATACTCTTGAGGGAACACCAACCATCATTGTTGTTTGAGATTCAGCTCTGGTTAGTGTGTTGAATAACTCAGACTCAACATGTTTGATCGAAGAGGTTGCACCGGTTACCAACGAGATACATTTACTAGATTCTCAAGATATGGACTATGATGCCACGCTCAAGAAGATGAGCGATATGGCAGAACTCATGTATTAGCAACTTGCGAAAGACGGTTGCACCTACATGGTTTACTTGCGGAGGAACACATCAAGGTCATTGTTGGGAAGATGATAGCAAAGATAACGAAGTTCTTGGACTTCTTCTCTTTTACGAACAATCAGTCAGGGGCTTGTTGTGGATGCGAACTTAATCGAGGAGTGGAGGTAACAACCTACCACCTCAAAAATAGTCCACACATGCATGACCGACTTGGGATTATTTCCGAGGGAACAAGAGAACTCTTCTTGGATCTATGGCGACAACTTTCACCATAAGAACACGAACCCGATAAAGTCATTTCGAACATCGAGAACACAAACTTCGTGAGGACATAAAGATGGTTCTCGGAAGTTTCCAACTTTAATGCCAATTGTTCAACATGAACCTCATTAAGCATGGAGAAAACAAGGATGACATCGTTGGGTTCAACAACACCCTTGTCAAACACTCCAAGGAGAAGGGTTCATATGATCTATGAACCATGCAAAATATTGGCCAGACTGAAGGACATGAAGGTTTCCTCGGGGAAACACCATGAGTGGAAACACCATCAAGATAGTCCTTGAATCTGATCTTGATTTGACGATAGCCCAAATCAAATCAAGGACAAAATGATAGCATGTCCATTTAATAGATACTATCATGCTTCAACACAAAGGGGACTAGACATCCCTTAACGAAGGATCAAGTTAGGCAGATCCATTGTCTTTCAACTCTCCAAGTTATTTTTTTAAGCTCAACCAACTAGTTGGATACCATGAACTAGTTGGTTGAGCTTAAAACAATAACTTGGAGAGTTGAAAGACAATGGATCTGCCTAACTTGATCTCCAATTCAAATTACCCCTTGCTTAGACATCACGGCCAGGTAATCACCTGGTGATACTTCTAGAAAGACAACCAGAATATGACAACCTACCGGTATGTCTTGGAGTTCGAAAGGAATCTTGCGTTTCAAAGCAGTCAATATGGTCTTGAGAGCTTCGGCATGAACCTAACTCTCTGACCAAGAATGTGCCCCGGAATGAACGGATTTGGTAACACGGTCAACTTTAATTAGAGACTGGGTGACCAGTAGTGCTAAGAAGGTTACAGATGTTTCTGAGATTTTTCAAAGCAATAAGAATTGCTAAGAATAACTGATACACACATCAATACACACACCGACCATTCTCAAGCATTAAAGCTTGGAGGAAGGGTAAGTGAAAATGTGTAAGAGCATCACTTCATCAATAAGGACATGAACTTAACACGGCCTCTTGACATAAAAGAGTGTGATACTTGAAAGTGGAACAAAACAGAAGCTAATGAAACTTCTTAATTTTGTGGATTACAAAACTTTGACCTGGTCCTAGAGATGACCGAGGTACTGGAGTTTGTTTCTCCTGACATTCCAAGGTGGAATGTTCTGACGGAACACAAAAGCAAAGGCATTGTATCTCCAACACACATATACCACTTAGTTTTATAACAACGGAGGAAGATCTGAAAGCAACTGGACAGTAGGAACATGCTCGGGAGAATTCCTAAGATCACATTGATGCGCAGGGTCATACTCTTTTGTAAAACCCATGCTAAAAAGAGAGGTATAGTAGAGTCATGAACAAGGAGGTGCGAATCATAAGGAATACTCTTGTTGTGATCCTTTTGATTCCTAGAGAAAACCTATGGCTATTGGAGCTGAGATTACCTAGCCATCCCGAGGTAGAACAGATTCTTCAGGATCCAAAGAAACAGAACTTGGGTTAAAGGTCAGCATCATGTACTGATAGCGTGAGCACTACATGGTTAAGAAACCACATGATTCCACCCACCGCAATTCAGCACATTCCGGGACCTTCGGTTTAAGTCCAAGGTTAAACCCAAAGGAAGGAGTAACTACTATCTGAGTGCCTTAAAGGACACTACGAATAGCAGTCACGAAGTATCTTTTGAAAACCAAGCATAGCTTCGGAAGAATTTGAGCGAAGGACAAAGGATACATTCGAGATGAAAGGAATCTCGAAGTTCTTGATTTGAGACCCTAGGACATAAGAATGTGGAATCCACACAACTTTGAGAGAATACGAATGGAAGGAATCTCCCAGTTGAATCAAGAGAGAACGGAATAAGGAACACACACGACTCTAGAACTTAACACTAGGTCAACTTGGTAACAAACGTCATTGCTAAAGAAGGCACCTAGGTTTTGAATGATTAGAACCTTTTTCAAATCAAAACAGGTAAGGTGACCCATAGTTAGAGTGATACCAGATAAGGAGTAAAAAGCATCCTAAGAAGGTTTTCACAACTCATTTGGAGTTTCAAAATAGTTTTCACAAACACTGGACTCAACATCGACCAAGCAGTAAGGTTTTCCTACAGGCAGTCCTGCTCTGATACCATGACTTCTCACGACCCCGGACCCAAACGTATACATATTGTTATGCGCTCCTAGTCATGGACCCACAATGGCTTCAGGGTTACCATCCCCGGCCGCAACAAACAACGGCAGGCAGACGGGATTCATCGGCACGCTGACCGGATCACCACGGTGCTACTACTCCTTGTGTCCATGCTAGTAATAACCAACTATGCATATCAAAGCGTCCACGAATCGTATGAAACTGAAGGAACGGTACCAAAGCTATACAGAAATGCTATGTGTCCAGAAAGTGCAACAACAATCGAGGGTTACTAGGGTTACCAAGCCCCAGGAGGAATCACATCGGCAGGCGTGCTCGGAAATGGATCATCGGCTCCACAACCTCTCGACTGCGACAACTATGCAGGCATAGCCAAAACTGTATAAAAATGAGCTCGAAACCAACAACCGATCAAAGCAGCACTCTAGACATGGAAGCTGTATTAAATAGGTGTTACTAGAGTATAGCTTTACAAACAGAGGTCACATGACCCAACATTACATCAGACAACGGAAGGCAAATTATGTTGCTAAACAACAAGAACCAAAAAGGCCTAAGAGGCCGCAACATAAGGCGACGTCCCAGCCCATAGATTCCAGGCTGCTTCCTGGGAACCCCCAAACTACTCGTCGATGTCCATGTTGAATCACCACCATGGGTGTGAGATCTTCACCTGAACCAAAATTAAGCAAACCTCAGTACGGGAGGTACTCAACAAGACTTAGTTAACCTATTATATATCTGCTATCTTCAGAAAGGGTTTTATGAAGGCTATTTTGCGTAAGCAAAGTTTGTTTTCCAAATCGAGGAAGAATAGCACATCTCTAGGAGTGTTTTCAAAACAGATGAGGAAGCTACTCAACTACTGTAATCATCATCTTTTCATCCACCAACATCATTTCCCATAACCTCACATGCTACAAGGATCACCCCTCTCGTCATCTCCGAGGAGGCACCCTTCAATCGTTGTCAACAAGTTTTAGCCATTTCGTTCAAGTTACCTATGATCACAGAATCCGTTGCCAAGTCATTCGTAACCGTGGACACGGCTTTTCGAGGAGATTTATCCCTGCAGGGGGTACACTTTACCCACACGTACCATCTGACTCTTAACGCCACATGTACGCTCGTCCATGGAGCGTGGCAGAGGGTGGCTGGCCACGACCTTTACCTTGCTCGACCCTATCCATGAGTCAACCCAAACACGACCACCCCGTCAACAGGGAGTTGGCCACCTCCTGACGGCAATGAGTCGGGATCAAGATCTGTGTACGTCCATCACTTCTCCCGGTCACGCCCTAAGTTTTCTCCAAATCGTTTTCTGACTCACACGCAAATGGAAAGATCAAACTACGTGACTCATGGTCGTGGCCAAACAAGTTAGTCAGTCGAGCGCGGTCTGTTAGGCCCCGTGTGTGGTTGCACGCTCAGTCTTGGCTTCGAAGGCGAGAACTCGCTCCTAGGGGCATGAACAGGACAAAACGCCACAACACATTGTTGTCTCACATCCATGCCGTTATTTAGTCAAGTTATGAAAGATAATAGAAAACACAACAACCTGACATAAAAGATTCACGTATTGACCAGATTCATCAACCGGATGGATCAGATCACAACTAGGCATGGCTAAGCAAGACTCACAGGTTTTAACGAGGTGCGCACAAACAAACCTATCGCTGCTAGGAGCAGTGGATCAGGGTATTTAGGTGATGCAACAATTATAGGGGAACTCTACCTAAGACCATAAATACTTTGAACCGCATGCAATATACGAGATTCCAAAACGCTTCGAAAACCATATATGAGTAGATAAGAGGTTATGCTTGCCTTGGTTATAAGAAAACCAACAGATATATCTTCTGGAATAAGTGCTTGACTTGTCGGTTAAGATCAAGTATTCGTCAATTGGAATTGTTGGCCTTCTCTTCGGAGTCGCATTCTACCGAGGGGGAAACAACACCGAAACAAAGAACAACAATCAACCATGGCATCGGTGCAATGCACAATATGTATGCATGAGCAAGTTAATGCACTGAAATAAAGCCCTAAACATGTTCGATGGGTTGTTAGGGTTCTTATGATAGATATGCAGTTTTACTGAAATTAGCCCGAAATAGACTCCGGAGGGGTACTTCGGGCATTTCTGAAAGTGAGTACAGTTTTAATTGCTCAAATGGGTTTGAAAACATCATAAGTGGATTGCATTTGTCATTTTGAGCAATTTGGCATATAACTTTTATTTTTCTAATTTTATTGAATAAAAACTTATTTTCTCCTTTTTAAATGAATTAGACAACATTAAAATAATGCTCATTTTTTGAACTTTGTCAAACATGTGTGGAAATGATATATTTGGGTAGAGAATAATTTTCTGAGCATTTCCATGTTTTCATTTCATTTTTCTGACTTAATATTCTGGGAGATATGAATTTTACAAGTTTTTATTATTTTCTGGAATTTAAATACACAGAGGGCCCACGTGTTAGTGTATTTCCTTTTTAAAAAACATTTCATTAAATACGATTTTAAACTGACAGACTGGCCCCACGATGACGTCAGCATGACGTCAGCTGCTGGCCGGGGAGCCACAGATGTGGTCGCCGGCGACGACTAGATGCAGGCGGGGATGCGCGGGTGGTCGCGTTCAAAAGAGGGCGACGCGGGCTACCTCCCTGTGGTGGCGCCGCCCTGATATGGTCGCCGGAGCAACGGCGGCGAGCACGAACTGCGGCGGCCGACGGCGGTCTTCGACGTGGCGACGAACCAGGAAGCGGGGAGGGAAGTGGAGCGCACCGGGAGGTGTAGGAACTCACCACGAGGACGATGGTGAGGTCGGGGAGGCCGGAGAGGCGCCAACGGCGGCGAATCAAGCACGGAGGAGCTCGGCCGGAGATGGAGACGACGACGCGATTAGGGACCTCCAGGGCGTCCCGGCTTGCGCGCGAGCTCGAGGAGACAGAGGAGGACACGGCGGGGCCGATGGGATGCTTCACGGGGCGCGGGAGCGGCCGGAGCAACGACGGCGAGCGGCGTCCGTTCGGTTAGGGTAAGGGTTTGGGAGCTACAGAGAGATAGGGAGAGCTCGGGGTGCAGGAGGGGGGAGAAGGAGGGCACGGCGTCGTCCTGGCATCTTCATCCGCGCAAGGGGGGCTAGCAGGACGTGGCATCATCGATGGCGGCGGATCAACCACGCAGGTGCTCCTACTGGCCTGA